>CM038147.1:91534318-92063124 GCA_021437245.1 Aegilops speltoides | reverse complement strand
AAAATATTCTCCATCCGTTTTTATCCAATTTGGACTCCATTTGATATGGGTTTTCTGCGAAACATAAAACATGCAACAAACAGGAACTGGCACTCGGCACTGGATCAATATGTTAGTACCAAAAATAGTATAAAAAGTTGCCAAAAGTATATGAAAGTTGAATAATATTGGCATGGAACAATCAAAAACTATAGATACGACGGAGACGTATCACGAACTTCCATGCACCACGCTGCTGCTACACTTGTATAGCAATACCGCGGGCATGCACGCGTTGCTGCTACGGGTTCACTGTAGCGCCTTATTAGTAGTGGCGGCCCCCGCGCTACTGATATACCTAGAACCCGTGCTGCTGCTAGGCTTTTCCCTAGTAGTGCTAACACGAGATGCAGGGTACGAGCGAGCGCTTTTTGTCTGCCTGCCGACCCATTCCTGGCCCAATTTTAAGCCTGATTTGTGTCGGCGCAGACACGAAGCGGACGTGCGCGACACACGCCTACTCCTCCCCCTGGGCCGCTAGTCAGTGGCACATTGGCCATCCTCTTCCGCCCCCATGGACAGCAAGCCCTCGCCCGCCCCGCCCCGTCGCTGTCGTTGCCCAGTTCCGGTGTTTGTGCCGGTAGTTCGTGCCTCCATAGCTCCCCCTCCCCCACGCCGCCACCTCCAGTGTCACAGTCGAGCCACCGCAGCTTCCCATCCCCCCACTCCGACATTGTTGCGAGCACGAAGCCCCCTCCCCCCGCGGCCCTGGCTAGCTCCTTCGTCTGACACCGCCCCACTAGCCTGATGCCGCCACACTTGTCGGACACCGCCAAGCCAGCCACCTGGTCGAGGGGTCTCTTCGTCGACCAGCTTCTTCATCGACACCATTTTTCCTCAAGGTACAAATGGACTTCGCTGACGAGTTCTTTTTCCATAATTTTCTATGCGACTCCGACAATTCCTCTACCGGTGATGAGGAGATGGTGGTTGTTATGTTGGTCCATGACCACCTTACTAGGCAGCGGCCATTGTTCTGAGGCTCAATCCTGGGGCACATTCCGGCGTTGAATAGCAACCGAGAGAGCGGTCATTTCCTTCTTTGGAAGGACTACTTTGACACAACCAACCCGTTGTTCAAACATCACAAATTCCAGTGGTGTTTCCGTATGGCTTGGCATCTTTTCAACTACTCCCTCCGTTCCTCAATATAAGGTGTATTATTTTTCCAAAAAGTCAAACTTCTCTAAGTTTGACCAAGTTTATAGACAAAAATATCAATGTCTAGAATACCAAATCATTATCACTAGATTCATCATGAACCATATTTTTACATTTTATATATTTAGTATTATAAATCTTTATATATTTTGCTGTAAAGTTGGTCAAACACAGACAATAGTTGACTTTTTCAAAAACTAATGCACCTTATATTTAGGAACGGAGGGAATATATTAGAGAGGGGTGGTCGGATACGATAATTATTTCGAGTGCAAAGAGGATGCCCTTGGAAAGATTGGCTTCTCATCTTATCAGAAATGCACTGCAGCTATTCAGATGCTTGCATACGTAGTGTCCCGTGATCTCATTTGATGAGTATGTCCGTATGAGCGAGTCTACGTGCCTAGAGTCCATGTACATGTTCTGCAAGGCTGTGATTGCTGTGTTTGGCCCTGAGTACTTGAGAGAGCCGACTGTTGAAGATACAACCCGCTTGTTGACGAGGAATGCTAGCAGGGGCTTCTCAGGAATGCTTGATAGCATAGATTGCATGCACTTGGAGCGGAAGAACTGCCCTTCTGCTTGGCAATGGCAGTATAAGGGTCGTGTCAGGGCTTGCACTGTCATACTTGAGGCCGTGGCCTCACAAATCTCTGGATCTGGCACTCTTTCTTTGGCATGGCCGGATCACACAATGATATCAATGTGCTTCAATGCTCACCGGTGAATGTTAACATCAACAACCACAACTACGACATATGATACTACCTAGGGACGGTATTTATCCTCAGTGGACCACTATTTTGAAGACAATCCCTAACCCTGTCACACAGAAGAGGAAACGATTTGTCCAAGAGCAAGAGAGTGCTAGGAAGGATGTTAAGCATGCCTTTGGTGTTTTGCAATCTTGATGGGGTGTCGTTCGGTATCCTGCTAGAAGTTGGAGCACCAAGAAGTTGTCGGAGGTGATGACAGCCTGTGTGATCATGCACAATATGATCATAGAGGATGAGCGCCCAGAATGTATTTACAATCAAGGGTTTCAGTTTGAGGGTGACAATGTTGAGCCTGAGCATTGTGAGGAGGAGCGGCAACGTTTACACAGTTCATCCAATTTCATCATGAAATGCGTGATTGAGAAACTCACATGCAGGTGCAAAATGATTTGGTTGAGCATATGTAGGTTCATATTGGCAACCAATATATGTATATTTTCTTTAAATGTATTTGAGACAAATTAATTTTTATTCGGCTTGTAAACAATGCTAAATTTATTTGGTTGTCAAACTGTGCTATTTTTGTTTAATCATAAAACTATGCAAAATGTGTGTTTATTTGTTCAAAAAATGGCGGCGAGCCGGCAACGCAAGCAAATGTGGGTTGGCGCATTGGGCGCACTGCCGACCCAAATCATAAACAGGGCGGACGCAGAGCGGACGACCGATTCAAACGGACAAAAGGCGGACAAAATCACCATCTATCTGGGTCAGCACGTTGGAGTTGCTCTAACCACCCCGCCAACCAGCGCGGCCGTGCTATTTAAACCTATTCATCATTTATTTGATCCTTTTTCCCTTTTCCCTTTTCTTTCTTTTTTATTTTTTTCCCATTGTTTTCTTTTTCCGTGCCCGATGAATTGTCCACAAATACGTGAACTTTTTTCTTCAAATCGATAAATTTTTCCCAAAATCCACTAACTATTTTTAAATTTCGATGAACTTTTTTTCAAAATCAATGAACTTTTTTCAAATCGATGAACTCTTTTTCCAAAACGCACTAACTATTTTTGAATTTCGATGAACTTTTTTTCAAAATCAAAGAATTTTTTCCAAATATAATGCACTTTTTTAAATAGGATGATCTTTTTTTCAATTTCGGTGAACTTTTTTCAAAATTGATAATATTTTTTCCAAAACCGATGAAAATGTTTTGAAATAGAATTATTTTAAATTGACAAAAAAATTCAAAATAGATGGACTTTTTTCAGAATCAATGAACTTTTTTCCAAATTCGATGGACTTTCTTTTAAAAATTGATGAACTTTTTTCAGAATCGTACTCATAACGATTGTGCGAGCGCTAGCTCATTAACGGGCGCCTGCATTGGGGAGCTCCTAACCGGCGCTCTCAGCGCCGGTTCCTCGTACTGGCGAATAAAGCAAAAAAACACCACAGAAAATGGTTTTTAGCGAGGATCGAACTCGCACCATAAGAATAGCCAACGAGTCTGGCTAACCAACTGACCTAATTTGCGCTACTGACCAATTTCAGGGCAAACATTAGAAGTACATTTATAGCTGCGTTTAGAAAAAGTTCATGAATTACAGAAAAGCTCATTTTGTTTTAAAAAATAATATATTTTAAAAAAACATGATTTTGAGAAAAATGTCTATCAATTTGAAAAAAAGTTCAAAAAACTTCAGAAAAAAGTTCATCAAAATTCAAAAAAGGTTCATCCATTTTGAAAAAAGTTCACCGATTTGAGAAAAGTTCATCAATTTTGAAAAATAGTTCATGGAATTTGGAAAATGTTCATCAATTTTGGAAAAAGTTACAAAAAAAGTGAAATATTCATCAAATTTGAAAATAAGTTCATCGAAGTTGAAAAAAAGTTCATTGAAAGTTAAAAAAAGTTCATCAAATTTGAAAAATAGTTCATCAAATTTGAGTAAAAGTTCATCAAAATTCAAAAAAATCATCAAATTTTAACAAAAGTTCACCGAAATCCAAAAAAATCATGGATTTTTTAAAAAGTTCATCGATTTGAAGAAAATGACATGTATTTGCGAACCAATTCATCGGACCAAGACGAAGAAAAAAAAACATTTAAAAGGAAAACAAAAAAGGGAAAAGGGAGGTTAACGAACAATAGAAGAAAAACGTAAAAGGTAACCACATTTTGCCCGGCGGTGGCCTGGATACACTAGTGTTCGTTGTTGAGGGAGGTAGCTGGTTCGAATCCTAGCAACGCCCTTTTTTGCGTCTTAAGACACAAAAGAAAACACGTTAGATGGGATGGCACAGTACGGCAAGAGGGGTGCGCCCGTTTGCGCCCATGCCTGTAACGGGTGCCGTTTAGGGAATGCCCCTGCAGCGCTGGCTTTTTACGTCTTAAGACACAAAAGAAAACACGTTAGATGGGACGGCCCAGTGCGGCGAGGGGGTATGCGCCCATGCCTGTAACGGGCACTGTTTAGGGAATGCCCCTGCCCCCTGGGCTGGCTAGGAGCTCCCAACAAAAAGGAACCATGCTACCCACCACTTTCTAGGCGTTTAGCAGGCTGTCTCAAAAAGAAAAGGTGTTTAGCAGACTGGTTAGCACCCGACCTCCCCCCAGCCCTCCAGTCCAAGCCTTTCCTTCCTCACTTACCCCCGATCACCTTCTTCTTCTTCATCCCCTCAAAACCTTCTTCTTCAAGTAAAAACACAAACGTCTCACAAAAAAGGGAGGTCTGTAGAGGAGCGACGGCGGCTGGCGGGGGGAGAAGACATGGATGCAGCTTGGTGTGATGTTGCTTGCGTTCCAGATCGGGGCGACTTGGAGCCGCCGCGTACTGCCCTCACCCCCAACAAGGTACACCCCCTTGCCCCACTATCTGCAAACTTTCCCTTACTGAAAAAATCTTCTAACTGAAAATTCCTCATGTTCATGTTGTGAACAAAAACTGAAATTCAAGGAGAACACCTGCTGCTGTGTGCATAATTTACCTAGAAAAAATGTACTCCCTCCATCCCATAATATATTATGGGACGGAGGGAGTATAAGACTAAAAAACAGAAGTGAAAAAAGACATGACTGAATGTGAATTTCCATAGAAAAATGAAAAAGACTGACAAAAAGAACTTAACTAAAAGTGCTAGTGGCAGACTACCCCTGTGGAAAAATGTAGATACCTCAAAATTTCAACTGAAGAAAAGCTTGACATAATGTGACATTCAAAAAATTATTTGCACATGGGATTGCTACTTGTACTGAAAACTGATGAAAACAAATACTAAACCTTAGTTAAGACTGTCTAGACGGCTGAAGGCTGTGGCGAATTAAAGACTGACAAATGACTAATACATGATGACTGAAAAAATCGATACTAACTATCCTACATATGTGGTAACAATAATGGAAGGAGAAACTTGACAATAACTTCACTAGAAAACAATGATCGGAGGATAGATCTTACCGGCATAGCGCACAAGATCCTGCAGCTTCTATCCCTGGAGACTACTGCCCTCCTCACCGAGATACTTCGCATATTCCCCCTGTGTGCAGGATACAATGATACTCCCTCCACCCCATAATATAAGATCTTATTACATTCAATATCTGAGTATATTGGATGTAATAAGATCTTATATTACGGGACGGAGGGAGTAAAAAGCATCAGGTTCACCCTAGAAGAGCTCAAAGAGGCTAATGGAAAAAAAAATACAAAGCTGAAATAGACTAAACACACAACATCTCCTGCTCCCCTCCACACTGCATATACAAATATTAGTATTTTCAGCTGCTGCCAGCGTATTTTCAAGTTTGTCTTATCCACATAAAAGGAAAAAAAGGAGTACTACATAAGAGAAGTTTGGAGGGGAGCAGGAGATGTGGATAAGACAAACTTGAAAATACTGATAAGGGTGACAGCGTATCGATGATATATTATACGGTGGCAGCAGCTGGATGACTAATCAAATGATTAAAAAATGAAGGAGCAAAGATAAACTGACTGACATAACCCATGTTCTGCCTTTGGCGACCCTGAGAAGAAGAACCGAATAAATCGAATGATAAAAAAAGCTACTGAAATAGATAGTTCATAATTAGATTCATGTAGTTTGAAGAAACCTTAGTGTGCACTGCAGACTTAAAAAGTTGTACCAAAAATTAGGCCGATGGTTGACCTTAGCCACACATTTTTAAAACGCACACGTACAGAAAAATATGTTGTAGGAGCCAAAAAAGGCTCTATATTCTGACGATTGACCTTAGCCTCACATTGAAACAAAGGTAGCTATGTGCCTATGTCTCGAGGCTGACCATGCGAGGTAACACTGTAGAAGAATAAATAAATAAATGAACACTAAGCAATCATTGAAATGAACTACTGAATAACCTGAAAAAACACAACATTAAGTACTGCGCTAGCGCGCACACACACACACTGATTTACGATTGATACCTAGTGATCCGAAAGAACAAATAACACCGAGGAGTAACTGAACAAGCATAAAAAAAGTGACGATGGTCTGAATGTGAAAGATGATGGACTAAACATGACAAATGACAAACTCCGACTGGATAGACACGGGCACGGACTGAGGGCTAAGAACATGGCCTAATTTTGACTAACTATGCATGACTAAGCATAGTGGATCAAGAAGTTGTTAATAACTTTCGACTCGTCTGAACATAACTAGATAGGACTAAACAGAGCAGATCCAATATGGCTAGAACTAGGAAAAGCTAATTTTGACTAAAACAGGCTATAACTAATGATAATCTAGATTGACTAGAAATAAGAATGACAAGAAAAAGTCAACTGAAGAAATTCTTCTAAAACGACTAGTACTTATCAACTGACTGAAAAAGTGAATTGAAGAAATTCTTCTAAAAGTGATTCTGTCCATTTGGCTAAGGAAAAGGGAACATGCCGCTATTCCTTTTTGCCACAAATACTCATAACCATCATCGGAAAAAACCTGCTGCGGCGACCACGCAAAAGAGCATGGCTGAAGAATAAAACAAAGATACACTAGAGTGGAAGTAAAAAAAAGAAATAGAAGTAGACAAATACTTGCAGAAGACAAGCATTATATGCATTTTCATGCCTGACCTGAGAGACTAACGAAATGATGAAACATAGTGCAAAACTGAAGAAGAGGACTAAAGAACTAAGAGAGACCGACGACGAGGAGAACGACAGTAGATAGACTAAGGACTGATGACATCCATTACTAAATCTAAACTAGGCCAGCAAAATCTAAATTGAAGTGTCACATCCATTACTAAATCTAAACTAAGCCAGAAAAATCCAACCTAAAGTATCACATCCATTACTAAATCTAAACTAAGCCAGCAAAATCGAGCTGAAAAAAATAATACTCTAGAATTTTTCCATGTTAGTACTCCTACAGAGAAAATACCACATTAATTCAGTTACCTACTCTCTGCTCATCTACAAAAACATTCCTCTGGAATCTAAATTCTTACAATAAACATATTGTGGTGAAATTTCACGAAGACTAAAAAAGAGATCTACATCCAAGACAACGTTGAGGCGGACTTGGTGATGGAAGGTTTGATTTGCCGAGAACTAGCTCATGTCCAGAATGACGTCTGAGCCGGAAGGATGAATTCTAGTTTTGATTGATGATTGCGAATATTCGCAGACATACTGAATCATAAGGCTCAAAATGGCAATGACAAGGAATGTGAAAGAAGATTACTAAACATATGAAATTAACCATAATGCAAGCAGGCAAGAATTGCAAGAGCAACAGGCTGTTGAGGATTTTTGGAAGATTGAATAGCATTTCAAAGAATTTTGTGAAGCATATGAACAACTGGGGATGAACGAATCCCTGGTAAGTGTGAGGAATTCTTCGTAGGTGTATTCATGCGGAGAAGAGCTGCAAGGTAGTAGGTACAAAGGATTCTCAAAAATTCCGAGAGTATTTCGAGGCACAATGTAATAACAAGAGCAACTGGGAATGAATGCATGAAAGGCAAGTGTATGTTGTTATCCATAAGGGTTTATCGGTGGTAGAGAATTGCAAAGGTGGTGGGCACAAGTGTCTTGGGAAAACATCGAAGTGTGCTTCGGAATGTCTTGATACATCAAGGGATGATCAAGAATGAGTGGCTCTCTGAAATGAAGTCGTTACGAGAACCTACAGTTAGAGTGAGCAAAATCATTTAACCCGAAGAGAAGAGATATCAGAATCCCAGAGTAAGGAAGCGGAATAAAAGATCCTAATCCCACCCATGGGCGATGTGGGCCCGTAAGCCACACAACACAGTTAATAGTTTAGAAAATAGTTTTCAAGTCTAGACTCAACATTGACCAAGGAGTTTGAAAGGGAAGGTTCCTACAGGCAGTCGGCTCTGATACCAACTTGTGATTCCCTCGTTTATAATCGTGCACTAATCATACACACATCATGCATGATCACGAATGGTGACTCACATCAATATCACCACATAACTCTATGGCACAAATTAAACATAAAACTTTATATTACAAGCCCAGGTCACGAGGACCCATAATACATCAGTCAACAAAGCAAAAAATTATCTAAGTACAGACATAGTTAGAATTTTGCCTTAAGAAGGTTGAGAAAAACAATGACACTAGGCCGAAAGGCGAGGCCTCCTGCTTGGGACTTCCAAACTACTCCTGGTCCTAGATCTCCACGTAGTAGCCAAGCTCGGGAACCTCTGGCTCATGGGCTCCATCATGTGATCGCAACATCCGGGAGAAGAAAAGAGGTAGCAAAACAATCATAAGTACTCATCCAAAGTACTTGCAAGACTTACATCAGATGTACACTATATATGCATCGGTACCAAAGGAAAATGGTAGTATATGTGGACTATACTGCAGAAATGCCAGAATAAGTGGGAGTAGCTCATCTTATCGAAGAATAATCATCGGTGTCCATCATCTTCTAGCATTAGAAGAGAGGAGCATATAATAATATATAGTAACATGTTTATATCAACAATGTGCTATGAGATCCTTCCTCGACTACCCTGCGAGAAAGAGATCCCGGAGCAGAACATCATTAAGTTTCAATATAGTAACCAGTTCTAGTTGTAGTAGATCAGGATACAACTCCAGGCGCCCTATTACCATGGAAACGGCCATTCGAATAGATTACTTCCCTGCAGGAGCGCACCACATTAACCGATACGCTCGATTACCTCTTGCCGAACACAATTTTCTAGGTAATGCCTGGCCCTTGGGCAATCGACACGGTGTAGACCCAACCTAGGCTCTCCAGAGAGGTAAGCACGCTGGTCTAAATCCTAAGTGTGAATGGGTCATGGGTCCATCACCCTAAGCACTCCTACACGTGCGCGATTAGCCGGGGACCAAGCCTGGCTACCTCTTTATACAAAGCAGGAGCTTACAGATCACCCCAACAATCAATCCCCTCTCCGAACTGTGACATGTGGATTACTTTCAGAGGAAATGTACGACATTGAGGGCCCCATAAACCATTATCCCACAGGGGGGTTAGTGAGAAAAGGCTAGTAGCCAACTCAGATCAAATACCCAAATCCGTTAGTGCATTATTAGCAACTCACGGAGACGTCCAGGGTTGTCGCCCCGACTAGGTAACTCGCGGACCACGACCAGGGACCAGGCCCGCTCTCTCCTAGGTGGTCCCCACCTGCCATGTCGTGCCGCCACATTATCTCTCCCGGGTACCCTTGGGGCCGACTTGTCTCTGTCATTGTAACAGTCGGGGTTTAGGTCCATACCATCGAGGTGAAACCGGAGCAGTCACCCTCGATAGGTTTACCATGATATACTGCATGATAGAGTCATCACCTAGAGTGAAATACAAGAAATCACCCTCAGTAGATCACACTAGATGTGCTACACTACAGAGTTGTCATTAAGAGAGAAGGAATCACCCTCGGTAGATCACACTTGATACGGCTCGATAGAGTCATACAATTGTAAGGGCCTTTAGGTGTGTTCTAGTCTCGGTACAATGATCCACCATCTCGGTCAACCCAAATAGAATGGCATGGCGACACGGACAAGGGAGTAGGGCGACTGATGGTACACTAACTTACCTATTCTAAGCAAATAGGATAACAGATAAAGTATCAAACACTAGTAGAAAAAGGACTTTACGTGAGCCCATTAGTCCCGGTTTGGAAATGGACCGGTACTAATGTGACCATTAGTGCCAGTTCCAATGGCTAGGGGGCGGGCATCATTAGTCCTGGTTCGTGTTGAACCTCTAGTACTGGTTCGTGACACGAACCGGGACTAAAGGGGTGGTGGCAGACTGGTGTCAAGATGGGGCCCCACTAGCACCTTTACTCCTGGTTCGTGTCACAACCCGGTACTAGAGGCTCACCTTTAATCCCGGTTTGTGTCACGAACCGGGACTAAAGATAGTCCTATATAAACCATTCGTCGAGCCCCAGCTCTTTGTTCTTCCCCTTTCCTCTCCTCTCTGTTCTTCCCCTCTTGTTCAAGCTCATCCTCCATTTTTGCAAAACAATTGTCAAGGTTTGAAGGCACCCATCCATCCAAGTGTTCACAAAGGTTAGCAACTTTGTCCTTTCATCTCTTATTGCTAGATTAGCTCTTGTAATGCTCTATAAGTATAGTGATTTGTGGGTTTTAGTTTGGGAGTATTTATATGTGGTAGTTTATTTGATTTATATGCAATTTGAGCTCAAATTAACTTCTTAGTTTGCATGTGTAGGTGTGGTTTACTTAGTGCCTTCCCGTCCCAGTCCTAACCACCGTCAGTCGCCCACACCGTCCCGTCGCCGGCACCACCTTGGTGAGCCTCTTGATCTTATCCTTTTTATAAAAAAATCATGTTTGTGTGATTTAGATAGTTACTTGTATAATTTTCTTACCCGTATGTTGTTTTTGTGGCATGGTTTTGATATCTGTCCCCGTCGGCCCTCGTCCGGTTTTATGATTCGGATGTGGTATATATATTCTCTTTTATAACTATTTGTTGCATTTTGTGTTTATGACAATTATGCCGACCAACGTGACATAGATGTTTTTATCTAGGAGGTATGTGAACCGAAAATTCCAACCGACCCTCTTGTCGAGAGGTTAAATTTAGTTGAACAAGAAAACGAGTATTTGAAGAAAAAATTGAAAAGAATTGAGGAAGAGAAGATGGAATTAGAGTTGCATGTTGCCGATGTCGTTGATGATCTCAAGATCAAGATGGATGCAATGCGCTTGAAGATTAGAAAGATTAGAAAATATGCCATTTATAGTGAGGCTTGGTATCATTATGTTGTTGGATCAATTGTTACCTTAGTTGTGATCTTGATCGCATTTGTTGTTGCATTTAAATGCTTTAGCTAGAGAGTTTGTATGTTGTTTTATGAGAATAAGTGTGTATGAACTTGTATTAATTTGGTATTTTAGGTGTTGTGTAATGAAGATGAGCTGGCAATGGACGTACGATGATCGATGCTCTCCCCAGTTCATTAAAGGCGTGCATACTTTTCTGATTGCGGCTGAGGCAAACAAACGGGCGGATGGTTTTATGTGTTGTCCATGTGCTAACTGTAAGAATGATCGAAATTACTCTAACTCAAGAACCATTCACGTCCACCTGTTTGAGTTCGGTTTCATGTCCGGCTATAACTGTTGGACCAAGCACGAATAAAGAGGGGGCCTAATGGAAGAGAATGAAGAAGAAGAGGATGAGGATAGCTATCCTGGCCATGGGTTCCTGAATACGATGGTACAACAATGGAGGAAGAAGCTGAGCTGGCAATGCGGGAAGAAGATGAAGAAGAGGCGAAGAGGCATCAGATGAGCCCGTTGATGATCTTGGTCGGGCCATTGTCGATGCAAAGAGAAACTGTGCAAGTGAAAAGGAGAGGCTGAAGTTGCAGCGCATGTTAGAGGATCACAAGAAATTTGTACTCAAATTGCGAAGCTGGCAAGAAAAAGCTAGGCACCACACTAGAATTGTTGCAGTGGAAGGCAGAGAATGGTGTATCCGACAAGGGATTTGAAAAGTTGCTGATAATGTTAAACAAGATGCTTCCAAAGGACAACGAATTGCCTGACAGTACGTACGAAGCAAAGAAGGCTGTCTGCCCTCTAGGATTAGAGGTGCAGAAGATACATGCATGCCCCGCAGTGAGTACGAGGATTTGAATGCATCCCGGTATGCGGTGTAATGCGCTATAAGATCAGCCGCGATGACCCTGGTGATGTTGAGGGCAAGCGCCCTAGGAAGAAGATTCCTGCCAAGGTGATGTGGTATGCTCCTATAATACCATGGTTGAAATGTTTGTTCCAAAGAAAAGAGCATGCCGAGTTGATGCGATGGCACATAGAAGACCGTAAGAAAGACGGGAAGTTGAGAGTACCCGCTGACGGGTCGCAGTGGAGAAAAATCGAGAGAAAGTGGCGCGACTTTGCAGATGACGCAAGGAACGTATGTTTTGGTCTAAGCGTAGATGGCATTAATCTTTTTTGGGGAGTAGAGCAGCAATCATAGCACCTGGCCCGTGACTCTATGTATATATGACCTTCCTCCTTGGTTGTGCATGAAGCGAAAGTTCATTATGATGCCAATGCTCATCCAAGGCCCTAAGCAACCCAGCAACGACATTGATGTGTACCTAAGGCCATTAGTTGAAGAAATCTTACAACTATGGAATGAAAAAGGTGTATGTGCGTGGGATGAGCACGGACAGGAGGAATTTCACCTACATGTGTTGCTGTTTGTGACCATCAATGATTGGCCTGCTCTCAGTAACCTTTCAGGATAGACAAACAAGGGATACCACACATGCATGCACTGTTTAGATGATATCGACAGTATATATTTGGATAAATGTAAGAAGAATGTGTACGTGGGACATCGTCAATTTCTTTTGAGCAGGCATCTCGTAAGAAAGAAAGGCAAGAATTTCAAAGGTGAGGTAGATCATCGGAAGAAGCCTTGCCACCGTACTGGTGATGATGTACTTGATATGGTCAAGGATTTAAAAATTAATCTTTGGAAAGGGTCCTGGCGGACAATCTGTTCCGAATGATGCTGACGAACGCGCACCCATGTGGTAGAAGAAATCTATATTTTGGGACCTACCCTATTAGAAAGACCTAGTGGTCCGCTCTGCAATCGACGTGATGCACGTGACGAAGAATCTTTGCGTGAACCTACTAGGCTTCTTGGGCGTGTATTGGAAGACAAAAGATACACCGGAGGCACAGGAGGACCAGCAACGTATGCACGGAAAAGACGGCAGACATCGGGGTCATGCCAGCTACGCTCTTACCAAATAAGAGAAGGAAATCTTCTTTGAATGCCTGCTCAATATGAAGGTCCCGTCTGGCTTCTCGTCGAATATAAAGGGAATAATAAATATGGGCAGAGAAAAAGTTCTAGAACCTAAAGTATAATGACTGCCACATGATTATGACGCAACTGCTTCCGGTTGCATTGACGGGGCTTCTACCGAAAAATGTTCGATTAGCCATTGTGAAGCTATGTGCATTCCTCAATGCAATCTCTCAGAAGGTAATCGATCCAGAAATCATACCAAGGTTAGAGAATGATTTTGTGCAATGTCTTGTCAGTTTCGAGTTGGTGTTCCCACCATCCTTCTTCAATATCACGACGCACGTCCTAGTTCACCTAGCCGAAGAGATTGCCATTTTGGGTCATGTATTTCTACACAATATGTTCCCCTTTGAGAGGTTCATGGGAGTCTTAAAGAAATATGTTCATAACTGTGCTAGGCCAAAAGGAAGCATCTCCAAGGGCCATGAAAATGAGGAGGTCATTGAGTTTTGTGTTGACTTTATTCCCGACCTTAAGCCGACTGGTGTTCCTGAATCGCGGCATGAGGGCAGACTAGGTGGAAAAGACACGCTAGGACCGAAAGCAATAATATGTATAGACGGGCATTCTCTCACTCAAGCACACTACACAGTTCTACAAAATTCCTCCTTGGTGGCTCCGTATATCGAGGAACACAAGAATATTCTACGCTCCAAACACCCGGAGCAGTCTGACGACTGGATTACATGTGAACAAACGGGGACTTTCGCCGGTTGGTTGCAGACACGTCTCATGCATGACGACGCTGTTGAGGATGAGTTGTACTTGTTGTCCAAGTTACCATCTTCGAATATATTGACTTTAAAAGGGTACGAGATAAATGGGAATACATTTTACACGATCACCCAAGATAAAAAGAGCACCAACCAAAACAGTGGTGTCCGCTTTGATGCAGCAAACACCAATAGGCCAAAGGACACATATTATAGTTACATAGAGGAGATATGGAAACTTGACTATGGACATGATTTAAAGGTCCCCTTGTTTCGGTGAAAATGGGTCAATCTGACAGGAGGTGGGGTAACGGAAGACCCGCAGTACATAATGACAATAGTGGATCTCAACAATCTTGCGTACGCAGACGAACCATTTGTCCTAGCCAATGATGTGGCGTAGGTTTTCTATGTGAAGGACATGTCTACCAAGCCAAGAAAAAGAAAAGATAAGGAAGCGAATACATCATACTATGAGCCACAACGCCACATAGTTCTTTCAGGGAAAAGAAACATCGTGGGAGTGGAGGACAAGATAGACATGTCAGAAGATTATGAAAAGTTTCATGAAATTGCTCCCTTCACAGTGAATATTGACCCGAGCAACCAGTTAAATGATGAAGATCGTCCATGGTTACGGCGCAAAGGGAAACACGCAAGAAAAAGTTTTATACCCAAAGATCCCACTCTGGGATGTGACCCGCTTCACTGTCATCACTTTCTTCTCTAGTGAGTTTCTGGACTAATATATCTAGAAAGAGCCACTTCGGACAAACCGGAGGGAATATTTGTAATAGTTAGGGTACTTATGTGTTTTCGCATTTGAAATGCGAAGAAATATTATGTACAAACAAATTTTCAACCCTTTCTGACTTCACTTGCTATTTTTCATGGATTTACTGATTCTTTTGAGCTAAATGACCCTGAAATTGCAAAGAACTACAAATGAACTCTAAAAGGGTTGAAACTTGGCATGGTATCATCATTTCACCCACAAAGCATGTGCTAAAAAGTTGAGAGGGTTACGACAAAAACTGGATGCACTTCGTGTACAAAATGGACAATCTCTTTCGAAGTATCAGGATTTCGGACGAAAACTCGTCTGTTACAAAGGCATTTCATTTTTTTAACTTATTTCAACTTGAGACTTTTTGTGCGTTCAGTATGCACCATTCGAAGCCACATACAAACAAATTTTCAACCCTTTCTGACTTCACTTGCTATTTTTCATGCATTTACTGACTTTTTGAGCTAAAAGAACTACAAATGAACTCTGAAAAGGTTGAAAGTTGGCATGGAATGATCATTTCACCCACATAGCATGTGCTAAAAAGTTGAGAGGGTTACGGCAAAAACTGGATGCACTTCATGTACAAAATGGACAATCTCTTTCAAAGTATCACGGTTTCGGACGAAAACTCGTCTGTCACAAAGGCATTTCATTTTTTTTTAACTTATTTCAACTCGAGACTTTTGTGCGTTCAGTATGCACCATTCAAAGTCACGTCATCAATTTTCAACCCTTTCTGACTTCATTTGCTATTTTTCATGTATTTACTGATTTTTTGAGCTAAATGGCCTTGAAATTGAAAAAAACTACAAATGAACTCTGAAAAGGTTGAAGTTGGCATGGTATCATCATTTCAGCCACATAGCATGTGCTAAAAAGTTGAGAGGATTACGGCAAAATCTGGATGCACTTCGTGAACAAAATGGACAATCTCTTTCGAAGTATCAAGGTTTTTGATGAAAGCTCATCTGTTACAAAGGCATTTCATTTTTTCTTAAATAACCTAAGAATTAACAAATTGAATATAATGATAAAATTCACTAATAGTAAATAGCATAATAAAGAATCACTGAAAATCTATTTTTAAACTAAAGTTATTCACAAACTAGTGGTTTGCACAAATTTGAAATAATACAAATTTGAAAATTACTGGCACTAACAGAAAGTTCATATTTTTTTACCTAAAGCAAAATGATTCACATAGAAACTCTAAATAAAGCAAAAAACAACTCAGAAATAAAATAAAATAAATAAAGTAGAAAATAAAAAAATAAAAAAAGCCCGCCTACTGTGCCACCACGGCCTGCATATGACTAGAAACCCAACCTTTAGTTGGGCCAGGATGCAGGCCCGCAAGGCCCAGTAGGCCCAATAGGGCAGCAAATGTGGGGTAGGCCCAGAAGGCCTGCATTAGAGAGAAGGTCGATGGAGAGGCTGCACAGGGGCTTATAAACAGGTGATGTCTCCTCTCAACTAGTGAGGTGGAACTAAACATCCACCACGACCCTCGCCTGGCAGCACACCACCTTTAGTCGCAGTTGGTGGCTCCAACCGCGACTAAAGGGGGCGCATATATATATAGCACTTGAAAATTTGCACATTACTCTCTGCTTCTTCTCGACGCCGCGCGACCACTACAACACAGAGGACGCCGCCAGGCTGCAGCCGTCACCTGCCCCAACGCCGGAGCTCGCGTCCGACCTTCTCCCCACGCGACGCGCCGCTGCCCGCGCCTCCTCCTCGTCGACACCTCCCAGCCGCGCCTCGCCTGCTTGCGACACGCCGTCGCCCGCGCCTCCTCCCCCGGCCGAGCCCCATCGGCGCCGCCCGCGCCCTCCTCCCCGATCAAGCCTCACCGTTGGCTCACCCCGCTGTGAGCTCGCCGCCCCTCGATCTCTGGCAATTTTTAATAAATCAATGAATAGAAATGTTAGGGTTTTGTGTAGATGAATTAGTGTAGTTTTTTTCTGTACATGAATGCATGTTAGATCGATATAATTAGTGTTTAATTAGTATAGGATTTTTTTTATATAATGTTATTTTTCTGTTTTTTAATGGATGTATAGAAAGTATGCTTAATTAGTGTTTCTTTTTCTATTTTTTAATTTTATATAATGTTGTATATCATAGTATAGAAAAAAGTTGCATATAAAAAAGTTGCATAGGAAAAAATTGACCATATATATAGTTGTTAGGTTTTTTGTGCAGATGAATTAGTGTAGTATGTAATTTTTGTTTACATGAATGCATGTTAGATGGATATAATTAGTGTTTAATTAGTATAGAATTTTTTTTACAATGTTGTTTTTCTGTTTTTTAATGGATGTATAGAAGTATGCTTCATTAGTGTTTCTTTTTCTTTTTTTTAAGTTTATATAATGTTGTATATCATAGTGTAGAAACAATTTGCATATAAAAAAGTTGCATAGGAAAAACTTGAGCATATATATTTGTTAGAAGGACTATAAGTGGGAAAAGTCTCGGAATTTTTTGAGAAAGGAATATTATTTGAGTAGTTATAACCTAGGAATTGGACAATATAATTGAAAAGAGGATATTTTGCTCAAAATTTCCTAGTAAAATGACATTGCATAAGAATTTGTTCTCGACTTCAACAATGCCCGGCCCGCATCCTCTTCGTCGACTGATACGTCTCCAATGTATCTATAATTTTTGATTGTTCCATGCTATTATATTATCTGTTTTGGATGTTTTATATGCATTAATATGCTATTTTATATTATTTTTGGGACTAATCTATTAACCTAGAGCCCAGTGCCAGTTTTTGTTTTTTCCTTATTTTTGAGTTTCGCAGAAAAGGAATACCAAACAGAGTCCAAACGGAATAAAACCTTTGCGATGATTTTTCTTGGACAAGAAGACACCCAGGAGACTTGAAGATCAAGTCAGGACAACCACGAGGCAGCCACAAGGAGGAAGGGCACGCCCCCTGCCTTGTGGGCCCCACGTGACTCCACCGACCTACTTCTTCGTCCTATATATTCACATATATCCCCAAACCACCAGAAGCATCCACGAAAACACTTTTCCATCGCCGCAACCTTCTGTTCCCATGAGATCCCATCTAGTGGCCTTTTCCGGCATCCTGCGGGAGGGGGATTCGATCACGAAGGACTTCTACATCAAATCTATTTCCCTTCCGATGAAGCGTGAGTAGTTTACCTCAGACCTACGGTCCATAGCTAGTAGCTAGATGGCTTCTTCTCTCTCTTTGATTCTCAATACCATGTTCTCCTCGATGTTCTTGGAGATCTGTTCGATGTAATCTTCTTTTGGGTGTGTTTGTCGAGGTCCGATGAATTGTGGGTTTATGATCTGTTTATCTATGAATATTATTTGAGTCTTCTCTGAATTCGTGTATGCATGATTTGATATCTTTGTAATTCTCTTCGAACTATCGGTTTAGTTTGGCCAACTAGATTGGCTTTCCTTGCAACGGGAGAAGTGCTTAGCTTTGGGTTCAATCTTGCGGCGTCCTTTCCCAGTGACAATAGGGGCAGCAAGTCACGTATTGTATTGTTGCCATCGAGGATAAAAAGATGGGGTTTACATCATATTGCTTGAGTTTATTCATCTACATCATGTCATCTTACTTAATGCGTTACTCTGTTCTTCATGAACTTAATACTCTAGATGGAGGAAGGGGTGGGTCGATGTGTGGAGTAATGGTAGTAGATGCTGAATCATTTCGGTCTACTCGACACAGACGTGATGCCTATATTTCATAATCATTGCCTTGGATATCGAGCTCGACAGTAATTTGTTCACCCACCGTATTATTTTGTATATTGACAGAAGCCGCTAGTGAAACCTATGACCCCTGGGTCTATTTCCATCATATAAATTTCCGATCTACTATTTTCCATCATATTAGTTTCCGATCTACTATTTTGCTATCTTTTACTTTCCAATCTATAAACCAAAAAACCCAAAAATATTTACTTTATCTTTTGTTTAGTTTCATCTATCTCTATTAGATATCACTTTTGTAAGTGACCGTGAAGGGATTGACAACACCTTTTATCGCGTTGGGTGCAAGTTGTTTGATTGTTTGTATAGGTATTGGTGATTTGTGTGTTGTCTCCTACTGGATTGATACCTCGGTTCTCTAACTGAGGGAAATACTTATCTCTACTTTGCTGCATCACCCTTTCCTCTTCAAGGTAAAAACTAACGCAAGATCAAGAAGTAGCAGGAAATATTTCTGGCATCGTTGCCGGGGAGATCTACGCCAAGTCAAGACATACCAAGTACCCATCATGAAAATCCCATCTCTTGCATTACATTATTCACCATTTGCCTCTCATTTTTCTCTGCCCCACTTCTAAATGACTTTCGAAAAGATTTGCATTTTTATTCGCCATTCTTCCGTTCGTATTTTCGTTTGCCTTTATGTCTTACTTGGTTTGTTTGCTCATTTGCTTGGTATAATTGTGTGTTGATTAAAAATCAAAAGCAAAGAGTTTATGGATCCTCATCAACTTGCTAATCTTTTTAAAAGATCCAATTATGATGAACCAATTGCTAGTGAATTGAGTGCACTAGATTATCTCTATGAGGTTTTGCTTGAAATTCGTGAATCTGAAAAGTGTGATGAAGTGTTGATACAAGAAAATTTTAAAGTGATTCACGATAGTGCCTTCGATGAAAAGTATGATTGCAATGATGTTATAATAAATTCCATTAATGTTAATTGTGTTAATGATATGCAAACCCTAAGCTTGGGGGTGCTAATTTTGCTATGTCTACTACTCGTGGCAATGATCGTGATTGGGGTGATTCTTCTTATGATCTTGAAAATTTATTTAAGCCCCATGATGAATATGAGATTGATAATAATGTTTGCAATAATATTGAAAGTGATTTTGGAAGAGTGTCAACTTTAGATCCCACATATTTGGAGAATCTTCAATCTTATGAAATTTTTGATAAAAGTGGGTTTGGAGAGGTCATGACTTTAGTTAATGTTAACCCCACTATTTTGGAAGAGTGTCAACTTCGCATGCATGTGGATCATGTTGAGAATATGTTATGTGATAGCAATATTTTTGAATTTTCTTATGATCCTACATGTAATTATTATGAGAGAGAAAATATGGTTGTAGAAATTTTCATGTTACTAAATTACCTCTCTTCATGTTGAGATTGCTACCGTCTCTTTCTTCTTCCTTGCATATGCTTGTTTTTGCTTGCCTTGAAAATTTGCTCACTTATAAAATGCCTATGCATAGGAAGTATGTTAGACTTATATGTGTTTGTCACATGTTTTATGATGCTCTCTTTGTGCTTCAATTCCTCTCTTTTATGTAAGCATCATTGAAATTATCTATGCCTAGCTAAAAAGGCTTTAAAGAAAAGCGCTTGTTGGGAGACAACCCAAATTCTTTTTCCTTGTTGTTTTTCAATAAATAAATCATACAGCCTCTGGTTAGATGTGTTTTTATGTTTTAGTTAGTGTTTGTGCCAAGTAAGACCTTTGGGATGACTTACGGTGATAGTTGTTTTGATCATGCTGAAAAACAGAATTTTTTGCACCCAGGAAAATAATTTCATATTTTACAGAAGCGTGCTTTTGATCTGATTCTTTTTTCACAATATTGGTACACAAATTTCCCAGGTTGTCCTAATTTTTTAGAATTTTTGGAGTTACATAAGTACTCGAAGTTTCCAGATTGCTACAGACTGTTATGTTTTTGACAGATTCTGTTTTCTATGTGTTGCTTGCTTATTTTGATGAATCTATGGTAGTATCGGGGGGTATGAACCATGGAAAAGTTGAAATACAGTAGATATTACACCAGTATAAATAAAGAATGAGTTCATAATAGTACCAAAAATGGTGATTTATTTTCTTATACTAACGGAGCTTATGAGATTTTCTGTTGAGTTTTGTGTTGTGAAGTTTTCAAGTTTTACGTAAGTATTTGATGGAATATGGAATAAGAAGTGGCAAGAGCCTAATCTTGGGGATTCCCAAGGCACCCCAAGGTAATATTCAAGGACAACCAAGAGCCTAAGCTTGGGGATGCCCCGGAAGGCATCCCCTCTTTCGTCTTCGTCTATCGGTAACTTTAATTGAGGCTATATTTTTATTCACCACATGATATGTGTTTTGCTTGGAGCGTCCTGTATGATATGAGTCTTTGCTTTTTAGTTTGACACAATCATACTTGTTGTACACACCTTATAAGAGGGACACGCATGAATCGTGATTTATTAGAATACTCTATGTGCTTCAGTTATATCTTTTGAGCTAGGCAATTTTGCTCTAGTGCTTCACTTATATCTTTTTAGAGCACGGCGGTGGCTTTATTTTATAGAAATTGTTAAACTTTCATGCTTCACTTACATTATTTTGAGAGTCTCTAAACAGCAAGGTAATTTTCTTTGGTTATAAATTTAGTCCCAGTATGGTAGACATCCAAGAGAGATATACTAAAAACTTTCATATAAAGTGCATTGAATACTATGAGAAGTTTGATTCCTTATTATTGTTTTGAGATATAAAGATGGTTATATTAGAGTCATGCTAGTCAATATGAATTGGAGAAATAGTTGTGTTAAGGTTTGTGATTCCCGTAGCATGCACGTATGGTGAACCGTTATGTGATGAAGTCAGAGCATGATTTATTTATTGATTGTCTTCCTTATGAGTGGCGGTTGGGGACGAGCGATGGTCTTTTCCTACCAATCTATCCCACCAGGAGCCTGTGCGTAGTACTTTTTTTGATGACTAATAGATTTTTGCAATAAGTATTTGAGTTCTTTATGACTAATGTTGAGTCCATGGATTATACACACTCTCACCCTTCCATCATTGCTAGCCTCTCTAGTACCGCACAACTTTTGCCGGTACCATACACCCACCATATACCTTCCTCAAAACAGGCACCATACCTACCTATTATGGCATTTCCATAGCCATTCCGAGATATATTGTCATGCAACTTTCCACTGTTCCATTTATTATGACACGCTTCATCATTGTCATATTGCTTTGCATGATCATGTAGTTGACATCGTATTTGTGGCAAAGCCACCTTTCATAATTCTTTCATACATGTCATTCTTGATTCATTGCACATCCCGGTACACCGCCGGAGGCATTCATATAGAGTCATATTTTGTTCTAAGTATCGAGTTGTATTTCTTGAGTTGTAAGTAAATAGAAGTGTGATGATCTTCATTATTAGAGCAATGTCCCATGTGAGGAAAGGATGATGGAGACTATGATTCCCCCACAAGTCGGGATGAGACTCCGGACGAAAAAAAGGCCCAAAAAAAGAGAGAAGGCCCAAAAAAGAGAGAACGAGCAATGTTACTATCCTTTTACCACACTTGTGCTTCAAAGTAGCACCATGATCTTCATGATAGAGAGTCTCCTATGTTGTCACTTTCATATACTAGTGGGAATTTTTCATTATAGAACTTGGCTTGTATATTCCAATGATGGGCTTCCTCAAATTACCCTAGGTCTTCGTGAGCAAGCGAGTTGGATGCACACCCACTTAGTTTCTTTTTGAGCTTTCATAAACTTATAGCTCTAGTGCATCTGTTGCATGGCAATCCCTACTCACTCACATTGATATCTATTGAAGGGCGTCTCCATAGCCCATTGATACGCCTAGTTGATGTGAGACTATCTCCTTCTTTTTGTCTTCTCCACAACCACCATATTCTATTCCACCTATAGTGTTATGTCAATGGCTCACGCTCATGTATTGCGTGAAAGTTGAAAAAGTTTGAGAACATCAAAAGTATGAAACAATTGCTTGGCTTGTCATCGGGGTTGTGCATGATTTGAATATTTTGTGTGATGAAGATGGAGCATAGCCAGACTATATGATTTGTAGGGATAAGCTTTCTTTGGCCATGTTATTTTGAGAAGACATAATTGCCTTATTAGTATGCTTGAAGTACTATTGTTTTTATGTCAATATTAAACGTTTGTTTTGAATCTTATGGATCTGAACATTCATGCCACAATAAAGAAAAATTACATGGATAAATATGTTAGGTAGCATTCCACATCAAAAATTATGTTTTTATCATTTACCTACTCGAGGACGAGCATGAATTAAGCTTGGGGATGCTTGATACGCCTCCAATGTATCTATGATTTTTGATTGTTCCATGCTATTATATTATCTGTTTTGGATGTTCTATATGCATTAATATGCTATTTTATATTATTTTTGGGACTAACCTATTAACCTAGAGCCCAGTGCCAATTTCTGTTTTTTCCTTGTTTTTGAGTTTCACATAAAAGAAATACCAAACGGAATAAAACCTTCGCCATGATTTTTCTTGGACCAGAAGACACCCGGGAGACGTGGAGATCAAGTCGGAAGATCCACGAGGCGGCCACAAGCGGGGAGGGCGCGCCCAGGGGAGTAGGGCGCGCCCCTGCCTTGTGGGCCCCACGTGACTCCACCGACCTACTTCTTCGTCCTATATATTCACATATATCCCCAAACCACCAGAAGCATCCACGAAAACACTTTTCTACCGCTGCAACCTTCTGTTCCCATAAGATCCCATCTAGGGGCCTTTTCCGGTATCCTGTTGGAGGGGGATTCGATCACAGAGGGCTTCTACATAAACTCTATTGCCCTTCCGGTGAAGCATGAGTAGTTTGCCTCGGACCTACGGGTCCATACATAGTAGCTAGATGGCACTTCTCTCTCTTTGATTCTCAATACCATGTTCTCCTCGATGTTCTTGGAGATCTATCCGATGTAATCTTGTTTTGTAGTGTGTTTGTCAAGATCCGATAAATTATGGATTTATGATCTGTTTCTCTATGAATATTATTTGAATCTTCTTTGAATTATTATATGCATGATTTGATATCTTTGTAATTCTCTTCGAACTATCGGTTTAGTGTGTCCAACTAGATTGGTTTTACTTGCAATGGGAGAAGTTCTTAGCTTTGGGTTCAATCTTGCGGTGTGGTTTCCCAATGACAGTAGGGGCAGCAAGGCACGTATTGTATTGTTACCATCGAGGATAAAAGGATGGGGTTTACATCATATTGCTTGATTTTATTCCTCTACATCATGTCATCTTACTTAATGTGTTACTCTGTTCTTCATGAACTTAATACTCTAGATGCAGGCAGGAGTCGGTCGATGTGTGGAGTAATAGTAGTAGATGCCGAATCGTTTCGATCCACTTGACATGGATGTGATGCATATATTTCATAATCATTGCCTTGGATGCCGTATTATTTTCTATATTGAGAGAAGCCTCTAGTGAAACCTATGGCGCCCTAGTCTATTTCCATCATACAAATTTCTGATCTACTATTTTCCATCATATTAGTTTCCAATCTACTATTCTGCAATCTTTTACTTTCCGATCTATAAACCAAAAAACCCAAAAATATTTACTTTATCTTTTGTTTAGTTTCATCTATCTCTATTAGATCTCACTTTTGCAAGTGACTGTGAAGGGATTGACAACCCCTTTTATCGCGTTGGGTGCAAGTTGTTTGATTGTTTGTGCAGGTATTGGTGATTTGTGTGTTGTCTCCTACTGGATTGATACCTCTGTTCTCTAACTGAGGGAAATATATCTCTACTATGTTGCATCACCCTTTCCTCTTCAAGGGAAAAACCAACGCAAGCTCAAGAAGTAGCATCGACTCTTTCGCAACGACGTCCTGCTTCAGAGGTGCCATGTACGGGACTGGGCTCCGCCGGGCTGGCAGTGGGAGGTGCTACCTTCAGGGGTGCGCAACTTGGTGAGGAACCCAGCCCCGGGTCCCATCGTCGACCCAGAGCTCCTTTGGTGGCGTTCGCGTGGGCCACTTTCGGTGCGGAGGCAGCCGGCCCCGTCGGAGGTGGTACGTTGCTACATGGATCCATTGGACGTCGGGTTCTCCAATACCTGGCAGGTTCTTCAGGGATCTCACCCAAGCTATCATCATGTGATCATTCCTTCTCTTTGGGTGTCCACCGCTGCGCCTCAGGAACCGCGAGTGAACTAGATTCTTCGGTAATATTCGATTTGTAACTAGTGATGTTATATATATATATATATATATATATATATATATATATATATATGATAATATTCGAGATGTATTAGTGATAATACTCGAGATGTATTGAATTATATTTGATAATATTGAGATGATGTATTTGAGATTATATTATTCGATAATACTCGAGACGATGTATTCGAGATTATATTCGATGATGCATATTATTTGGATTAATTATTCGAGATTTATATATATATCTACTATGATTCAGTTTTTCCTTATTGATTGGATGCATGTATTCTAATTTGAATACTAAATTGTTTTATTTTCTTCTATTTTGGTTAAATAAAAGCTATGGACAACACCGACAGAGAAGGAGAAGAGACTATGTTCGACATCATACGCTCCCCGAGCCCACCAGATGAGAATGAAGAAGATGACGGCTCGCATTATCTGAACAATACCGGTGAGGGTATGATATTTGATGAATATGAACGAATAGATGAAGTTAGAACAATGATGATGAAGGAAATGTTGTTCTTCAAATAACAAAGACTGGTGAGGTATATTTATATATAAGGCATCTGGTGATCATCACATGGTTTAATTGATTTGTATATATATTAACGAATCGACCTTTCTTTTCTTGTAGCCCTCTGGATCGAGCAAATCTTCTAGAAGCAGCAGGGCAGTCAGAGGCCCGGCCAAAAAGTTGCAGGATGGCATAAAGTACAACATCGATGCCATCAAACCTAATGGCGAACCACTTGAACCTGAGAAGAATGCGAAGAAGTTCATTCGTCGATGCGGAGTTATTGTTAGGGACCAAATCCCAATCTTCGTTCAAGAATGGAAAAAGCGAGCAAAGGGAGCTCCAAATGTTACTTATGTCGACCAAAGAGCAAAAGATCTGCTTTGGGAATCGCTCATGTCACATTTCACCCTACCAGATCATTTGATAGATGCAGATCTGGAGAAATTCAAGAACAATGCTCTTAAGAACATGGCGATAGCATCAACAACCACAAGAAAACTATATGGTCCGCGTATGTCAAAGCGGGAAAGTAGACTCTAGAATTCAAGGGAACACTGGAGAAGGCAAGAAATCACCGGGACGCTTTCGTGAACTTCAAGGAATCAGAAGTAGCTCAAGAACAGTCGAGAAAAAACAAGATTAATGCCGCGAAAAAGCAGTGGCACCATAAGCTGGGGCCAAGTGGCTACGAGGTGGCCCGGCCTAAGTGGGATCTCGCTGAGCAAGAGATGATGGCTGCAAGGGTCACTCCAGTTACATTGACCTGGCCCCCAGGTGCAGGACTTGGTTTTATGCACATGGGGGGAAGTTGGACCCAAAGTCAGGCGAGGTTTTGGAGTGGGCATGTCTTAAAGGAGCCGATGAAAGTTTACTTGTTGCAATAGAAGAGGCTCGAACGGGGGTGTTCACGCCCAACAGAGAGAACGACGAGCTTATGCACGCCCTGAAGAATCTTAAACACCCGGGAAGAACACGAGGCAAAGGCATTGTTTCGTGATTTGAGGGGTTTGCGGACTGGAACGCCAACTACAGAAGTCGTGCGAGAAAGAAGCAGCGGGAGGAGCAGAAGAGTAAGCTGGAGGAGGAGCAGAGGAAGCAGGAAGCAGACCGCCTTCGCATCGTAGAATCAAAGCACGCGGAGTTGGCACTCGCTTTCGAGCATCAGCAGCAGCAGATCGACTCACTTAGCCAGGAAAGGGGGTCTCAGCAGCGGCAGCAACTAGCAGATCTAGCATTGGATAGCATCGTTCCATCCATGCCGAGAAGCAACGTGGGTTCCACCCCGGGCGATGATGCATTGCTGGATAGATACCCTGTGGATGATACCATAGATACGACAACATGTGAGCTACACATAAAAGTGAAGAACATATCCATGAAGGTGGCGGTGGCTATGCTTATACTAATCCCCCTGAAGTAACCTTCCATTGCAATCTGATTCCAGCTGGCTATGCTCGTCTCGGGGTTGATGAAGTGGTGGCAGGATATTCGGGGCTAGAGCTTGACATTCCTGGAGGTGATGAGGAGCGCATACTAGGAGAGGCCATACATCATATCATTCTATGGAGAAAGGATTGCATCGTCTTTCCAAGGTCACTGACACCGCATCAGTCGGCTCCCCTCCAAGTCTGCCACCGCGTCAGTAGACTCCCGCTCCTCCAAGTCCGCCACCGGATCAGCAGACTCCTGCTCCTCCAAGTCCACCACCGCATCAGCCCACTCCTCCTCCAAGTCGGGCACCGCGTCAGCCGACTCCTCCAAGTCCGGCACTGCGTCAGCCGACTCCTCCTCCAAGTCAGGCACCGCGTCAGCCGTCTCCGCCGCCTCAGTAATAGCGGAAGAGAGGCGCCGCAGCTATGTCGGCTAGAGGTACAACAGGAGGCAAGAAATTCAGATATGGTCCAAGCCTCAAGCCTCTTCTGAGGTTGCCTTACCACCTGACTGAGGAGGAAAACGAAGCTGAAGTGGCTGCCCAAGTGAAGGCCCATTTTGGACCGAAACCTCCCCCGCCGCCAAAGGGGATAGTACCTGAGCATGTCATACAACACTTTATTGATAATGATCAACCAGCTATCAAGCATAGGGACTCAGACTATGGTCAAGCCTGAGCAGATCCCGAAGCTCTCAATGAGAATGTATGAATTGCATCAATGGTACCTGAGAGAAGTAAAGACTATCGATCAAGAGTCCCTCATGGTGAAAGTCGAGGTAGAGCATTACTTCCATGAAAAAGATTTGTGCGCTGAGTTTCAAGAAATGTTTCAGTTATTCAATCAAGACGCACTCGACAAATCTATCGTCAGTTGCTATTGTCTGTAAGTGATTTCTTTCTGTAATTTAAGTCTCTAGCTAGCTGTAGTGGTCGTTCATTACCTGTAATTATCCTCACTACATTTTTTTCTGTGGTATTATGTAGAATGAAGATGTATGAAATGAGAAGAGCTGGATGCTATGGCATTGGGTTCATTGACCCAAATACCATTAATGAAGAGACATGGTCAGGTGAATATGATTGACCACACACAGAGAAAAGCTTGCTAGAGTTTTTGGTGCGACTAAATACCCAACCAGAAATACTACTTCCTTACAACTTCGGGTGAGTGACACTGTCTTGTACTACAAATTTTGTTTTTGCTTACTAGATGTTAATAAGTGTAGTTAATGAGTTATGCACATGCCCGCTTAATTATACAAACGTGTGCGCATGCAGTTTTCACTGAATCATGTTAATCATTGAAGTTGACGAGGGAAAAGTTCAAGTACTGGACCTCACTACTTAAAGACGTTAATGACTACGCAATCGTGAGTGGGATGGTCGACAGGTAATTTCAATCATTATCGAACTGTATGTCGGCCTCTTTAGTTCATTTCCTGATATCAACTAATTAATAACTCCTTTATTTATTTTTCTTTGCCGACGAGCAGGACTCGGGAAAAGTTCATCATATAGGTTGAAGGCCCATGGAAACAAAGCTGAAATGGTGTTGACCCAAGGTAATTAATTAACTAGTACTAGTTAGCTACCATCTCTTTAATTCTAGTTTCAATACCATTATCATGCTTGATTAATTATTATCTGATTGAATTTTATTCTCGTAAAGACCCTGAAGCAGGCGCCAGGAAATAATTTATGTGCATACTACGTTTGCTAGAACATTCACATGATGACGTCCGAAAGGAGCAGAACTGATAGACACCAATGGGTACGTTTGCCAGAATACCATTTATAATTTATATATCATTATCTAATATATATATACACACACAACTAATACATGCATATTGATCTCCTTCTTTAAAGATGAGGGAGATGCGGGATAAGCTCCTACCAGAGGATCGCGTATGAGCAATTCAAGAGGAAATAGCAGGATTATATATATATATATATATATATATATATATATATATATATATATATATATATATATATATATATATATATATATATATATATATATATATAGTAGGATTTCCTACAATAGCTTGCCACAGAACTAGTTAAGGTTTTCGACGGCGTAAAAGTTCTCAAAAATCCTGAAAGAAAATACTGAACCGGCACACCTATAATATAACTGAAATGCTTATTTTTTTCGCTGAGGACACACACACATATATATATATATATAAGTAGGATCATCTTATTATAACTGAAATGCTTATTTTTTTCGCTGAGGACACATAAATGCATATTTTCACAATCACACCGTTGGATCATCTTATTATAACTGAAATGCTTATTTTTTTCGCTGAGGACACATAAATGCATATTTTCACAATCACACCGTTGGATCATCTTATTATATTAGAGTGAGGCTCCCCTATTTTTCATATTTTTGACTTACTTTTAAACCGTTAAATTTTTAGCAAGACTTAACTAGTTCTGTGGCAAGCTATGATAGACACACACACACATTATATATATATATATATATATATATATATATATATATATATATATATATATAGGCTATTTTGTTATGCGTAACAGAATATTATTCTGTTACCCTTTTTGAACTGACGGTTGCAGGTGGTTGTACTGATGTTTTCGAAGCAGTTGAACTGGTGCTTTCAGTTGTGTTTAATAGATTGTCTTCTTTAATTTAAAAACTTTTTGTAATTTTTTTGTCGGAACATGGCGTGTAATATATCGTTGGAAAGCTCTTGAGAACCATATTTCAAGTATATTGAACATTTTTGCAAAATCATTATGGTTTAAGAGCAGTTTTGAAACCATATTTTTTTCAAAACCGAAAACATGAATCGTAATTTGGACTCAATTTTCAAAAGGTTTGTCAGAATTGAGCTAATAATATGGCGTTGGAAAGGTGGTGAAAATCCGCATCTTCCATATATGTATTGTTTTTCTAATTCTATATGATTTAAAAGTAATTTGAAAAACGGTGAAATTCAGGTGAAATGTATTTTCGCGATTTTTTGCAAACGGATTGTCGGATTGACGCAAATGATACGGCGTTGGAAAGCTATGGAAAATGCGCAACTGTTTCATATAGAAATTTTTTTCTAATTCCTTACGGTTTAAAAACGAATTTGAATACAGTCAAATTTGATTTTGAACGCGATTTTTTAAAAAAGTTTGTCGAAATATGGCAAATAATATACCGTTGGATAGCTATCGAAAATACGAAACTTAGTCATGTTGAACGTTTCTCTACTTCACAACTGTTTAAGAGTAATTTGGAATACGGCATGATGGATCCTGCTGTTTTCTCGTCTAAAAACAAAGTAGTCATACTGATATATGTGTATGTTTGTACTAAGCTATTTTTGTAGAGTAATTTTAAATGGTTCCGAAAAAGGGTACTTGTACTGATGCTTGCATGGGTTTGTACTAACCGTGTTTTCACTAACTAGACTTTGCTCTATTTTTTGGGTAATATTTTTCTCGTAAGTTTTCAACGGTTTACTGTATCGTCGCCCCTGTACTTGTATGGTTTGTATCATCGAACTGAATAATATTTTATTCAAAGAGAAAATGTGTTTGTTTTGTTTCTTCTTTTTTTAACCCAACATTTTTTGACAACGTTGTTCTGAACTTCTCTCATTTTACGACTTGTACTGAGGTACTTACTAAGTAGGATTTTCATGGGGTTTCTTTTTTTGCTTGAACTTTAAAATTTGAATTTCTGCCTTTTCTTTTATTATGAATGGACCACCGTTTTTAACTCGTACTGAGGTACTTACTACGCCCGAACTGGGGTGGTTGTCGCGTGTCTCGGCGTGTTTTGAACTTGAAGAAATGTTTCGCATGTTTTCTTTTAACTCAATTTTTTTTACAACGATGTTCTGAACTTTTCTAATTTTACGACTTGTACTTTTTACCATTTGAATTGCATGGGGTTTCTTTTTGCTTGAACTTTTACAATTTGAATTTTTGTCATTTCTTTTATTCTGAACGGACCACCACTTTTAACTCGTACTGATCAATATTTTCAATTAAACCATTTTTCCTTTCATCTGACAGAAATATTTTCCACACATAATACACGTACATGAATCATATTACCCATAGCACCGGCCTGAACACAAAAATCATCGCCCTATTCTTGGACAGAACTTTTCAAGCACCCACATGAACACAATAATAATCATCAGAAAAATAAAGTGCTTCCGCACATGGGTACAAAAAAAACTTCCATCACACTTGGTCATGCTCCTTGTCTTCAGTATCAGTTCAACAGGTAGCGTGTGTTTCAGTGCTTCCACAAGAGGATTACATTAACCAAAAAAACAAGTATTTTCATTAACCAAAAAATGTTTCGTGTTTTCTTTTGAACTCAACATTGTTTTGCGACGATATTCTAGACTTCTCTCATTTCATTATGAATTGATTATATATAAAATTTGAACTATACGACACTTTTTAAATGAATCTAACAAGTATTTTCCCCTCTCTAAACTTCAAAAAACATGTTGTAAACTAGAGTCTGAACAGTTGCAAATACTTTTAAATTGAACTGAAATAAAATATAGGAACTGAACTGAGTGTATTTTCCTGATTTTTGCTAGCATGCATCAAGACATTTTATATATGTTTTTACAATAGAACATATACTAATTTTTATGCCTAAGTAACTTCAAAGAAAACAGAAGTGGAGCTTCATTTACAAGAACAAAACAGAACATATGCTAGTTTAGATCCATACAAGATTTTCTCAAATGCTTATTAAGGCATAACACACAACACATGTTGTGCTATAGGAAGAACGCGTAAACAGAGGAAATTGGACATAGAATCGTTAAGTAGGTGTACTAAAAAGCACACAAAACATGTACTGAAAAAGAACACAACTCCTTAGCGTTTGCAACAGCCTCCTATGGCAGAGGTGAACGGTCTGATCGCTGCGTCGTCGCACGGCCTCGTGTGGCCGAGGTGAACGGCCTGTGGTGGTAAGGGTGAACGGCTTGAGCGTTGCATTGTCGAACGGCCTCGTGTCGAGGCAGTGAACGACCTGGGCCGTGAAGGTTGAAGCAGGGGGTGTTGAGAGGCTGTGTGGGACTAATACTGCACTGTCAGAATCAGTTTTGTAGCTGCTCACCACGCACACCTACTCAACTGCTCCGTGCCACCGTCCCTCTGCGCATAAGTACACTTGCCGCCTACCCGTTGTCGTTGGATGTACCTTGCACACACACAACAGCCACCGATTAGCATGCACAAGTTCATGTACAGTAACATTACAAATTTGCAATGAAACCTAAAAAGTTCTGTACTTTGAAATACTTCATTTTACTTTCCAAATACCTTTTTTTAAATATGAACTTCTATATTTATTTCCTTAGAACTTATTATTATTTCCCTCCGAACAAAAAAAACATGATTGGTTTACTTACCCATAAAATATTTGAAGTATGCCAAATGAAAAAACATTCCTAGGCCTGGAAGTGAGAAAACACATTACACTCATCGAGGTAGATATCATTCTGTGCGTACCTTGCCACAGACCACATCGGATTTTAAGATTCTAGATGAACTTCAGCAAAGTGAAGTGAAACCTTTTTCTAACCTGAGAACTGCAGAAAATTAGCTTGATTTATTTAACCGAAGCAAATAAACTCTTAACTACTTATGGCAAGTATATTTGACATGATGTATCCTTTTTCTAGTTACTGAATTGCTGTAGTATTACTTCCTGCCCTTCCAAACTCGTACTGAAAACATGTACCAAAGAACATCATGCATCAGTGTTCAGAAGGCATACAAGAGCTACACACTGCCTTGAGGTACCAACTTTTCAACGGTTCAGTTCAAAATTCAACAATTCAATTTTCAATAGATCAAACCAAGGAAAGACAACTGACCGAAGGGGTGGCAAGAACCTTGTCTTGCCCAGAGATCTGTCAAAAATAAAGGGCATAATCTCAGGGTCGAGTCTTTTACTACTGCTTCGTAAATAAATATATAAACTGAAATCTAGTAATGGCAAGAACCTCAGGTATTGGGTTGGACCTAGAATCAACTATTCAGAGAATGTAACTCACTATACCATAAGAACAACACACTGTAATCTATACTGCAACAAATTAGATAACCAGGGAGAAAAAAGAAACGCACCGCAAATTTAAGTGTTCTATTGTGAAGCCGAACAAGGCCAGAAAACAGCCTAACAGCATGGGCAATCTCCTCTGTTTCATACTCAGCAAAAGCAAAACCTTTGGGTCGACTAGTTTCCTTGTCACAGGGTATGTGCAAGTCTACTACACGACCTACCTGAATAAGAATCTCATACAAAACCCTCTCCGAGACCTTTTCATCCAAGTTACCTATTTAAGAAATACACAGTTCAAGAATTAATACAGTACTGGTGATTACTCCATTATATTTAGGCATGCAAAAAAGAGAGGCAAAGTGGAACAATAACAATCATTGAAAAATAGCGAAACTAGAGTACAGCAACACGTCAACCATGGGAAACATATATATGCAAAAAAGAGGGGCAAAGTGGGACATGAACAATCATTGAAAAATAGCAGAACTAGAGTACTGCAACAGTGTCAACTATGAAAAACATAGATCACTCAACTAGCAGAACTAGAGGATCTGCAACAGCCTAACAGTAAATAAAACCACTAAAATACCCTGATACAAAAGCATGTTCATTTCTATCTTACAACAATGTCTTTCAAGAAGCATAATTAGTTATAAGCTGTGGTGAATTCCTATCAATGACACAAAGTTGTCAGCTACTTAAATAGGCCCTCTATGGCTAGCCCTATAACGTGTAACATTAATCCATGATGGTCATAAATCTCTCAACTCTATCATTCACACATCTAACCCTGGATAATGCATTTACTAAGCAGGTTCAATTTGCAATTAGATTTGGTTTTGCAGGCATATATGCTTATGCTGATTTTCACTATGTGCATGCTTACAAAATTTCAATTGAAAGCACCACAGAGCCCAGAACACCAAGAATGATTGTTGCACAAGGAAATCAGCATGTTCAAGTTAATTAATCTGCCAATATACAAGTAAACATAGTACAGAGAACAATATTCCGAATCTAGGAGCTAGGTAAGCAACACATGGGCAATCACCGACTGTGCAAGCTTAATAATCAATTAAACTATACTATCCAAACTACGGTGATTGAAGCATAAACTGCTGTGGCTCTGAATTTACCGGGGTGCTCTTCGTCGAGCTCCGTTGGCTGAGCGGCCGGAAGACGCAAAGTTGAACGGCCGGAAGACGCAAAGTTGAACGGCCAGAGCTCCATTGGCTGAGCGGCCGGAAGAGTCAACAGCGGCGCGCTGCTACTCCTGAAGCAGCGACCTTCCCTGCTGATGCAGTTCGTACTGCAGCGGGGATAGGAGGATGGCGGAGTTGGAGGATGAGCTCATCACCCGCGCGTGGTGGAGAGGGAAGGAGGTGGCTGGGGGCATGGCGGCGGGGGAGGAAGGCGGCCGTGGCAAAGGGAGGATGGTGGCCGGCGCACGGGGAGGGAGGGAGGTGGTGGGACCGGCGACGCGAGCTGGGGGGCAGGGGGACTGCAGGGGACCGGCGGCGCGAGCTGGAGGACAGGGGAGCGCGGCGCCATCGGCGGCCAAGGGAGGAAGGCGGTGGCGCGAGCAGCGCCAAGGGGAGTACGGCTAGGAGGTTGGGCAAGCGTCGGCGACACGACCGGCAACCAGGAGGTTGTGTGCGGGGCGGCGGCGCGGTGGAAGCAGCGGGGAGGTGGGCCGGCGGTGCGGTGGAAGCAGGGGGCGGCGCTCCGGTGGAAGCAGCGGGGAGGCGGGCCGGTGGCACGGCGGAAGCAGAGGGGCGGCGCCGGCGGTGAGTGGAAGCAGGGGGCGGAGCCGGCAGCGCGGGGAAGCAGGGAAGCAGGGGCCGGCGGCGCGTGGGAGCAGGGGGCGGCGGCGCGTGGGAGCAGGGGGCGGCGCCGGCGGTGGGTGGACTCGAGAAGAAGCTGGGAAGTGGGTGGGCTTTTTCTCCGTTTCGTGCCACATCGATAGCACCGGTGCGTGCAAAATGGATCGGGCTTCTATAAGAGCCGAGGGGTAACAGAATAATATTTTGTTACCGGTACCAGAATAGATCTATCCTATATATATATATATATATATATATATATATATATATATATATATATATATATATATATATATATATATATATATAGGAAAAACATTAGTACCATCGGTGGTAGTTACCCCATGCCCAACGCCGCGATCTCGTCTCGATGGCGCTTTGATTAACGGGTTTGGTTCGGAACTTTTTTTCTCCACCCGATAAAGCAATCAACCGTGTAGTTCCTATTTTCATGCATGGATATAACTACCTCACGTCTAGTAGACACTTACAAATCGGCGTAAACAAGCAGGTCACCATATTAGAAAAAGAGATCCGATACTTAGTGAATCAAATTTTGTTGCGGCCGTGTTGGCAATCCCAGCCGACTGGCATTATGAGCATCGATGCATGTTACAAGGTATTCATCCGGCCGACAAAATCTTTCAAACTTTTCTGATTGTTTTTCAATCTAACTGAATTCTTCGATCAGCAGCCATGGCGATGTCAACCATGCATACACCCTCCATGCATCAAAATTTCAGGACCTTATGCATGGCGCACCATCGTGGAGTCGTTGCCGCCGACGACACAGCCGTCGTCGAGTTGCGTCCTCCACCGACGACACAGTGCGGGCTCTACCGCGGCGGCCGTTGAAGAGCTCAGCATTGCTGCATCGTCCCCATGTTGTCAAACGTTCCAAAACTATCACTACGTTCAGCACTGCTGTGAATTCCAATCCAGATCTCATGTTATAGATAAGTATACGTACATGCATGGACATGCATCATCACTTCGTGTTAAACTTGTATCCCCATGTTGTTTCTAGCAGTCATGTTCTAGCTAGCACATGCAATTGCATGAAGATGCCATATCTTGATGGATTTTCATTTTGCAATCTTGTATTTGTACATGAAAAATAATATAACAAACACATCCATACTCTTGTACATTTGATCAGTATTTTTTCTGCGGGAAGTATATTTATTTTTCTGGAGATACTTCTCTCATCTTGGGAGTATATGTATATTTTGTGGGAAGATACTCCTTATTTTGGACAATGTACTGCTTATTTGGACGCACTCCATACTTCGTTCCTTTTAAATATACTCCATACTATAGCAGTATAGTAGTACGTAGTAAGCTCCATAATTCTATAATTTACTATATATTACACACCAAATACTACTTTTTTGGGACACATATTTTTTATGTTCAAATAAAAGAGTACTGATACTCCATACTCCAATAATCAAATGACTATACTTCATACTCCAATTTTATGTTAGTAGGGCATATTACATACTACAAAAATTAATTGCCAATACTCCATACTAAAAAAGTTACTTGTCGATACTCCATACTAAAAAAGTTACATGTCGATACTCCATACTATAGGTATACATGACTATACTCTATGCGGTTCAAGAAAAAAGCCAATAAATTTCATACTATAACAGAAGAATCCAAAAAGAGTTATTAATTCCCATACTACCTATTTCCAACAAAAACTACCATCTACGGTGCCTATAAAAAATATCAGCATCACGTTCACATGCTCATCCACCCAAGATTAAGGAGGTAGTTGCAACAACCTGTCACCAGCTTGCCGGATTATTTAATTATAAAAACTGAATTAGTTTCTACGTACTAAATTGCACCGGCACCCGTTAACAGCATCTATTACCCGGTTGACTTGATGTCAAGTTTGAGAGAGGGGAAGAGGGACACGTGGAGGCCAAAGAAGATAGTGGTAACTACCACTGCTTGTAGATAAAATTTGTCCTATATATATATATATATATATATATATATATATATATATATATATATATATATATATATATATATATATATATATATGGTCGTATGAGAAATCGATGATATATATACGAGGTTCTACGAGAAATTATATTTATATATATATGCATAACGTGTGCAATATGTAGTAGCGTAAAATATGTTTGAAATGAAAAATAATTAAATGGAAAACACAAAACTAAAAAGAAAAATAAATCATAAACTCATAAACCCCTAAACCTTTTAGTCCTGGTTGGTGTAACCAATCGAGACTAAAGGCCCCCAGCCCCCTAGCGCGGGCTCGTGCCACGTGGTGGGCCTTTGGTCCCGGTTCGTGATGAACCAACACTAAAGGGAAGGGGGCTTTAGCCCCCACCCTTTAATGCCGATTGTAGAACCGGGACTAAAGCCCGATTCTGCACTAGTGAATAATAGGTTATCAGAAACAGACTATGCATCAGAATAGGAGCCACTGGAACAACAGTAGCAAAATCTAATGAAAGAATAAGAGAGAAGGAATGAGCGGTATCTGGATGATCAAGGGGGTTTTGCTTTCTTGGAAGCTCTGCTGAGAATGAAGGGTCGTCGACATCGTAGTCATACTCTGGGCAGCAGTAGTCTCGAGGTCTACCGAAAGAATAAAAGAGAGGGGGGAACCAGATAAATAACAGAGCCAATCAAATGCAACACGATGCATGACATGTCAAAATGGTGATATGCCTTAATGCACCACTAAGTATTTTTTTTCCTAGCTCCAGGTATTTTTGGTATACTGATCCAGGCGCAAAATGTCAATGTTCACTATGTTAGATGGGTGTGGCAGGTATGTGGATGGCATAATCGGATTTCTTATATTTTTCTGATCATTTTTCATATACATAAATTGTTTTCATCCGAGTTACAGTTATTTTTATATGATTTTTCAAAATTTTAACCATATTCTGAATTTATTTATTAATTCTAATTAAACCAGAAAATGCTATGTGTACCCAAGTGTGTACCTAGCAGAAAGGCTTACAAGTGGGTCCAGGGCGTTCAATCAACAGTTGACCAGTCAACCGAGGCCTCATAATCACATGGTTTAGTAGATTGGTTAACTTGATCTAAATAGTTGTGGGGCCCACTGTCATAGACCTATCAACTAACATGTTAAGGGCATGAACTATGCTACAGCGTGGACAGCTGCTCCACCGATCCACGTCAGATAAACAACCAATGTGGAAGAGAGAGAGAGAGAAAAAGTAGTGTTGTCAGAGTAAAACGGTCTCTTGCAGAGGAGTCCGCTGCCTCGCTCAAAAGTAGAGGGAGCAATGTGCTGCATGTGTGAAGGCCCACTGGTAAAGTAAGAGAGAGAGCTAGGAAAGAAAAATTAAGTGTGGTCCAGTGATGCAGGGTTGGCAGCTGGGGCAGCACCAAGGTGCTGCCCCCATTGTACATGCCCTAATAGGGGGGTTAGCCCCCTAATTAAACTAGGATCGGGCCCCACCGGCAGAGAGTTCCCCAGCCGGCCACCAGGGGCTGCTGGGCACGGACGAGCACAAAGAGGTGTCGGCGGCCAGAGCCAGATGCAGGCCGTGGCGGGCGCGACCGGCAGCGGGCGACGATGGGTGGCGAAAGCTCGGGCCGGCGCAGATGGGTGCGGCGAGCAGCGTAGGCGAGGGCAGCGGCAGCAGAGGCCAGCGCAATGGCGCTGGTAGCAGCATAAGGCAGCTGACAGCGGGCGGCGTGGCCGGTAGCGGCGAGGCCATGTGCAGGTGCGGAGCTACGTGGGCAAGCGCGAGGCAAGGCGCTTGGGCGCGGGCGTCAGCGGGCGAGCGGGGCGCGACCACGAGGTGGTGAGCGCGAGCTCCAGGGAGCTCGGCCGCGGTGAGGAGCGGCGCAAGGGGACACACGAGAGCAGCAGTGGTAGGGGAGAGGAGCAGGAGCTCATCAGGGAGGCACAAGGAGGGCCTTTGGCGGCTTAGAAGCGGCAGAGGCGGCGAATTGACGTGGTGGACGATGGCGGCCCAAGGTGGGCAAGAAGACGCAGGCTTCGATGGGGCGGCTCCCCAGGCTTGGTTCGGTGGGGGAGACGATGAAGCAGACGACGGCCGGCCTCCTAGACATGGCGATGCAGCGAAGGGAAGTCGGTGGCTGCGGGATCGACGAGGGTGCGACGACGATGGCGTTCAGGTGTGTGCGTGTAGAGAGCAAACGACGCGGTGAGGGAGAGAAATGACTAGGGTTCGGCCGAGAGGGTGGAAGGGGTTCAGCCTTATAATCCTGGGGAGCTGGGGAATGGCTGGCACGCGTCATGGCGCGGCCATGGCCGGTGGATGGTCGCCACGACCCCCCTGCCTCCCTGGAGCAGGCGGTCGGGGATGGCCCTAGTTGGGCTGGGCCCAATGCACTGTTGCACTATAGCCCACTAACACAGTAGGTTTTTGCTCTTTTCTTTTCTATTTTTCTGTTGCTTTTTATCGCTCCTGTTTTGCAATTCATTTTTGTATCAAATGAATTTGTTGTCATTGAAACTTTGCACAAAAATACTTTGTATTATTAGAAGCTAGCACACAAAGTTTGGAGGCAGTTGGAGTAAAATAAATAATTCATTATACTGAAAAGGCCATTTTATTTGCTGTTGGACCACTTATTGATTTTCTAGGAATTTATTTGTGAGTCAAATGAAGTTGGTTTCAGCATGACAATGGTAAGGGGAATTTATAGAATAATGTCAACATTTTAGTTTTACTGTTTGAAGAAATAATAATTTTACTTGCTATTTGAATCTGAATTTGATTTGGCTTAGTAAAACATGATGAGATGGCATCATTAGCATGGGGTCATTGTAGCTTAACACTAGAGGTGTTACAGCAGTGTGGCGCCTGGCTGTCGGGCGTCACACAAAATGGTCAGCTGGGTGAAATTTTTCACCAACGGTTTACTTTGTGAAATAGTTTCGTCCCCAGGCTAATTTTGCCCATTTTGCCCCCTGCCTCGGTCAATCCCCACCACTCCACTTCTCAGATAGAACAAAAGCCGCTGCCCTACAAAACTGATTAGAAAATTCATAAACTCCTAACGCTCACGGATCGAATAGTGATGCCGGTTGCAGACCCGCAAACCTGAAAGCCCAACTAAACGGGAAAGAGTCCACGGCGGAACCACCCCGGCGCACTACTGAGGACAAACGCAGCACTAAGATTGTGCGAATCGGACGGATTAAAAAATGGCCTAAAACGAATTCATTTTTAGAGGGCTTAAAAATAGTAAAACTGTTTTTTTTTTACTAGCAAAAGGGCCCGTGCATTGCAACGGGAGAAAAATAATACCACACACTCTTAATTTACACAAAATGGTCTATAATTTGAGTATTTATAGCTACGGCCCAAACAAAGATGGTCTTTGCCTACAAAAGTGCAAGTTCAAAATTCCACGTGTCTTCTATTTAAACAAAGTTTGCATGTAGATTTACTACGTACAAAAGAAACGGGCAAGAGATCTTCAATTTCGTCTCCAATCCTGATTTTGCTAAGATGTTCATCTACAATCCGGATAGCGATATGAAAGGAAGATGAATAATGCACCGTTGATTAAGATTGCACCCTACATAGTAATTTTTTAATGGTTAAAAGGTAAAATAACATCATATTAAGATTCAATATTTTTTCTAATCAAATTCCATATATAACATGTTAAATTTAGAGTTACAGTTTAGAAGATATGAGTATTTGAAAAAACATTTGATATGTAGCGTTGATTAAGATTGCACCATAGATAGTTTTTAAAAATGGTTAACAGGTAAAATAACATCATATTCATATTCTATATATATTTTAAATCAAATTCCATATAAAACATGATAAATTTAGAGTTACTGTTTAAAAGATATGAGTATTTTTAAAAACATTTGATATGTTGATCAAGATTGCACCCTAGATAGTTTTTTAATGGTTAACAGGTAACATAACATCATATTCGGATTCTATATATTTTTCTAATCAAATTTCATATATAATATGTTAAATTAGAAGTTACGGTTTAGAAGATATGAGAATTTTAAAAAACATTTGATATGTACCACGGGTTTAATGTCAGAAACGTCGGGGAGTTTTAGACGTCTAGCAAATATGCTCGTATGTTGCAACCGGAAAAAAAAATCTTGTAAGTCTCATGTTGGAGACACTGTCGTGGTTCATCCCCAGTCCTGTTCATCCCATGGGTGTGTGGCACAGTCAAGTGGTTGGGGAGCCGGAGTCCTTCGTGAGGTTTTCAACGAACAAACAGAGAAAGTAAAAACTTACCCATAAATAAAATAAATTGGAAGCCTAAATTGCAAAATACTAAACGATAGGGTGCTACCTACCCCTGTCTTCCTTGTGTACTTCGTTAGTAGAGTAACCGCTACTGACGCTGCTTTGTTTTCTCCGTCGCTTGTAGACTTGTAGGGGATTGGCATCGTAGCGGCTGGCGCGTCGGTGCCAAGAGTCATATACTTAAGGCGTGACTGTACCCGTGAGCATGCTCTGAGTGCCTCGATCTGGAGCTAAAAGTCGAAGGCCATCGACTGATGCATGCCACCAGCCAGCCTAAATGTCGACGCCCTCATCACCCTATTCCTAGAGCGAAGGTGACCGTCGAGAATGTACGACTTGAAGTTTACATAGGATTGCACATACATATACAATTCAAAAAGTATTGGACAATGGACGAAAATCTTGATATAACTTCTTTCCTTATTTAATTTTATCTTTTCTTTCCATCGGGACATGTAGCCTATAATTCCATTCCTTTCCTTCTTTTAATTTCAATTTCCTTTCCTTGCTGGCTAATTATAGCGGAATTTATTCCTTATTTCTCCTGACCCATTCTGACCCTCTACTATAATTTAATTCTTTAGGCAGCTTATTAATTTTAAATTATAGGTGTATATAAGTTGGTTGGATGGGCTTTCAAGAGCCGAGGTGGGACTATTTTTTTGTATAAAAAAACAACTTGCCTTTCCATTAAACAAGCATGGTTGGTTGCATGTGTCCTTGGGACTGAACGCCATGGCAGGAGTTCACTCGCTCGCTTCAGTGCACATTTTCACCTGGGATTATTTTTTGCGTGCTATATGGGCCCCTAGATTCTGATTGCTGGGTCGCTGCTTAACGTGCTGATGGATATGCGGAGATCCAATCGATCGGATGGGCTGCTGCTGCCAGATGGGCCGCCTGATTGCTAGATGACCAGATGTACGACCGTGTATATAAGACATCCCCGAATTAGTACCACATCGTTTATGTTGAAAAAAATAGGACGTGTTGAAAAAAAATAAAAGCATAAATTCATGTGAAGAAGCGTATTGTGACGGTGAACCCGGAGACCCAATCCGTGCTTTATTATTAACTAGCAAAAGCACCCGTGCGTTGCAACGGGGTAACAAAATTGTGGCCATCAAATAAAGCCATCGAAAACATAATATCTATCATGATTATAGATATGTACAAAAGAGACTGTGCCTTGTTAATTCAAATCAAATAAAACGGATCGCTGGTAGCGCTTAAGAATTAGACATGCTAAGTAATTGATACGTTAAGTTGATGGACCACATGACACAAGCTTAGAGACCACATTTTGTTTTGAAAATTTTACTTTACATATAGCGACTGGAACATCAATATTCATCATATAAATACAATATATGACTATGATTTTGTTTGGAATTTTCATTTTAGACATAACAATACATGAACCATTAAATAAGAATTTTTTTCCTAAAATTAATAAGGCATGTGAATGCTTCGACAGAATACATAAACCATTTTAATTTAAATAACAAAATAAACAATCAGTAATATAGGTGGGCTGCTTAGCCATGTAATCTACTATCTGCCTTGAAATGTAGTGCAAATACCTTTTCCACATATCCTGAAATAAAGAAACATCAATAAACTTCAGTATCTTAGATGGAGAATTATGGAGTTCTATTCTACAGCAGAGTACCACCTGAAGTTGAGTAGTGGCTTTAGACTCATAAATCTATATAACTGGTAGGCTCAATAGTTGGTAAGAAACTCTATTTTAATTAGAGAAATGGCATGCAAACTTCTTAAGTTAACATGTGCTATGAGCTAGCATCATGGCCATCTCTGCATGTGCCCCTCGAACATGCTACGATATGGTGCAAAATAAATAAACTATGATGAACACAAAATAAATAAGGAAAGCAGAAGTCTGCCGGCTCAGGCCGGATCTCACCGATGGCGACATGGCCCTCCCTAAGGAGAAGCACTCGTCTCCGCCGTTCAGGCCGTCCAAGGCTATTGTGGCCAGGGCTGCACCTACGCACCTAGGAACTGAACATTGCCTCCTTTGCATTATATACACTTTTTAGTTTCCACATCTTGTGCAGAAAAAACATATCACTGTCAGTATTTGAGTATTTTCATACTGCCAAGAGCACACACTCAAAACAATTAGAGCAATCTTCCCATATCACTTTAGACATGGGAAAAAGGTTGAGTTTCCTGAAATGATGTGGATAATTATATGATTTGGTACAGAGGTGTTAGCTTATCTACGTTTTTATAAGATGTGGCCGAGGATAGTGAATAGCAACACCCAAAGGACTATAATATCATCTAACTTGGCATGTTCATGTAAACTAAATGCAGCTAACATAATAGTACTTTTGATATATCTGAATTTAGTACCATAAAATTGAAGAACCATACGGTTTGATTTCTCATATTTCATTTCAGAAAATAGCAGAATCTGCTTTTAAAACTAACGGTTAGAATGCTCCTTATAAAATCAGAATGTGCCTTTCAACATTTAAGCTCTAGGCTTGGTGTAGAAACTCAAATCGATCTAAGAATGCAAGAGCAACTGAACTTGATCGTAACAACAGCAAGTTAAGTGTTGTGTGAACACATTGTACATGATTTCTACGAAACAAATAAAGGCTCTTATGTTAGGATAATCCTCCTACTATAACAGTTTGATTTACTTCACTTGACAAACAAAGCACCTACCTATGATTTGGTCTGGTAGGCATGAAGCTACAATAACAATTAACAATTTCTGTAGAATAAATATTTTCTATATATACATACTTGGCAGAACTGAGTAAAGGGCATAGACAAAAAGAACAGAAACAAAAGCTTCTGTATCACCACAACAGTAAGTGTACTTTTAAGCTCACTTGTCTAGCTATAAGCTATCAAAATTCACTAACTCTGTGACTTTAAAACATCAAAATTAGGGGGTTACCAAAACATGGAATAACCAGCTCACGCCCCGAGGAAAAGGACCTCTGAAAGTCTGAAGTGTGTTCACTGTATTGCAGCAGGAAGCACATAAAATATATTTGGTATTATATATGAAGCAATTGTATCCTGGAGCACTGATTTTTTGTACAACACATTTACTCATTGACACCAAACGGACCAAAAGATCAGCCCATCTCAAATATTTTCAATCACTGAAAGCTATCTACACATATGTTAATCTTTCGGACCAGACCAAGGAGAACGGTACTTTTTATGATTGTAGATGAGAATTTTACAGAATAATTTGGCAAAAGCTGATACATACCTGTGGTGTAGCACGTTCGGACGGCAGATGTTCTTCCAGCTCAGGTGTAGCACACTCCGGCGGCGGATGTTCTTCCGGCGAACTCAGCGGAGGCAAAAATATTGGGCGGACTCTTGAAAGCTGCGATGTGATGCGATAATGAAGATTCCGGCCGAGGGCTCCTTCTTATGGAAGCAAGTCAATCTGAAATCCGGGTCGGGCACCCCATGAATTCAGGTTGAAGCACTTATACTGCGGGAACACGGACTTCAATCCAAATCGGCATCAGAAGGTTGGAGGTCCCGGAGGCTTGGGGTGGTGACACAAAAGACAGGGGGCGGATGGGGAGGGGAAGGAGAGTAGGGCGGTGGCGCCGCTGCTGTACGCATTGGGAGCCCGTGCTCCTGTGTTTTCTATGCTCGCTCGAACATCGTGTGGAAGTAATGTATCGTTTTATGCAGGCCCATTAGAAAGTCCCAACCTGGAACGAAACGTTATCTCTGTTATAAAATAGGACTGCGGGAGAAGCTAGCAAAGGCAGCGACGGAAAGAGAGTTCGACTACGGGCGAGAGACCGAGTCCTGAAGGACTCGATTCCAGGTGAGGACCGGGTCGATTGCCGGGGATACGACCAAGGAAAACCTAAAAGAATCATCGTGACGGTAAAATAGTACCACCTCATTTATATTACGATTTTATCAATACAAATTGTAAAAGTGTATTATGACATGAGAAGAAAGCGTATTGTGACGGTGAACCCGGAGACCCAATCCTTGCTTTATTATTAGGGAGAGATTAGGGAGAGATTTGCCATGTGCAAATCTCTGGCACCCATGACAAATTACTATGGCAAATTCCTAATAGTTCTTTCTACTAGCATGACATTATTTTTCAACATGGCAAATCTTTCTGTAATAGAGTGTTCGTTGTGAGTGGTTTTTTTTTCAAGGAAACACTACCTGATGGCGTTTTCCACACAACAAGCCTCACGCAGGAAACGTTAGTTCGATCAGGGAATATCAACACGTTATTGACGTTATTAAGAAAAAAAAATATTTAAATATTTCATTCTGTAAAAGGAAGAAACACATGAGATTTTAGTTGAAAAGAAATGCACTGACCCAAAGGATCTATCCCCACTCTAATTTTTACAAGTTGTCCAGATGCCTCACAAGCTTAAATATTATCGAGGTTTTCCTGTGATTGCCACTGCCCACTGCCTGTGTACCTGCTAGTGTAGCATTGCAATGCTAGTTGCTATGCTACACTCTCTTGGATATAATCTACTACTCCATGGGTAGTAAGAAAAGATGGCAGACCAAACACTGGTAAGAAGATAGCAGCACAAATGACAACCACAGCATGTCATTCCATACTAGTCAATAACACTGGGTTGCACTGCTATCCAAACCAACTCACTCTCACATAGCTGAAGGTTCATCAATCTATGATCACCAGAGACTGTTCCAGGCAGCGAACACGATCTCGAAAAAAGAAGAAAAACTTTTAATCTACCACGATATCACCATCAAACAAAGCTCTCAGAGTAGCGAGACTTTAGTTGACAATGATGTCAGATGTTCCACGAGAAGCCACCGTCCCCTGGCTGCTCCCCCATGAACAGACCGCTCTCCACAAGTTCATGGGAGATGAGATGTTCCAGGTCGTCCATGTCATGCACAGACTCCACCTTTGGGGTCGCCGCATTGCCGCCAGAAGCGGCCGGGTTGCTGCTCACTGACTTGAAACTGCTGCTTCGCTGGACCATGCCAGCTCCACTGTTGATCAGATTACTAGGCCCCGTCATACCCATCAAAGCAGCGCCCTTTGCTGTGCCGTTATTCATGTGCTGTGCCTGCTCTCCGCTAGCAGCGGTGTTGGCGACCGCGGCTCCAGATGCAAGACCACCATTTGCATTGAGAGTGCTAGGAGACTGCTGCTGCTGCTGCTGTTGCTGCTGTTGCTGCTGCTGCTGCTGCTGTTGATGGTGTTGCTGCTGCTGCTGTTGATGGTGCTGCTGCTGTTGTTGCTGATGAGCAAGAGCGCGGCTATTGGTGTTCTTGGCTTCTTGCAGGAGCTGATTGATCACATGCTGCTGGAATTGTGGACTAGCACCCAGGCCTTGGAAATTGTTATGCTGGTGCTGGGACATACCTTGCTGGAACGACATGGAATGCTGGAATTGCCCAAGCTGAGCCGCACGGAACGACCTAGATGCTTCCAGCTGAATGCCACTGTGCACTGCTGTTGGACCTTTGAAGATACTCGATGCCTCCTGCTGAAGCAAACTTTGATTCGGGCTTGAGCCTCTAAGCATATTCTGGTAATTGTTTAGCGCAGCAGCATTCTGAGATGCCTCCTGCTGGAGCAAGCCCTGATTTGCGCTTGAGCTTCTAAACATGTTCTGGTAACTGTTCATTGCCGCAGCATTCTGTGATGCCTCCTGCTGAAGCAACTGATTTGCACTTGAGCTTCTCAGCATATGTTGGTAATTGCTTTGTGCTGCAGGATTCTGCGGATTATTACTAATTGCTCCAACACCTGGAACCTCATTATTCACATGGGGGCTTATTTCTGTTTTGACCGCCTTTGAGTCATGCAAATTCTGCACCGTGAGCTTTGGTCCAGCAGTTTGTTTAGAATAGTTCTTCAGGCCCTCTGCAGATGAACAGGCAAAATATTAAACATTTAAACTATCTCACGGATCAATGGGATCAATGGGCAAAGCAGGGTCACTATGTCACAAATGTTTCTCTTCAGTTGTTATGATTTGCTGTTATCAGCAGCAAATATGATGAAGCCCTAAAGGTGGCATACAATGTTTAGCTCCCCACTGTTTGCATCACAACCAATTTGTACATGTTCAAGCTCACAGTCCACATCTCTCACTAGTTCAGAAGTTGCATTACGACCAAATTTGCATGATATTAGCTGGGTTTTTGGCTCGGCTGGAGTTTGAACGTAGTTTCTAGTCATGTAGATGTTTCTTATGAAGTACTACCTCCATATCAAAATATTAACGTTTTTGTAGGCTCAACTAGCCCAGCCTACAAAAACGTCTTATATTTTGGTACGGAGGTAATACAATAGAACATGCATTATGGCTTAACTTTTTGGAAGAAACCAAAATGCTATGAGAATCACTGGTCAAAACTGTTTTATGGAAACTTAATACAGCACCTACCTATAGGGCCGAGCTTGTTCTTGTGGCTGAACTCAATTAGATCCTTCATGTGATTCACCACCTCTGATATCTGCCAAGAGGACATAAGCGATCAACATGCCATAATGCACATATACGGAACAAAACCATATAATGCACTCCATGTGGAAAATATCAAGACTACAAAATGTATTTTTTTAACAAAATGTTGAGCAAATAGAAAGGTAAATACTACTTAGGGAACTCCAGTTACCTGCAAACAGCGAACATATCTTTTAGAAAGACCATGCTCATTTAGGCTGTGGTGATCTATATTTTTCGCTAGTTGTCGTGATGCTGACGCAAACCTACAAATTTCATACAAAAAAAGAATTTACAAGTAGTGATTAGAATATCAGAAATTCAACTCTAGAGAGAATCAACTACATATTTTTGTGACTTTAGTTTTACTAACTGGTTGCAAGCGTTTTGTGCCTCATCGTTCGATAGGCCAGCAGGTCCATTTTTAGTGACAGTAGCTTGGTAATTCTGGGTAGCACGCAGCATATGTGTAACCTGAAAAAACAAAAGCATGTGCATAAGAAAAATACAGAAGAGTACCAAAGTTAAAGCGCATCACACAAAGCCACAGTTTAAGATTTATAATTAGGTGAACTGGTTGAACGCCCGTGCTTTACCATTTCCTACAAAGTAAAAAATAAATCCATTTGGAAGAAAATTTTATGAAAAAGAAAGGAAGCTTTCAAATTGCAAAACCATAAAATAATCGTGGTAAATATTTAGAACCACAAAACAAGACGGCGGAGTGGGTGATGTCCCCACTTGTAACAAGTGATTTTGAAAGGTGATATGACAAACATGAGGATTGCAATGAATTATGGCCTACTCTAAAGGTTGAGTATAATTTAATCGTCTTTGGTGTTTTCCGCCTGCAGCTATCTGTAACTTAATTGAGTAGACAGTTAAGCAAATGGATGATGAAACTAGTAAGCGTGGGAGGGATCTGGTCTTTTCACACCCCAATCACCCAGGAGCACCAACGCCCATTAGATTTACCTCATAAACACAAAACTACAAGATGCCAGGCATCAAATCACACTGTGTATATGTAGGCGATAGCTCAACCATATGCAGCCTTTGAACCAAAGGTTAATCAAATAGGAGATCGAACAGGAAGCCCATACTGGTCTAAGAACTTTACCTGGTCTGTTAGAAACTTGCGAGTGACATACTCGTCGTGTTTCCGTGAACAAAACTCCCAGGACATAATCTACATATGCAATCAGCACATAAGAATGATTCTCACTTCAAGATATCCACAAATCCACAAATGCTCAAGAAAAGACACCCAAAAGGTGCTATGGTATGGGCTAGCTACTACAACTAGGAACATACCTTTAGTTCTGGAGTGAATATTATTCTCAGTTGTCCCTCATGTGTGACATGTTGGTGTTCATAGATGCTCTTCTGAACAACTTTAGCATGCTCCAGGAGCAGCAGTCCGTTGGGCAACCGGAACTCGTTCGGCATGTCAAGGAATAGATATTCATCCTTAACACCGTGGTCAAATCTAATTTGACAGAGTCTAGGAAGTATTTCAGAAGTAGCCTCTGTATGATAGATAAGAGAAAGGCGGGAAACTGGGTGAGCTCAAAAAAAATATTGATTACATTGCAGAGAAAAACTTAAAATCTTATTTATGAGAATTGCACAATGAAGAAGCAAAACAGAAAGGGCCCCAAAAACAGACAGTCAAGGTGTTCATCTAAAAAACAGGAGGGGCAAAGTGCATGATAACACAAAGAAAGCTTTGCTGTGGAAGAAATAAAATGCCAAAACTATGAGGTTATTCTTCATTCATGACAGTAACCCACTATTTCTTATGATAAGGTATTCTGTACTGCTCCAGCGAGTTAACAACTTCATAAGATACTTTTATTTGCACTCTTGATGCTTAATGGCTTCCTTAGAAAGTAATATTGTTGATTGTCTTCTGTAAAGCTACTTTTATTTGCAATCTTGATGCGTAATGGCTTCCTTAGAAAGTAATATTGTTGATTGTCTTCTGTAAAGCACAAGACATGTACAAGAATATTGAGCTTGGCAAATAGAGGAATAACAGAATAAGCATAAACATATCAGCATTCATACGCAGTGAGCAATCTTGAAGGGAAATGTGCAAACAACCAAGGATATAACATTTTACCGTATCCTTTCCCCGAATGCGTATTGCAAATATCACAACGCCACGTACCCTGTAACAAGGAAAGAATAGGAGTGTGAAATTTCATAGATCTTATACAACATCAAGGAATAAGTACCATTGATTTCGACCATACATGCAGAGCAGACAAAGAATCAGCTTTATTAGCCATCAGCGGGTTCATTACACAAAATAGATATATATATATATATATATATATATAATTAAAATAGTCATTGCAGGGCAATTTCAAACTTTCAATTAAAATAACTACTGCGGGCTAAAATAACAAATATTTCCTCAAGAGGCTACACATACAAATTACGTTTCTCACTGCCATCAAAGGTAATCGATAATAAACAGCGCTGAATAATCCTAGCAGAACTTTAAAAAGATGGTGTGATACTATTTAAACATCTATTCAACATAATTTCAGATATGATTTTTTTACTAACCGGGGATGTCTGTGGAATAGCAACTGAGGTATTCCCTGGTTTTTCATATGATGACACACACCATCTTTCTCTTGATCGTGGTGCAAAATATTCATCAATGAGCTTCCTCCAGTATGTTATGGGATTATTCTACAAGATAATTTTGAGTAAATTCGACTTCCATTGTTGTGTATCTTGTAATAAATATCTGAAAATGCATAAACTCACATCTGGCCGGTAACGCTTGTGATACAAATACTGCATTAACCTTCGGGAACAAAGCCCGCTCTCGACAGGAGTCCTAACAGGTCCAGCTAGCTGAATTCCAGGCTGTGCTAGCGGCGGCCTCAACTGTGGCTGCCGAGGTATGCCAACTTGAGAATGTTGATGCTGAGGAAATTGTTGTGATAACTGATGCTGCTGTTGTTGCTGAATTTGTGCCAGTTTGTGCTGCCGGATCAAGGCTTGAAGCTGTGGGTTATGCTGACCCTGGAGATGAAGAGAACTCTGACCTTGGAGCAGCTGTTGAATCAACTGTTGTTGCAAGATATCATCTTGCCGAATATCAACTCTTGGCTTCTTTTGAGCATGAAATGCGGCAGCAGCATCAATCACAGGTTGTGATGTTACACTAGATGCTCTCCGCTTCTGCATCTGCTCTTGGGGTGGACTTTGCTGCATGATGGAGCCATCAATGACTGAAGAGCCAGAAATGTTATTGGATGAAAACGACATCGGAGAGGCAGGAAGGCGCATGAACGAATCAGCATTCATGCTCGTACTTTGCTGAAACTGGGCACCTCCAGAAAGTGATGAGTTGCCATCGGTCACCAAAGAGCTAACACCAATGCTTGGCCCAGAGGAATTTGTAGTACTAACTGGAAGGCTACCATTCATGTCCCTGGGAACAAGTCCAAGGTTGGAGCGTGGGGCCCCGGACATGGAGGTCAGCAGGGTTGAGACTGAACCATCACCTTGAAGAACCTTGCTTAATGGGATAGAACGTCACTGGAAACTAACAAGGATCTTCGGATATTTCCGCTGGAAACTGCAAAGTGTGATTATCAGTAATATTTTGAAGCAATGAAGCAAATCAAGAAAACAGTCTCCGCAAAATTTCTCAACCAATGAGCTTATGAACCAACAGTCCAGGACACATAATTCTAACTTACTAACTTCTAAGTATCAAATTTAGGAGGACTCGTTTCAGGACATCAATGATAAAAATAGCCATCACCAAAAGGCAAGTGTTAATCCGATCTAAGAGATGGAATGCATTGACTTAACTTCCAAAAGGATTACAGGTTATATGGCCGACGTAAAAGAAGCCAGAAATAACACAAATAGAGAGGAAACAGAGCAAGAGAAGTTGACTGAGACAGGATATTTCATTTGAATCACAAACTAGCACATAGATAAAATCAATGCAAATTGCCACTACACGTTCGCATGATCAGGTTCCCAATAGCAAAGAGACTTGCTTTCTATTTACCCTGACAAAAGGAAAGCACAAAGACAACGGAAGGTGGTAGTGAGAAAAGTTCAGCAATGTACAGTCTCATGCGAGCTTGCAAGATATCACAAACCAAACAGTAATAAACAAGCAAAGGTAAGAGAAAATCACAGGAACACAAACCCACCTAGTTCAGTTAGAAGAAAATGCAATCTTGCATGATCACCTGCCACTTTGTTTGGATATTTAACTACAGACTATGCAGGACTACGACTAAAACAAGAAACCCTGATGATAAGCAAAAACTGCTTCAAAACCTAACTAAAACAGGACACAGCAGATAAACCACCTAACCTAACAAACTACTCCCTCCGTCCGAAAATATTTGTCATCAAATGAATAAAAAGGGATGTATCTAGATGTATTTTAGTTCTAGATACATCTCTTTTTGTCCATTTTGATGACAAGTATTTTCGGACGGAGGGAGTAGAAGATAAGGTCAATGTAATGAATAAAAAGATTTAACTCACGAAGAAAAAGAAAAAGAAATACAGAAAGGAGACAAATTTTATCCTTCAATGCAGAAACGAGTGTGCCATTTTTTAAGGTGATCATCAGTCACAAGGGAATTAGAAGATTCGTTGAAGGGGAGCGGGGGGCAAATGTTCCACACTAACACAATTTGGATACTGAGTTTTAACTTCTGCCGCGGCTTTCTTGGAGGTGATTGATTATTTCCCCTGTTGATTCCCCAAAATTGGTTTATTTCTTTCTCGAAACCGCCGCACAGGGATGGCGCACAGCGCGCCAGGCGGGACCCAGGTGTCGGTGACGCCAACGGTGGGTGGTTGCGGAACCACCGTGAGCTCCAAGGGGAGGAAGCTACGGGAGCTCACGCAGGCGGGTCACATACCATGGACCCAGAGAGAACCCATGGGCCCACGTGTCAGTGGTGTTAAGATAAAAGAAAATCATAGGTAGACAAACCCACCTAATTCAGTTAGAAGAAAAAAAATACAACCTTGCATCATCACCTACCACTTTGTTTGGATTGTTTAATTACAGACTTAGCAGGACTGCAACTAAAACAAGAAACCCTGATAAACAAAAACTGCTTCAAAACCTAACTAAAAGAGGACACAGCAGATAGACCGCCTAACCTAAGAAACTGGAGAGAAGGTCAAAGTAATGGGAATAAGATCTACCTCACCAAGAAAAAAGAAAAGAAAAAAATACAAAAAGGAGACGAATTATATCCTTCAGTACAGACAAGAGTGTGCCGTTTTTTAAGGTGGTCATCAATCACAGGGGAATTCGAAGATTCATTGAATGGGGGTGAGGGGGGGGGGGGCAAATGTTCTGCAATAACACAATTTGGATACTGTGCGTTAACTTCTGCCGCGGCTTTCTTAGAGGTGATTGATTAATATGCCCTGTTGGTTCCCCAAAATCGGTTTCTTTCCTTCTCGAAATCGGCCGGTTCATCCTAAACGGGATCGAATCACAAGGCGCACACTCAACTCAAGAAATCACAAGCTGATAAACCTAACGAGCAGGGAGCGGCATTGTGCCATCACAGAGTTCACCCCTTGCTAACTTCACCCCAGTTCGTAGTACAAAAAAGCTGCAGGCAAACCGATACTACCGACCAAAACAGGTAGAGAAAGAGAAGACAAAACCTTGAGCTCCAGGCATTTATGGCCTCCCCAACAACTCAAGCAACACCAGAGGTACGCTTTCTCAAGATCCAGAGAATTTGTGAGTTCGGAAATTCGACGCTCTTTTCAGCTCTTGCTTTTGGTGGACTCCTCTCGGGGCTACACCTTTCTAGCGCAAGAAGAGGATTTCCGCCCCCAAATTCCCGGCGCCGCCGCATTGGGACGACCGGGGCCCGTCTCCACGGCGGAAAATCCCCCCTGTTCGTCCCCCCGTATCAAGAACGCGGACGCAAATCCCCTCCAAGCAGTCGCGCGGATTGAAGCCGAGCCATGAATCGAACCAATCTACTACCAGCGCAGATATCACCAATCGAGTGCGGAGAAATCCTCACCTCGAGAGCTCGCGGGCGGTCGTAGTCGGTCGCTGTTCTTCCTCCTCCGTGATGCTGCCGCTCGTCCTCCTCGTTGGTCTCGTGCTCCGGATATTATTCTTTCTGCCGTTGTTTTCCCCCTTTTTTTCCACACCAGTTCTTATTTCTTCTCCCCCGCTTCTGGTGGCTGCGTGTGTGTGTGGGCGGCGGCGTCGCCGGCGGGCGAGCGTGGGCGGCCGGGTTAAATAGATTCGCGGGGAGCGACCGGCGCCAGCCAGTGGCCCGTCCGGCAGTGACCGCCATCGACGGGTCGCGGGCCCATCCGCACCCTCCGATCGAGATCCAATGGTCAGGTGGTGAGAACGCACGACCCGGGAAGGTCGGCTCACGCTATGCACACGTGGCACAACTCACACAACGGGACCGGGTGGGGCCTGAGTGTCAGTGACTGCGATGATGGGTGGGTGCAATGGATCATGTGCTTCGTGAGGAAGCTACGAGAGCTCCTGCACGCGGGTGTCACGCCGTGGACCCAAACAGAACCCCTGGGCCATTTGTCAGTGGTGTGGCTCGCTTTACAGCTGGCTGGGCTAGTGTGTAAAATAAATGGAAGGTGTCTTTTTCGTCGATAGGACGCCTACGTGCACGTTACCGTGTATAACTGACCCGGGGCCTCGAAGCTTCTCGGCCCCGCGTGTTAGCATGAGGCTAGTTTTCGTGTGGGTGAAATGAGACGGGTGCGTGTAGCTTTCTATCATTTTCCTTCTCGGGACAACTGCATATCATTTGCCAAAGGAGCACATCCGCTTCACGCACGCTCCTCGCCTCGCTTGTTTTCTAGAGGCTTTGCTTTGCGAGGGAGGGGTGAGGCCAGCGGGGAGGACAAGTAGGTTGTTTGAGTTTTACTAGTACAATTATTATTATTATTTGGTGCTTAATCTAATAATTATTGTGTGCTAGGCTAGGCCGGACCGTCCATTGTAGTGTTAGTTTTGGCTGATTATTGTGGCTTACATGTTTGGGGAGAAGACGTAATCATAGGAGTGGTACGTGTTTTGATACCAACAACAATGAAGAACAAACAAAACAACACATTGGCATGGTCTTATCAAACCAAACACAATGCCTTAACTTTTCTATAAAAAAGGCAGTGCCTTGGTTATGATGAAAATGTCTTGGGTGATTAATGGGCATCAAACATGTTTATCCGTTGTGCAGAATAGAACTATTTCATCGACAACAGAAATGCCTACGAATTTGTGCATGGTTAGTCAAGAAACGCATGGACTTTGAGAGCAGGTTCTTTTGGTGGCCCTCGTCGCATCCTCCTCATGGCCAAATGCTTTGTCACCAATGCATGAGTCTGTGAAGTCATCTTGGCCATGGCAGGTACATTCCAATTCACTTCACTACTTGTCATCGTTGCTTAAATCACCTTTGAAACGCCAACACACCATCATGACCCTAACCCTAGCGGTCACTAGTCTTGCATTTGTCTCGCGGTAGAGCGGCTTAGACCGATCAAGATGACTCGTTGATTTGGCTTGAGTGGCTAGACACTACTGGTGTGCCTTTCCTTTTATAATCCATCTCACTGCCAGCAAAGTTGTGTGTTTTAGAAATGTACTCCCAGTGGATTAAGAATATAAAAAACCTATTGGGCGAAGAAACTACCAGAGGGGACCCACCAGGCAGCCACAAGCCTGGGGGCGCGCCCTACCCCCTAGGGTGCGCCCTCAGGGCTTTGTGGGCTCCCTGGCAGGTCTCCAGTGTCCATCTTCTGCTATATGGGGTCTTTTGACTTGGAAAAAATGATAAGGAAGTTTTCGGGATGAAGTGCTGCCGTCTCGAGGCGGAACCTGGGCAGAAGAATTCGATGGCTCTGGCGGAGCTATTCTGCCTGGGAAACTTCCCTTCGGGAGGGGGAAACTGAAGCCATCGTCATCACCAACAATCCCCTCATCGCGAGAGGGTCAATCTCCATCAACATCTTCACCAGCACGATCTCCTCTCAAACCCTAGTTCATCTCTTATATTCGATCTTTGTCCGAAAACCTCAGATTGGTACCTGTGGGTTGCTAGTAGTGTTGATTACTCCTTATAGTTGATGCTAGTTGGTTTATTCGGTGGAAGATCATATGTTTAGTTCCTTAATGATATTCAATACCCCTCTGATCTTGAACATGAACATGAACATGCTTTGTGAGTAGTTACATTTGTTCCTGAGGGCATGGGAGAAGTCTTGTTATAAGTAATCATGTGAATTTGGTATTCGTTCGGTATTTTGATGAGATGTATGTTGTCTTTCCTCTAGTGGTGTTATGTGAACGTCGACTACATGACACTTCACCATGATTTGGGCCTAGGGGAAGGCATTGGGAAGTAATAAGTAGATGATGGGTTGCTAGAGTGATAAAAGCTTAAACCCTAGTTTATGCGTTGCTTCGTAAGGGACTGATTTGGATCCACATGTTTCATGCAATCGTTAGATTTATCTTAATTCTTCTTTCGTAGTTGCGGATGCTTGCGAGAGGGTTAATCATAAGTGGGAGGCTTGTCCAAGTAAGGACATCACCCAAGCATCGGCCCACCCACATATCAAATTATGAGCATGATGAAAACTAACTTGATGGTAATTCCCATCTGTCCTCGGGAGTGCTTTGCTTTATATAAGAGTTCGTCCAGGCTTATCCTTTACTACAAAAAGGATTGGGCCACCTTGCTGCACCTTGGTTACACTTGTTACTTGTTACCTGTTATGAATTATCTTATCACAAAACTACCTGTTACCGGTAATTTCAGTGCCTGTAGACAATACCTTGCTGAAAACCGCTCGTCATTTTTCCTTCTGCTCCTTGTTGGGTTTGACACTCTTACTTATCGAAAGGACTACAATAGATCCCCTATACTTGTGGGTCATCAAGAATCTTTTCTGGTGTCGTTGCCAGGGAGTGAAGCGCCTTTGGTGAGTGGAATTTGGTAAGGAAAAATTTATATTATGCACTGAATTTTTTTGTCACTTGTCACTATGGAAAATAATCCTTTGAGGGGCTTGTTCGGGGTATCTTCACCCCGGCCAGAAGAACAAAGAGTTGATCCTCAACCTACATAACCTACTTAAAATATTTATTATGAAATTCCTTCGGGTATGATAGAGAAATTGCTAGCTCATCCTTATGCAGGAGATGGAACACTACATCCTGATATGCATCTAATCTATGTGGATGAAGTTTGTGGATTATTTAAGCTTGTAGGTTCACCCGAGGATGAAGTCAAGAGGAAGGTCTTGAGGGGAAAGGTCTTGACATGGTATAGGCTATGTGATGATATTGGAGCTTGGAATTACAACCGATTGAAATTGGAATTTCATCAGAAGTTTTATCCTATGCATCTAGTTCATCATGATCGGAATTATATATATAATTTCTGGCCTCGTGAAGGAGAAAGTATCGCTCAAGCTTGGGTGAGGCTTAAGTCAATGTTATATTCATGCCCCAGTCATGAGCTCTCAAGAGAAATTATTATTCAGGATTTTTATGCTCGGCTTTCTCGTAATGATCAATCCATGCTCGATACTTCTTATACTGGTTCTTTTATGATGAAACCTATTGAATTCAAATGGGATCTCTTGGAAAGAATTAAACGTAACTCTCAAGATTGGGAGCTCGATGAAGGTAAGGAGTCAGGTATAAACATTGAGTTTGATTGTGTTAAATCTTTTATGGATACCGATGTCTTTCGTGAATTTAGCACTAAATATGGGCTTGACTCTGAGATAGTAGCTTCTTTCTATGAATCTTTTGCTACTCATGTTGATCTCCCTAAGGAGAAGGGGTTTAAATATTATCCTCCCATTGAAGTAAAAGTAGTAGAACCTTTTAAGGCTAAAGAAGGAACTATTACATATAATGTTGATCCAGTTATTCATACTGCTTATATTGAGAGACCACCTTTTTCAGTTAGGATAAAAAAACATGCTAAAGCTTCTGATGTAGTCTGTAAGAGTTATACTGGAACACCTACACCCCCTGAACAAATTAAAGTTGAACCTAGTATTGCTTTGGTTAAAGATCTCTTGGTTTATAATATTGATGTGCATTTTATTTATTTCTGTGATGATAAATATAAACATGGACCTATTGTTGGCATGCCTGTTGTCTCTGTTAAGATAGGAGATCATTGTTATCCTGGCTTATGTGATTTGGGTGCTAGTGTGAGTGCAATTCCCTTTACTCTTTACCAAGAAATTATGAATGATATTGCACCTACTGAAATAGAAGATATTGATGTTACTATTAAGCTTGCTAATAGAGATACTATCTCACCAACTGGGATTGTTAGAGGTGTTGAAGTCTTGTGTGGGAAAATAAAATACCCTGCTGATTTCCTAGTTCTTGGTTCCCCACAAGATGATTTTTGTCCCATTATATTTGGTAGACCTTTCTTGAACACTGTTAATGCTAAGATAGATTGTGAGAAAGAAATTGTCATTGTAGTTTCGGGGATGTGTCACATGAGTTTAACTTCTCCAAATTTCATAGACAACCCCATGATAAAGAATTGCCTAATAAAGATTAAACTATTGGTCTTACTTCTATTGCCATGCCTCCTACTAATCCTTTAGAACAATATTTGCTAGACCATGAAAATGATATGTTCATGAATGAAAGAAAGGAATTAGATGAGATTTTCTTTAAACAAATGCCCGTTTTAAAACATAATTTGCCTGTTGAGACTCTTGGAGATCCTCTCCCACCCAAGAGGGATCCTGTGTTTGATCTTAAACAATTCCCTGATACTTTGAAATATGCTTATCTTGATGAGAAGAAGATATGTCTTGTTATTATTAGTGCTAATCTTTTCAAAGCATGAAGAAAAGAAATTCTTGAAAATTCTGAGGAAGCATTGTGCCGCTATTGGATATACTCTGGATGATCTTAAGGGCATTAGTCCCTCTATGCCAGCACAAAATTAATATGAAACCTGATGCTAAACCAGTTGTTGATCACCAGTGATGGTTGAATCCTAAAATGAAGGAAGTGGTAAGAAATGAAATATTAAAGCTTTTGGAAGCAGGTATAATATATCCTATTGCTGATAGTAGATGGGTAAGTCCTGTTCATTGTGTCCCTAAAAAGGGAGTTATTACTATTGTTCCTAATGATAAGAACAAATTGATTCCGCAGAGAATTGTTATAGGTTATAGAATGATAATTGATTTTAGAAAATTAAATAAAGCTACTAGGAAAGATCATTACCCTCTACCTTTTATTGATCAAATGCTAGAAAGACTATCAAAACATACACATTTCTGCTTTCAAGAAAAAACTACTTTTACATGCCCTTTGGGTACCTTTACTTATAGATGTATTCCTTTTGGTTTGTGCAATGCACCTGCTACATTTCAAAGATGTATGACTACTCTATTCTTCGACTTTTGTGAAAAGATTGTGGAGGTTTTCATGGATGAGATCTCCATTTATGGAACTTCTTTTGATGATTTCTTAAGCAACCTTGATTGAGTTTTGCAGAGATGTGAAGAAACTAATCTTGTCTTGAATTGGGAGAAGTGCCACTTTATGGTTAATGATGGTATTTCTTGGTGCATAAAATATGCGAAAGAGGTATTGAAGTTGATAAAGCTAAGGTAGATGCTATTGAAAAAATGTCATGTCCTAAAGATATTAACTGTGAAGTTTCCTTGGTCATGCTGGTTTCTATAGGAGATTTATTAAAGACTTTTTTAAAATTTCTAGGCCTCTCACCAATATTTTGCAAAATATGTTCTATTTTTTATGATGATTGTGTAGAGGCATTTGAAATACATAAGAAAGCCTTAATCTCTGCACCTATTGTTCAACCACCTGATTGGAACCTACCCTTTGAAATTCTATCTGATGCTAGTGATTATGTTTTTGGTGTTATTCTAGGACAAAGAGTTGATAAGAAATTAAATGTTATCCATTATGCTAGCAAAACACTAGACAATGCTCAAGGAAATTATGCCACTATTGAAAAAGAATTTTTAGCAGTTGTATTTTCTTGTGACAAGTTCAGATCTTATATTGTTGATTCTAAAGTAACTGTTCACACTGATCATGCTGCTATTAAATATCTTATGGAAAAGAAAGATGTTGAACCTAGACTCATTAGGTGGGTTCTCTTACTACAAGAATTTGATTTACATATTATTGATAGAAAGGGAGCTGAGAACCCCGTAGTAGACAACTTGTCTAGGTTAGAAAATATTCATGATGACCCACTACCTATTGATGATAGCTTTCCCAATGAACAATTAGTTGTCATAAATGCTTCTCTTAGTACTCCATGGTAAGCTGATTATGCTAATTACATTGTTGCTAAGTTTATACCACCTAGTTTCACATACCAACAAAAGAAAAAGTTTTTCTATGATTTAAGACATTACTTCTGGGATGACTCACACCTTTATAAAGAAGGCGTAGATGGTGTTATTAGACATTGTATACCTAAGCATGAACAGGAATAGATCCTACGCAAGTGTCACTCCGAGGCCTACGGAGGATACCATGCTGGAGATAGAACTGCACACAAGGTATTACAATCTGGTTTTTATTGGTCTACTCTTTTCAAAGATGCTCGTAAGTTTGTCTTGTCTTGTGATGAATGTCTAAGAATTGATAACATTAGTAGACGTCAGGAAATGCCTATGAATTATTCACTTGTTATAGAACCATTTGATGTTTGGGGTTTTGATTATATGGGACCTTTTCCTTCCTCCAATGGGTATACTCATATTTTGGTTGTTGTTGATTATGTTACTAAGTGGGTACGTAGAAGCTATTCCAACTAGTAGTGCTGATCACAACACTTCCATTAAAATACATAAAGAAGTTATTTTCCCGAGGTTTGGAGTCCCTAGATATTTAATGATTGATGGTGGTTCACACATCATTCATGGTGCTTTCCGTAAGTTGTGATGTTAACCATAGAATTGCATATCCCTATCATCCCTAGTCTTGGTCAAGTGGAATTAAGTAATCGAGAAATAAAATTAATCTTGCAAAAGACTGTGAATAGATCTAGAAAGAATTGGTCTAAGAAACTTGATGATGCACTATGGGCTTATAGAACTGCTTATAAGAATCCTATGGGTATGTCTCCTTATAAAATGGTTTATGGAAAAGCATGTCACTTACCTCTTGAACGAGAACATAAAGCTTATTGGGCAATTAAAGAGCTCAACTATGATTTCAAACTTGCTAGTGAGAAGAGGTTATTTGACATTAGCACACTTGATGAATGGAGAACCCAAGCCTATGAGAATGCCAAATTGTTTAAAGAAAAGGTTAAAAGATGGCATGACAAAAGGATACAAAAGCGTGAATTTAGTGTAGGTGACCATATGTATTGCTATACAATTCTCATTTAAGATTTTTTTTGCAGGGAAACTTCCCTCTAAATGGGAAGGACCTTACATTGTCGAGGAAGTTTATCGTTCCGGTGCCATCAAGATCAACAACGCCGAGGGTAATAACCCGAAGGTGGTAAGCAGGCAAAGAATCAAACATTATATCTCAGGTATTCCCATAAATGTTGAAACCAATATTATTAATACCATAACACTGGAGGAGTACATAAGGGAAACCTACCAGAACACGACAGAACCCTGAAAAGGAATAGGTATGTAATACGGTAAGTAAACCGACTCCAAAATTTTCCCAAAGGAAATTTTACTCGTTTTGGAACATTAGAAAAATTAGAAAAATAAAAAGTAGTCCGATAGTGCACGAGGAGACGACAAGTCGTGGTCGCGCGCCCTACCCCCATGGGCGCGCCTCCTAGGCTTGTGACCACCTCGTGTGCCCGCCGGACGCCGTTTTATTGAAGAATACTTCTTTTGGTTGGTAAAAATTCATTATATAATCTCCCGAAGGTTTTGACCACAGTACCACGGCGATATCCTCTATTCTTGCTTCTAGCTATTCCTGTAGCAGATTTAGAGCGAGATGACTTCGCAACAGTCGGTTAGGGAGAGTCGTGTCTCTAACCCGATACCGGACCCAAGAACATACAGCGAAGCTGATCACTTTGGGTGGTCGACGGAGGAAGAGATGGAGGCCGACCTGAAAAGAATGGATGCCATGGAAGAGGATCAAGAAGTCACCTCTCACCCTCAAACTGGAGCCATGCTTGAGGAATTCCAGAGCTCAGTAATACCAGATTCGGTCATACCTCCCTACGCTAAATTTTTCTCTTATAATAACATGAAAAGGAGTGTTGCTTTCTCCCCCGCAGCCAAGAGGCATCCATGGGTGAATGGTGCCCTAACCATCATAGGCAAACTCCGCAAGGAAATAATAGATCTCAAACAGCAAAACAATAAGCTCGAGGAGGAGAATCGCATCTTGAAAGGCATCATTGCCAAGAATATCACACCATCAACAACGAAGAAGGTGACTTGAGTACACGGGTATGGGCACTTCCCTTGGCTAGAGCCAAGCTTGGGGGAGGTGCCCTAGTATCGTATCACCATCACATATTTTCCTTTATCGTTTTCCTTAGTTCGATCCTTTTGGTTACATAGTTATCTAGTAGAATAAAAGTATTTCGTATGGTCTAGTTTTGAGCTTTGCCTTGTGTTTCCTCTATGTAATCGAGTCTGAGAATTATATGATAAAGATTAGTTTTGAGTTGAGGGCTTTGCTTTATTGCTTTGATAAAGAATATAAAGAATAAAAAAATAAAAATATTATATAATAATCTTATGGAGGGTGATGACTTCACATATAAGAAGTACTCCCTCCGTTTCTTTTTAGTCTGCATATAAGATTTGGTTAAAGTCAAGCTTTGTTAACTTTGACTAAGTTTGTAGAAAAAATATATCAAGATTCACAATATGAAATAAATATTGTTAGATGCATCATGAAATTACTTTACATACCATATAACTTTAGTATTGTAGATGTTGATATTTTCTTCTACAAAGTTGGTCAAACTTTACAAAGTTTGACTTTGACCAAATCTTATATGCAGACTAAAAAGAAACGGAGGGAGTATTAGGATTGAAACTTGTTGTGGGTTGACAAACATAGTTTTAGTCATTGTTGCAATTAAAAGGAAGTAATAAATAAAGAGAGGTTTACATATAAATATATTATCTTGGACATCTTTTATGATTGTGAGCACTCATTAAAATATTATATGCTAATAAGTTGATGTTGGACAAGGAAGACAACATAATGAGTTATGTTTGCTTATTTCTGAATAGAACTTATATTGTCATGGATCCTCTAACATGTGACGCTTGCTTCCACCTCATACTAGCCAACAATTCCGCACGAAGTAGAGATACTACTTACACAACCAAATACCCTCAACCCAGTTTTGCCATGAGAGTCCACTATACCTACCTATGGATTGAGCAATATCCTTCAAGTAAGTTGTCATCGGTGCAAGCAATAAAAATTGCTCTTTAAATATGTATGATCTATTAGTGTGTGGAAAACAAACTTTATACGAACTTGTGATGGGGAAGAAATTAAAGCGAAGGACTGCATAATTAAGTTTTCTATCACAAGCGGCAATATAAAGTGACGTTCCGTTGCATTAAGATTCCGTGCATCCAACCAAAAAGCGCATGACAACCTCTGCTTCCCTCTGTGAAGGTCCTATCTTTTACTTATAGTACTTACCTTTATGCAAGAGTCATGGTGACTCGCCATTCCATTTATTTCGCCTTTTTCTTTTGGCAAGTGTCATGTGCTGGGAAAGATCTAGATACATATATCCACTCAGATGTAGGTGGTCATAAATTATTATTGTTGACATTACCCCTGAGGTAAATAGTTGGGAGGCAAAGTTATAAGCCCCTATCTTTCTCTGTGTCCGATTGAGGCTTTAATCTCATAAGTATCACGTGAGTGTTAGTAATTATGAAAGACTAAAAGATGATTGAGTATGTGGACTTGCTAGACAAGCTCTTATATTGACTCTTTCCGATGTTATGATAAATTGCAATTGCTTCAATGAATGAGATCATAGTTTGTTGGTTTTCAATAAAGTTTTGGTTCATACTTTAACTTGTGAACGAATAATCACTTTAGCATAAGAAGTTATATGACAACATATTGCTATTCTAAAAGATGATTATGATGCCCTCATGTCCGTATTTTATTTTATCGACACCTCTATCTCAAAACATGTGGACATGATTATCGATCTCGGCTTTCGCTTGAGGACAAGCGAGGTCTAAGCTTGGGGGAGTTGATACGTCCATTTTGCATCATGTTTTTATATTCATATTTATTGCATTATGGACTGTTATTTCACATTATGGTACAATACATATGTCTTTTTCTCTTATTTTACAAGATCTACATGAAGAGGGAGAATGCAGGCACCTGGAATTCTGGACCGGAAAGGAGCAAATCCGATAAACCTATTCTGCACAACTCCAAAAGTCCTGAAAATTTACGAAGAATTAACAATATATAAAAATTATTGGGCAAAGAAACTACCAGAGGGGACCCACCAGGTGGCCACAAGCCTGGGGGCATGCCCTACCCCCCAGGGCGCGCCCTTAGTGCTTGTGGGCCCCCTAGCTGGTCTCGGTGCCCATCTTCTGCTATATGGAGTCTTTTAACTTGGAAAAAATGATAAGGAAGCTTTCAGGACGAAGCACTGCCGTCTCGAGGCGGAACCTGGGCAGAAGCAATCAAGGGCTCCGACAGAGCTATTCTGACGGGGAAACTCCCCCCGGGAGGGGAAATCGAAGCCATCGTCATCACCAACGATCCTCTCATCAAGAGGGGGTCAATCTCCATCAACATCTTCACCAGCACCATCTCCTCTCAAACCCTAGTTCCTCTCTTGTATTCAATCTTTGTCCCAAAACCTCAGATTGGTACCTGTGGGTTGCTAGTAGTGTTGATTACTCCTTGTAGTTGATGCTAGTTGGTTTATTCGGTGGAAGATCATATGTTCAGATCCTTAATGATATTCAATACCCCTCTAATCTTGAACATGAACATACTTTGTGAGTATTTACGTTTGTTCTTGAGGACATGGGAGAAGTCTTGTTATAAGTAATCATGTGAATCACTACAAAAAAAGACACATCCGTGACATTTTGGGCCGAACGATTTTTTTCTTTCATGCTTATGACACTTCTATGACGATAATTGTGACAAAACCCGGTATCATCATAGATGTAGTGGGATCCTACTTCTATGACAAAAAATCATGACAAAAAATGGGATTTTTGTCCTGGGCAGGCTGGAGACGCAGCTGCATGACATTCTTTGGCCGTCCATGACGGAAAAACCATGGTAGAAGCGAGGGCGAGGAAAATATCGGGGAGTTCCCGGTTACGGTGGGTGGTCGGGGCCAAGCGATGCGCGTTTCTCTCATACACGTATGCGCGTGGGTGCGAGCCGTTGGGCTCTAACTGAACCCGAGTGAGGCGTTCGCCTACTGAACCCGAGCGATTGCACTGCAGGCTAGGCGTTACTGAACCCGAGCGATCGATCGATCTGGCTGTTAACTGAACCCCATCGAGCGATTCCTTCACTACTGCTTCTAACTGAAGCCAATCGAACCTGCTACCTCTTGATGAACAGTGACCGTAGTTGGGGGTTGAATGAACAGTGACCGCTGGGGGTTGGATGAACAGGACCCCGTGGTAGTAGAGGCCGTTGCTGCTGGATGAACATGACCTCGATCGAGCTGGTTGGGGGTGGATGAACAGGACCCTGTGGAGGGCTGGATGAACAACATCCGGTGGATGGCTGGTTAAACAGTAGCCGGTGGAGGGCTGGATGAACACTAGTCCGTGGAGGGGTGGTTGAACAGGACCCCGTGGAGAGGGTTGGTTGAACATTAGCCAGTGGAGGAGCGGTGGAGGCTGGATGAACAGGAGCCTGTGGATGAACAATAGCTGGTGGAGGCAGGAGGGAGACGCTGTGGATGAACAGTCGCAGGTGGAGGCTGGAGGAGCTCGACGGTGGATGAACAGTAGCCCGTGGAGTCCCGTTTTGCGGTACGCCACACCCCTCCCGATGAACAGGACCCCTGTTTCGACCATAGGAGGTTGAAGAGAAGTCTGTTTCCTCCGTTTTGCGGTACGCCACACCCCTCCCGATCAACAGGACCCCGTTTCGACCATAGGCACTCAAACACAAGTCCGTTTCCTCCATTTTGTGGTATGCCAGACCCCTCCCGGTGAACAGGATCCTGTTTCAACCGTAGGCGGTCAAACACAAGGCCGTTTCCTCTGTTCTGCGGTACACCAGGCCTCATTTCGGCTGTTCCGTCCAAGCCGGTTGGCTCCCGATGAACAAGACGCATTCCGTTACCTCCCAATGAACACGATGACGCAGTTTCTCCGTTCCAACCCAGCCGGTTGGCTGCTAATGAACAGGACGCCATCGCTGCCTCTCCATGTACACGAACCCTGGCCGTACATATGCGCGAGTAGGCGTTCGAGACCCCGCCCATATGTACGTATGTGGTTGTATTTACTTTCTTGCACCCTGGTTGTACGTACGTGTACATGCTACGTCCGCGCCTCTACTACGACATATGCCCTTCCTTACTTGGCCATGGTTCATCGTTGCAGCCTGCAGACAGACCGATCGACCAGTATGTACATACACGTTCGCGACCAGAATGACAACGCTACGTATGCTTCGACCAGGTGGGTCCCGACTGTCAGGGAGGATAAGGAGGCACTTCCTTGCGTGTGAAGATGTAGCTGGTGGGTCCCAACAGTCAGGGGGAAATGTTTTTTGCAAAACACGGTGGCTTGTCCAGTGTCCCTGCTATCAGGTGAAGGAATCATTATTTTACATGTAATAAGGTTGCACTTCAATGTTGTGGCCGTGGACCCAGCTGTTACCTTCTCCACGTACAGTACTCTTCCGATGGAAGTCATTCCTTGACCAAATTGACCACGCCGCGCCGAGAGCACCAAGGCGGTGTACGACGGCGAGGCCTAGGAAGGGGACGACACGGAGCCGGGGAAGATGCAGTAGTGGTTGGCCACACGGAGAGGAGTACGAGGGTTGACTGGTTCAGCTGCGGTGTGAGGCTGCCGTCGCCACAGAATAACATGGGGTGTGCGTGAGTAAAGGGATGGCCTAGCCAGCGGTGGAAGTAGTAGGGGCGGTGAGACCTTCGTGGCAGCACAGCCAGCCACGAGAGGCAGGAGCAGGCGGCACGACCGGTGCTGGTTTGGGTGGCTGGAACAAGAAGACTAGAGGCTGAAGAAGCACTACGGCCGTTGGATGGACATCATACGGTCAATGGAGCTAGAATCATTCATATTGATTAGGTTGACAAAGCCCTCCAACCACGTTAACTTAGTAGGCCCACAAGTCAGCCTCCCACTATGGTGGGTCCCAGCTAGCAGGGAAGTATTCATTTTTTGCGCGTAATAAGGAGGCACTTCCTAGCGTGCGATGATACAGCTGGTGGGTCTGAGCTGTCAGCAGGAGGAACATTTTTTCGCGAAATATAGAGGCCCTTCTGGTGGGTCCCGGATGTTAGGTGGAGGAATCATTATTTTGCGCGTAATAAGAAGGCATTTGCTTATGTGGGCCTCTACAGTCAACCTCTCCACTTACATCGCTCTTCCGATGGATATTGTTTGTTGACCATGTCGACCACGTCCCGCCGTGAGCAAAAACGCAATGGACGAGGGCGACGCCAGGAAGGGAACGATCCGGAGCCGGTGAAGCCACAACAGCAGATGCCCACACTGAGGGGAGTACGAGCGCTGACTGGTCGGCTGCGGGGTGAGGCTAACGCCGCCGAAAAATAACAAGATGTGCGGGTGGGTAGAGGGATGGCCTAGCGGAAGCCCATTTTCCGGGTGGATAGAGGGATGGTCTGGCTTTGGTTTAAAAATTTACAACCCATTTCTTACAACTTACAACCCATTTTCATGGTCAACTAGGTCCCTCATGTTATCCGCTTGTTGTGTAATTTTCTCGTTTATTGACTACATTGACAATGGTGTGGGACCTAGTTGTCAAACAACTAGGAGGAAGTATTTTTTGGCTTGCAATAACGAGGAACCTTCTTGCGTAATGCAATGACCCTGGTGGGTCCCTACGGTTAGCCCCTCTACGTACAGTCATATCCTGATTCCTATCGGTTGTTGACCATGTTGACAACGCCAGACGACGGCGGGCACAACGAGCAACCCAAGGCGGAGAACAACGGCGAGGCCTCAAACGAGAACGAACAGGAGCCGTGGAAGATGTGGCAGTGTAGTGGCAGGCGGAGGGGAGTATGAGGGCAACAACATGTAACTCAAGCTTACAAACGGTACAAAAAGCCCAAGGGTTAATTGTTCATCAAATTTAGACAATACCCAGATTGAACATGGCAATAACATTTAACCCAACCTCTCTTTTTCGTAGTCACAAACAAATGGATCGGTCTGATCCATAAAATCAACATCCTGTGAAAAAAATATTGGAGGCTGACTACAATTTGTTGTAAATAGTAGACGCGCACATTTAGAAGCTCATTTGTCCACCTAAACTTCCTTTTTTGCTGTTCAACATGTCCGTCCGTGAGAAATCTCTTGCTGTAAAACTTAGGCCTCATGGACAATAGTAACCTCACATTCAACAGGAAGAATGTGACAAAGCTTCTGTTTGCCTGGTTGGATGCATATCCTTCCATCATTATTGTCCTAAAATCAATGTCATGAGAACTGAGAAAATCCTAGTGCTTATTACGCCACCAATTGGTTATACGTTTTTCTCCATGTGTTAGCAGTGTCTAAGTAGACATGAAGATTGAAAACAGTTAAGGTATGAAAAAAGGGTATGTCAAAAGAGCGACAGCTGAACGGTTAATTCTAGTACAATCTATACGGGCTTTCAATGTGCATGAAATCATCACCTTTATATATAAATTCTCCAGAGATCGAAAGCATCGCAGCAAGCCAATAATTATGTTTAGATCAAAACTAAACATTCCGATATATAAGATCTTGACAGAATCCAACAACATTGATAGGCTATCCATGGACGAACTCTTCACCGAGCATATAACATAATATTAGTACCCAAAGTGTACTCCAAGATGATATAAAACTTATGCGCACAAATGAAAAATGCATGTGTAGATGATAATATACGCTACCTAAAAAAGTGAGGAGCCAAACACCAACTTCTTGTCATCATTAAAGGGATCACTAATTACACCCAAGGTCTCCAGTTTGGGTGCAGAGACGATAGTTATTTGCGAAGGTTTATAACAATCATCAAGGAACAACCTTTGAAGTGAAGGGGCATCTTTGATGATGAGCTCCTCTCCTCCAAAACAAATTCCAATGCTTTTAATGCGAGGCGACTTATTTGGAGACAACTGATAGGCATTTCTATTCCCAATACAATCAGCAAGCGCTCCATGGCAGGGCAACTGGAGTGGATGATGTTGTGCAGTGTGGCCTCCGACAAGTACAAGCAAAAGTTTTTTAGAAGTGGGAGTCGAAGCATTTGTACCAGATCGTCTGGTAGATGGCACAGGGCAAAGGTGGCGATGTGGAGAGAGGAGGAAAACCACGAGATGGACAACGGTGGTGTGGGCACAAATTCTTGGTGTTTAGTTCGTGGTATGAAACTTTCGTGGTATTGGTAGAACTCAAACAGCTGGAGTTTTTCAAATTCAGGGATGTCAGCCAAGCCTCCAACATGCATGGTATGGCCAAAAGGTAGCATGCTAGGATGCAGAGGCATTGAACGGGGCCCTGCTAGTGAGAGGAGACGATGGCTCTGAGGAGATCAAATTCAGGAAGGACAGATATCTGACGACAGTCGAAATTGAGGGGCGCGGTGTGCCATAGAGGGCGCCACCGAGGTGAGAGGACTTGTGTGCGGCAACAATCCTTGGTGGGGAGAAGCGAGATGATTTCCCCGAGGGTGTCGTCTGGGAGATCGCTGATGCGGTCCACTGGAGATTCTACGGGTTCCTCAGATCCGGGTGGGGGGGGGGGGCTCGCCGCTTCTCCCCGCGCTGCCGGGTGCGGGTTCTACAACCGACGTCGTCGCTGGCAGGAGCCTCATCTTCTTGGCGCTGGGCCTAGCCAACTCCTTTTCCTTGCGGGCATCGCGCCGAGCTCACGGGTTTGAGCAGAGTAGCCAGAGACGAGCCTAGTGGCAGTGCGAGTGGGGAAGAAGGAGGGATGGGGTTTTCTGTAGGAGTAGAAAAAGAGGAGGAAGCGTTTTTTGTACGAGTGAGGAAGAAGGTGAGCTGGGGTATTCTGTACGAGTGAGGAAGATGGGGAGCCGGGGGAATTGGGGGCGACGAAAGCGGGAGAGTCCAGCAAGCTGCATTATAAATGGAAGCGAGGAGGAAGGAGGGTTTTTCTGGGATCGCCTCCTCTTTAAGAAATATGGGCCGCCCTACGCATGCATTAATTTCCTGGGCATGCTTCTTTCTGCTCAATGTTGCGTGCACTTTGAGCATGTTGGCAACACCACAGCTAGCTTGATGGCTCATCTTGCAATTTACGCTGACACATTGCAGCAAACAGAGGAGGCAATAGAGATCACTCAACATCATGCCATTTTGTGTAGTTCCACTAAAATATCTTCATTGTCCTGAATGTGAAAAGATTGGAAAGCGCTGTACTTAAATGCTGTCGGAAAATAGTAGCACATATCAATAGCTCGGCATGACAAAACACGATCATCTGGACGAAGGGGATACTGACCTACATGAGGAAGACTATGCATAACTTTATATGTGGTTAGTTAATTTCCACCTTGGGATCTCCTATGATGGCACAGAGAAAATATTATCTAATCGATGAGCGCAATTCCTTCCATGTGGCTGCAGAATTTTTTTCCTACTAAGCCCAATATCTTTTTTGTGCAGTTCCACTAAAATAATGCACCGCCTTTTGCACGACTCCTACTCGCCAGCCAGGCCATCAATGACTCGGTCCCTTTTATCTTGCGTTGACGGCACAACTGCAGTGCTTGTTTGCTCCTCCACAGATGACAGGCTCATTCCACACTAAAAACAGCAAGTCAGCGTACGAATAGGCTTATTTCATCTTGCGTTAGTCATTCTACCTAGTTACGAATGTAGGAATACTTGGAGCACCGTGAGGTCAGCTGACAGCAGGTTCCACTTTTATATCATTTTTGGGACTAACCTACTAACCGGAGGCCCAACCCGAATTGTTGTTTTTTTTGCCTATTTTAGTGTTTCAAAGGAAAGGAATATCAAACGGAGTCCAAACGGAATGAAACCTTCGGGAGTGATCTTTTTGGAACAAACACAATCCAGGAGACTTGGAGTGGACGTCAAGCAACAGAGGAGGCGACCACGAGGGTGCCCGGCGCTCCCCCTAGGGGTGGGCGCGCCCCCCACCCTCATGGGCCCCTCGAGCATCCACCGACCTACTTCTTCCTCCTATATATATCCACGGCCCCGAAAACATCCAGGAGCACCACGAAAAACTATTTCCACCGCCGCAACCTTCTGTATCTGCGAGATCCCATCTTGGAGCCTTCATCGGCGCTCCGCCGGAGGGGGAATCGACCACGGAGGGCCTCTACATCATCTCCAAGGCCTCTCCGATGAGTTGTGAGTAGTTTACAAACCTTCGGGTCCATAGTTATTAGCTAGATGGTTTCTTCTCTCTCTCTTTGAATCTCAATACCTCAATCTTCTTGGAGATCTATTCGATGTAACTCTTTTTGCGGTGTGTTTATCGAGATCCGATGAATTGTGGGTTTATGATCAAGTTTATCTATGAGAAGTATTTGAATATCCTATGAATTCTTTTATGTGTGATTAAGTTATCTTTGCAAGTCTCTTCGAATTATCAGTTTGGTTTGGCCTACTAGATTGATATTTCTTGCAATGGGAGAAGTGCTTAGCTTTGGGTTCAATCTTGCGGTGTCCTCTCCCAGTGACAGCAGGGGTGAAGGAAATATGCCCTAGAGGCAATAATAAAGTTATTATTTATTTCCTCATATCATGATAAATGTTTATTATTCATGCTAGAATTGTATTAACCGGAAACATAATACATGTGTGAATATATAGACAAACAGAGTGTCACTAGTATGCCTCTACTTGACTAGCTTGTTAATCAAAGATGGTTATGTTTCCTAACCATGAACAAGAAGTTGTTATTTGATTAACAAGGTCACATCATTAGTTGAATGATCGATTGACATGACCCATTCCGTTAGCTTAGCACCACGATCGTTTAGTATGTTGCTATTGCTTCCTTCATGACTTATACATGTTCCTATGACTATGAGATTATGCAACTCCGTTTACGGAGGAACACTTTGTGTGCTACCAAACTTCTAGCAACGAATCGGGTGATTATAAAGGTGCTCTCTGGTGTCTCCAAAGGTACTTGTTGGGTTGGCGTATTTGAGATTAGGATTTGTCACTCCGAATGTCGGAGAGGTATCTCTGGGCCCTCTCGGTAATGCACATCACTTAAGCCTTGCAAGCATTGCAACTAATGAGTTAGTTGCGAGATGATGTATTCTGGAACAAGTAAAGAGACTTGCGGTAATGAGATTGAACTAGGTATTGGATACCGACGATCGAATCTCGGGCAAATAACGTCACCGATGACAAAGGAACAACGTATGTTGTTATGCGGTCTGACCGATAAAGATCTTCGTAGAATATGTAGGAACCAATATGGGCATCCAGGTCCGCTATTGGTTATTGACGGAGACATGTCTCGGTCATGTCTACGTGTTCTCGAACCGTAGGGTCCATGCACGCTTAAGGTTTCGATGATGTTATATTATGAGTTTATGAGTTTTGATGTACGAAGGAGTTGAGTCCGGATGAGATCGGGGACATGACGAGAGTCTCGAAATGGTCGAGGCGTAAAGATCGATATATTGGACGACTATATTCGAGTTCGGAAAGGTTCAGTGATTCGGGTATTTTTGAGTCTGGGAGAGTTATGGGAATTCGTATTGGGCCTCATTGGGCCATACGGGAAAAAGAGAGAGGGCCTAAAGGGTGGCCGCACCCTCCCTTTGGCTAGTCCGAATTGGACTAGGGAGGGGGGGCACCCCCTTCCTTCCTTTTCCTTCTCTCTTCCCTTTCCTTCTCTCCTACTCCTACTATATGGAAGGGTTACTAGTTGGACTAGGAAGGGGAATCCTACTCGGTGGGAGTAGGACCCCCCTAGGCGCGCCATAGAGAGGGCCGCCCTCCCCTCCTCCACTCCTTTATATCTGGGGTAGGGGCACCCCATAGACACACAAGTTGATCATTGAGATCGTTCCTTAGCCGTGTCAGGTGCCCCCTCCACCATATTCCACCTCGGTCATATCGTGGCGGTGCTTAGGCGAAGCCTGCGTCGATAGAACATCAAGATCGTCCTGCGCCGTCGTCTTGTGAACTCTCTCCCGGAGCTTTCTTTGGATCGGAGCCGAGGAGCGTCAGCGAGCTGTCGTGTGTCAAGAACTTCGGGCGCCGAATGTTGGCGCTAGTATCGGTTGGATCGCGAGGATAACGTCGACTACTTCCTCTACGTTGTGATCGCTTCCGCTTCGGTCTACAAGGGTATGTAGACAACACTCTCGCCTCTCGTTGCTATGCATCACCATGATCTTGCGTGTGCGTGGGAATTTTTTTGAAATTACTACGTTACCCAACAAGGGGCAGCAAGGCACGTATTGTATTGTTGCCATCGAGGATAAAAAGATGGGGTTTACATCATATTGCATGAGTTTATCCCTCTACATCATGTCATCTTTCTTAATGCGTTACTCTGTTCTTATGAACTTAATACTCTAGATGCAGGCAGGTGTCGGTCGATGTGTGGAGTAATAGTAGTAGATGCAGAGTCGTTTCGATCTACTTGACACGGACGTGATGCCTATATACATGATCATGCCTAGATAATCTCATAACTATTTGATTTTCTATCAATTGCTCGACAGTAATTTGTTCACCCACCGTAATACTTATGCTATCTTGAGAGAAGCCACTAGTGAAACCTATGGCCCCCGGGTCTATCTTTTATCATATAAGTTTTTCATCTACTTTTATTTGCATCTTTTATTTTCCAATCTATATCATAAAAATACCAAAAATATTTATTTTATCATATTATCCCTATCAGATCTCACTTTCACAAGTGGCCGTGAAGGGATTGACAACCCCTTTATTGCGTTGGTTGTGAGGTTCTTGTTTGTTTGTGTAGGTGCGTGGGACTTTTGAGGAGCCACCTACTGGATTGATACCTTGGTTCTCAAAAACCGAGTGAAATACTTACGCTACTTTGCTGCATCACACTTTCCTCTTTAAGGAAAACCAACGCAAGCTCAAGATGTAGCAAGAAGGATTTCTGGCGCCGTTGCTAGGGAGGTCTTCGTTCAAGTCAAGATATACCAAGTACCCATCACAAACTCATCTCCCTCGCATTATATTATTGGGGTTTTATCATTTATGCCACCGGTTGTGTCTCACTACTCAGTTTTGCCACTAGGAATTTCAACTGCTCAAAAATGCCATCGCTTCATTAGACACATGCTCAAAAATGCCATTGGACACCATTATTGTGATCTGAAATCTCTATTGCCATGTTATAATGACATAAATACCTATGAACCAACATGCCAGTTCTCCCTCTATCTCACTACAATAAAGTGTGGGGGCCACTTGATCCCAACAGCGTTCTTATTTTCCTGTAAAATTATTCGCTTAGTTACTCCTGAAAAGTGGGGCCACACTTATCATTGTGAGATTGAGAGAACTGACATGTGGGTCTAGGCTTATTTTTGTCATATAACATAGTCAACGGGTTTGACGTGAAAATAAAAATGTCTAATGGCATTTTTGAGCAAACATCTAACAGAACGATGGCATTTTTGAGATATCTAATGGCATTTTGAGCAAGCATCTCACAAATTGATGGCATTTTAAGTAGTTGTAACTTCTAATGGCAAAACTGAGTAGTGGGACACAACTAGTGGCATAAATGAAAAATACCCTACATTATTTGCCATTTTCCTCTCGTTTTCCTCTCCCCCCACTTCACCATTGCCGTTTTATTCGCCCTCTCTTTCCCAATCTCCTCTCTCTTTCGCTTGCCTTTTGTGTACTTGTGTGTTGAATTGCTTGTCACGATGGCACAAGATAATACCAAATTGTGTGACTTTTCCAATACCAATAATAATGATTTCCTTAGCACTCCGATTGCTCCTCTTAATGATGTTGAATCTTGTGAAATCAATGTTGCTTTGTTGAATCTTGTTATGAAAGATAAATTCTGTGGCCTTCCTAGTGAAGATGCCTCTACTCATCTAAACAATTTTGTTGATTTGTGTGATATGCAAAAGAAGAAAGATACGGATAACGATATTGTTAAATTGAAGTTATTTCTATTTTCACTTAGAGATCATGCTAAAACTTGGTTTTTGTCTTTGCCTAAGAATAGTATCGATTCATGGAATAAGTGCAAAGATGCTTTTATCTCTAAGTATTTTCCTCCCGCTAAGATCATCTCTCTTAGGAACGATATTACAAATTTTAAACAACTTGATCATGAGCATGTTGCCCAATCTTTGGAAAGAATGAAATTGATGATTCGCAATTGCCCTACTCATGATTTGAATTTATGGATGATCCTACAAATTTTTTATGCCGGATTGAATTTTGCTTCTAGAAATCTTTTAGATTCGGCCGCGGGAGGCACTTTTATGGAAATCACCTTAGGAGAAGCTACTAAACTCCTTGATAACATTATGGCTAATTATTCTCACTGGCACATCGAAAGATCTACTAGTAAAAAAATGCATGCTATAGAAGAAATTAATGTTTTGAGTGGAAAGATTGATGAACTTATGAAATTGTTTGCTACTAAGAGTGCTCCTATTGATCCCAATGATATGCCTTTGTCTACCTTGATTGAGAGTAATAATGAATCTTTGGATGTGAATTTTGTTGGTAGGAATAATTTTGGTAACAACGCTTATAGAGGAAACTTTAATCCTAGACCGTTCCCTAGTAATTCCCCTAATAATTATGGTAATTCCTACAACAACTCTTATGGAAATTTTAATAAGATGCCCTCTGATTTTGATAATAGTGTTAAAGAATTTATGATCTCTCAAAAGAATTTTAATGATTTGCTTGAAGAAAAATTGCTTAAAGTTGATGATTGGGCTAGGAACGTTGATAGGCTTTCGCTTATGTTGATTCTTTGGAACTTAGATCTATTCCACCTAAAAATGATATCAATGAGTCTCTCAAAGCCATGAGAATTTCCATTGATGAGTGCAAAGAAAGAACCGCTAGGATGCGTGCTAAGAAAGATTGCTTTGTAAGAGCGTGTTCTTCTAGTTTCCATGAAAATAATGATGAAGATCTAAAAGTTATTGATGTGTCCCCTATTAAATCTTTGTTTTGTAATATGAATTTTGATAATGATGGGACTGGAGATGAGTCAACTTTAGTTAAAAGGCGTCCCAATGATTCAGAGTTTTTAGATCTTGATGCTAAATTTTGTAAAAGTGGGTTTGGAGAGGTCAAAACTTTACATAGCATTGAACCCACTATTATTGATTTGTAACATCCCAAATTTTCAATTTGGAATGTTATACATAGATCATTCATGCATATCATGTTTTATTGCATTTCGATTCGCGATCCTCGAAATTCTAAGCAACTCTAGGACCCACGGAGAGAGTTGGGGATTTCACGATTTTCATATTTGAGTTTTATCAAATATCGAAACGAGGATCATTTGTTTTAATTATTTTTCTCTCCGAAAATATTTCATTTTTAAAATATATGAGAGAGGATAATATGACTTCCCCAAAAATAATGAAATATTGGAGGAAAAATATTAAAAACAAATAAATGTTTTTATTTGGGATTTTATTGCTATTTTATTTGCATAGGAAAAATATGCGTTTTTCAAAATTGCATTATAGGCCCAAATAAATGTTCATCTTGTCCGACTTATTTTTAGAGGACGGGGAAAATTTATTTCGGGATTTTTGGAGTTTGTTTGGCATTTCTTTTCTTTCTTATTCTGCACGTCAGAATTATCTAAAAAAAAGGAAACCGACTCCGGGCCGTACCGACAAGGACTCCACACAGGGCTTTATAAGCGGGGCTCCCGACCCATGCCCACCGCCTGCCGCAGCCCACCTGCGCCCCCAAACCCTACCCGCCGCCACCTCGAGCCTCCGCCCCCACCGCCGCCATTTGCCCGTGCCCTACCGCCGCTGCCCTGCCGCCCATGCCACCGGAGTTGACCGCCGCCGCCGTTTTTTCCTGTTTATTTTGGTAAACCCTAGAACTAGATCTGGTTTTTTAATAGTTTCCGGTTTATTTTCGTTAGGTCGGTTTTTTCGACAGTTTATTTATTTTGCGGACGTTCGTCCGTATGTTCATTTTAACGAACGTGTTCACCGTTTAGCCGCAGATAGCGAACGTTCGTTCATTAGCCTGTTCGTCAGTTTTTCTTTTTCTCGGGTTTTTCGCGATTATTTTCTATCGTGATTTCTGATCCGATTTTCGTTTTAGTATAACTTTTCGCTCGTTTATCGGAATCAGGCGATTCAAGCGCCTAGAGTTTCGTCTCGAAACCCTCTTTCTGTTTAAGCAACTCAAACAAGTTTTTGCTACTGTAAATTTTGACCTAGGTCCAGAATAGTAAACGAAGCTTGTTCCTTTCGCCGTTTGAGTTTCGTTGCTTCGTTTGATTTGATTCTTTTTGCAAACCAGAGTTCTTAAGTTGAACTTTCTGGTTAGATCTCTTATTTGAGTTTTACCCATGCTTTAGGTGAGTGCTTATTGTATGCATGTTTGTTTGCGATAGAGTACCCGGAGTGCGCAGCGTGCTACTACGAGTCTCTAGGTTTCATGGATCATCAGCAAGGCAAGTAACACTTTGATCATACCTGTTTACTACCCAGTTTTATTGCATTAGATCAATCCTCAAACAATTGCATGGTTAGGATCTGTTTAACATGTGGGTTTTGGGAAGTAGATGAGGTAGTACCTATTGACCTGTTTATTATCAAACCTTTGGGAGTTACTTCTACGTTTGCTTATATTGCTATGCTATGCTTGTAGACGTGGATTGGGTGAGTGTATCCATGACAGATGTGAGTATTGTTAATTAATGGTTCAACTTAAGGTGGCAACTTTAATACACATTTGGGTGGATTGAGGCACCTGGGGAACCCAGTGTTGCCTGTATTTTTGGAAATCCTGGGGTACTGTGTGATTCTCCTATGGACCGCCACCCAGGCTCAAAGGGATCATAAGATTATTCATACTAGAAACTTCCGTGTGCAGCCACAAGCTACTATGGGCTCTAGCAATGTTGATTAAGTCGTGTGAACTCTTACAGTGGTAGACTAGCAGATGTAGGGGAAAGTAGGTGTAACTGTCTACCCATCGTAAGGTGCTAACGCTTCTGAAAGACTGTGTCTCGGTCATCCGTTTCCCAAACACCTTGTAGTGCGAGAAATCCAATGGAGGAGATCGAGTCTTGTGGGGAGAAGTGCGCAAACCTCTGCAGAGCGTATAAACTAGTCATGGTTAGCCGTGTCCCCGGTTATGGACGTTTTGAGTATCTAGTACTTGGATTATCATGTGAATCTCATCATGTTACTTAATTTAGTTTTGATTGGGTTTAATGACGATGCTTAATTGGGATTGAGTTGGGTGAACCTTCTCAATGTTTAACAACCACCATGATAGTTAAACAAAAATTTATTCCTTTGTTGTAGGAAAAAAATTGGCTTTATGCAAAACTGTAACCATAGAGCTTTCCACCAGCCATATATGCATGTAGTGATAGCATTATTCTGTTCATTACCCTCTATGTATTACATTGCCAGCATATTCCATATGCCGACCCATTTCCGGGCTGCAACGTTCATGTTGCAGACTTTTGAGACGACGAGTAAGGTGCCTTAGGTCGTGATCTTTCACTCAGTGATGCCGTTGGAGTTGATGGACTCGCTTTATCTTCCAAGCCTTCCGCTGTTATCGTTATTAGATGGCCTTAAGCCATATTTATTGTAATAAGTTCTCTTTTGAGACATTTGATGTAATAAGTGTGTGATTGCTACTCAGTTATAAATCCTTCAAGTACTGTGCATGTCAGCATTACCGATCCAGGGATGACACTGATGCACAGAGATCAGACTGTTTGAGGTCTGGTCGCTACAAGATGGTATCAGAGCACACATTGACTGTAGGACACGACCACTAAGCTAAAGCCATAGATCACTACTCTCTTCTCATTTCTGACTCCTCTCCTTTTCTACTCTTTTAGGATGACGGATGCAAGGAACAAGTTTACCCAACCAGATGAAGATACACCTTTCGGACGTCACTTGAAGGAAGTCACTTGATACCTGAACATTGGAGTACCAAGTTTCACCGGGACCTACATCGCCACTTTACTAGAAGAGGAGCGTTGGATGATTCGAGTTCAAGTTCCAGGAAGGACGTTCATGCCAGTCACTGAGCCCATCGAGTTTTCCTTTGATGCACCAACCTGGAGTCTAGGAAAGAGCATGGCAGCCCACATCACCATGGGACGCATTGGAGAAGTTTACCATAAGGATCTCAAGGATACTATCTACCAGATTTGTGGGCACCGAGATGAGCAATAGGAGATGATCAGCACCAGGAAGGATAGATCTATTGCAGCTTTCATCCAGGAGTTAAACCAGCACATTCGCCGCCAGGAGAACCAGATGTGCGCAAGCATGATAGATCTGAAGAAGGCAATGACCAAGATTACCGAGCTGGAAGAAGAACTCAAATCTACACGCGATGGATATGAGGAGGAAATAACAACACTCGTGGAGAAAAATGATGACCTGAAGAAGAAGCTAAAAGTATTCATGGGATACCCCGCGCCAGGAGGAGAAGACGATGATTCCACTTGCCTGGAGAACTACATCAACATCGACGACACCGACTCGGACCCTGACGATAGTGATGATGACTTTGTTGATGAAGCTGGAGCAGATATCATGGAGTCTTCGATCGATCAATTTTTCTAGATGACCACCATAACAGTAGTAGTATTCCCCCATGTATATAGCATAGTCCGAGCACTTTTGTAACGATAGTTAGACCGATGTATGCCCTGGTTTGAATTGATTGAAGTGATATTGATTGTGATTTGTCTCATGTGCATATGGGTAGTGTTTTCTCTCTAGACCTCATTTCTATTCTGTATTCTCATCTTTTCTAAACCCTCAGATGCCTTCGAGATGTGACAATGGATTTGCTTTCCCACCGGAGCTCACTTAATTGATCCAGCAGCAGAATGCATTGATGCAGATACTAGTCCAGAATCAGAATCAGGGGAACAACAACAACAACAACAACCCACCACCACCACCACCTGTTGATCACTTAGCCCGTTTCTTGAGGCTTAATCCGCCGGTGTTCTCTAGTAGCACCGAGCTGATAGTTGCAGATGATTGGCTCCGCAAGATTGGAAGGGAGTTGACCACTGCAGGATGCATAGATGCGGAGAGAGTGCGTTTTGCCGCACATTAGCTTGATGGACCCGCAACATCATGGTGGGAGAATTTCACAGCCACTTACCCCATCGACACTGTCACATGGGACCAATTTCAGCAGGCTTTCCGTACTGCCCATGTTTCAGCAGGAGCTATGGCCATGACGAAGTGTGAGTTTTGCAACTTGCGCCAAGGAGGTCGTACAGTTGGTCAGTATGTGGATGATTTTAGTAAGCTAGCATGTTATGCCCCAGATGACATAGCTACCGATGCAGCTAAGTAGGAGAAGTTTCTGGAAGGACTGAATGATGAGCTGAGCATGCAGTTGATGGTAGCAACCTTCAACAACTACCAGGAGTTGGTAGATAGAGCTCTCATGATTGAAGGGAAGCAGCAGCAGATTGACAACCGCAAGAGGAAGTATGGACAAGGGAAGTACAATTCTGGAGCTCAGCAGAAGCCTCGTTTTACCCCGAACTCGGGAGTACCTTTTCAGCATACCCATGGAGGCCACAATCATAATGGAGGGAGTTTGCACAACCATAGTGGCACCAAGAATGGCAATGGGAATGGAGGAAGCAGCGGTCAGAACTGTACCAACCCAACAACCCCAGCCAAGAAGGATTTGAGCCATGTCACTTGCTACAAGTGCCAGAAGACTGGACATTATGCCAATGAATGTCCTGAAGCTAAGAATGGAAATGGCAATGGAAGCTCTGGGAAGAAGATGAACCCTTTCAACAGGGGATAGGTGAACCATGTTAACGTGGAGGAGGTTGAAGCCCATCCAGATGTAGTAATAGGTAAGTTTTTGGTTAAGTCATTTACTGCAATCGTTCTTTTTGATACTGGTGCATCGCATTCATACATATCAAGGGGATTTGTGGATAAGTATAAACTGCCCACCAATGTTCTTAGAACACCTATGTTAGTAAGCTCACCAGGAGCGGAGTATATGGCAAGTCAAGGATGTTTTCAGATGCCATTGACCATAGGTAGGCATGTTTTCCCCTCAGACCTAATAATTTTGGAGTCGCAAGGTTTGGATGTGATTCTGGGTATGGATTGGCTATCGATGTATGGAGGAAACATCGATTGCAACAGTAAGTCGATTTTGCCTACCACCCCAGAAGGAAGAAGGATTAAGTATGTATCCCGGCATGAGCCGAAGAGGACTCAAGTGAATTCCTTATCAGGAGTTGTACAGGAGGAAGTACCAGTGGTGAAGGATTTCCCTGACATATTTCCAGAAGAGTTGTCAGGCATGCCACCGGATAGAGACATTGAGTTTTTGATTGAGCTTTTGCCAGGCACAGGGACAATATCAAAGAGACCGTAGATGATGCCCGCAAAGGATTTGGAAGAAATTAAGAAGCAAATTAAGGAGTTATTGGATAAAGGCTATATTTGCCCAAGTTCGTCACCTTGGGGATCGCCAGTGCTTCTCGTAGAGAAGAAGGATGGATCATTGAGGATGGTTGTTGATTATCGAGAGTTGAATGAAGTGACAAACAAGAACAAGTACCCAATGTCGATGATCAACGATTTGTTTGACCAGTTGCAAGGAGCTAAAGTATTTTCCAAGATTGATCTGCGATCAGGATACCGCCAGCTGAAGATTCGAGAGCAAGATATACCTAAGACAGCTTTTACCACTAGGTACGTGCTATATGAGTATACCGTTATTTCATTTGGTCTGACTAACGCACCTGCCTATTTTATGAACATGATGAACAAGGTATTTATGGAGTTTTTGGATAAATTCGTCGTGGTGTTCATTGATAATATTTTGGTCTACTCGAAGAACGAAGAGGAGCATAAGGAGCATTTGCGTTTGGTACTTGGGAAACTCAGAGAACATCAGTTATATGCCAAATTCAGCAAGTGTGAGTTTTGGTTGAAGGAAGTTGGATTCCTCGGACATGTAATCACTACTAGGGAAAAGGCTAGCAGCAGCGCGGGTTTTAGATGTATCGATGGCGCGGTATCTGCGCTACTAATAAGCGCTACTGACTAACTCATAGCGATGGCAGCGTCTTTTCAGCCATCTTGCTACACAAGTGTAGCAAGAAGCTGTTAGAGGAAGCTTCGCTACCGCTAGTAGCGCTAAGCGCTGTTTGGCTGACGACGCTCGCTATTGAGGCGCTTTGCTAACTTTTATACACTCGCTCTTGCTAATTTAAGTAGTTTTTTGGCATATTTGTTTTGTATTTGAACCGGCTTTGTAGAAGAATCTTTAGCACATAGAAATGTCATCATGATACACATACAAATGCCTGCGAGACCACAAATGTAATCATAGCATGTACATACAAATAGTCTCATCATAATCAGCATCCAACACAAAGTGATATCTTGTCATCATCTCGAAAATAGAAATACATGCAAGTCTCGAATACTTGCAACTACAACAACGTCATCCATCTAAACAAAGGTATAAGCAAGAAGTGCTATCACTATGAGTGAGAGCGGAACTATGCAGTACATGAGGTGGCGGTCACGAGTCCTCTCTCGCACTAGCATGAACCTCAAGTAACTAGCTTCTCCTTCTTGTCTGCTTTTGAAGCCTTTATGGCTGGCGCCCGTGAACCCATTCACTTGCGCCTGACACTCATGCCACTCGTTGTACACCCCCAGAACCTTCCATTTGTACATGACATAGCATTTCCATCTCGCCATCAAGAAACTAGGTACCTGTTAGAGATGCATGTTCATGAAGAGGATGTACAATCATATATATGCAACAAAATATACTAGAGCAACACCAAAAAGAAAGGTTAGCAACTAGATGCAACATATACAAGATCGCATAAATTAATTAACTAGAGGTACGCAGGTCATTGTCATAAACTAACAAAGTAGCGTTCGCATAGTTCGGTAGGGACCGTGGACATCACAAAGTTTCATCGCTACAAAAGTATACAAGTTCAACCGACACATATCATCATCATCGGCATCATAAATCACTAGAAGTTCCATCCTTCCATATCATCGAGGGCGAACCCTAGCTTCTTGAGCGACATGAGGTCTAGATGTTGCATGCCTATCGAGTTCGAGACGTCATTTCGCGATATAGGGCCGTGGTGGAACATCCCTTCTCATCGGCGACTTCTTTCATGATGATCGTCGCAATGTCGCTTTGGATGCGAAAGAAGTCATCTCTAAGTTTATAATTAAGCTTCTCCATGACATTCTAGCCACTTGTGGATATGATCATCATTCTGCTGTTAATGCGAAGTTTTGGTGATCCGTGTTGAACTGAATCATGAGATGGACGATGTAGAATCCATCCTTCTTGCTTGGTTTTGGGACATGGATGCAGGAGAAGTTAGTTTTATCGTGAAACCCATCTTCTTGTTTCTTTGTTTCTTGATATGCACGTGGCCACCTCTAAAGCTGAAGCCTTGGAGAGCATCATCTAGAATATTCATTATGTGGGTGTAGTCCTTTTCTCGTAGTCTCGGAAAGGTCAAAATACACGGCGTGGGAGACTTGCGGGTAAAGAACGATAAGGACGACGCTTGTTGTCAAGGGAAAAGACACCTCAAATTATTCCCCATATGAGAGAGAAGGAATGATTGAAATGTACGAAAGGGTTGTCCGAACGACTTACTTTGGATGATAAGGCACGAGGACAATTTCCGGTCCTTATTCTGTACCATGAAGTTTTGGAGGTACTCCCTAGCAGCTTCACGCTCAAAGTCGCGAGACTCAAGAAAGACTCGTGCATGTAGTGCGGATCCGCCACACAGATTTGCGAGACTTCTTCACTCTTCATGACGGAGCTCATATGTAGCGCAAAAAGGCGACGATAGTAAAATCAAGCCGCCTTGTTAGAAACATCTCAAAGATATGGTCAAACCGGGAAGAACACCTCCGCGGGCCATGAGTCGACGTAGCACTTCCCTCGAGCACACAAGCCGCGTATGTCGGATATCACGGATCCTTTGAGGCTAGTAGGCTTTTCTCGGTCGATAGCACATGGTCTTGCGATCTCCGAGATCCTCGATAGTGCCTCCAGGCGGTTTCGGTGGTAGCATCGGCTCGCCCGTGAGATGGAACATGACCGCACCTTTCACGGTACACGCTCTTGAAATGCATCGTTTGGTTCTTGTGTGCTCGGCTTGTTTGGAGGCGATTACCTTCCCGATCTCTTCCTCTCCTTTTCTTGGGCACACCTTCCGGACCCTTCCTTAACCCCTGCCCAAGTGTTCCCGGGCTAAGTACTATCGACCCTCGCGCCCGGCTAGTTGAGCTGTGTTGGCGACATCTTGAGCGTGTCTGTGAGGATTTCATGAAGAGAGACTTTTGCAATCCATGGTACGACCTTGCCGGGCATATCATCCATATCCTCATTAGCAAGTCGATAGCCCGATTCGTCATATGGTTGACTCATCATATCTATGTCACAGTCATACTGCGTTTGTATTGAGGTAATCCATAGGGTCGACCTCCGTCTCATCATCCATTCGCCGTTCTCTGAGAGAAATTACATCAGCCAAGATACTATTGCACCCCTTCATCATGTCGTCCGCCGCTCTCACCCGACACTACAGAGCTGGTAATTGCGTAGGCGGGGTGGTGGTCTCCGCACATGCTTGTTGATGTGTGGTAGTTATTGGTGTGCTCTCGGCGGCTCGGATAAATAAGATTCTTGGCGATAGCACACCCAACCCTTGCGGCGTCAATCATGGCGGGGTCTCGTCGTCCGCTCCCACATCTTTGTCTTTGGAGGAGGCAAATCCTCGTGCCCGATTTCACACGGGTCAAGCTAACCTGAAGTGCCCGGTGAGATCGGCTGGTTGTGGAACGTCGTTGAGAGGGTCCATTATCATCCCCTTTCCCGTCCACCTTCGGCCTTTGATCAAGTAGAGTATGGTGCACGGGGTTTCTTTCGCCGCAAACACATATGTCGTGGCGTAAAACAACCGAAAAGCAACAAAAATGGAATATTATATATATATATATATGTTGGTGCGACATGTAATTACCGTGGCGTCGTCGAGCCCAGCCAAAGACGAAGGCCCACCTAAGCGCGCTGAGGCCGAGGGCGGGCTGCTATGGCGGGAGCGGCTGCGAGAGGAGGCCGGTTGCTTGAGAAAGTGATGGTGCGATGGTGTTGTTGTTCATGAAGTTGCTTTCGATTTAAACCGGGCATCGGGAAATCATGTACTTGTCTTGTCTGGATTTTCCTTCACCAGATTGATGATAATCGGAACCAAGTTAGTAGCGAAATCATTTACGTGGCGATTCTGGTGCATTGATTTTCTGCTATAGCAACTCATATTTGTCCTCGATTGCTTTTTACGCATCCTCGGCTACTTTTTTCTCGACCGCAAGCTTCACCTTTGCATCGATGTCCGCCTGACTAAACTTTTTTTTTCTGCTTCTTGGCCTCCGGGTCATTGTTGTAAAACACCTTCCACGTGGCGCCGTCTCCAGCGCCGTGCACACGACCATACTGCGGCCGCTGGTCCAACGGGAGTCCCTTAAGTTCGTTCAAGGCACGGTTGAGAGGGGTGTCCCACTTGGGCCTCATCAGAGAAGTAGGGCTTTGGCTGCAAGCGGTGTTGCTTCTCAATAGTCTAATCAATTTCCTCGTGATCTTGTCCGTGTAAAAACCTTTTTCTCCTTGTCCCACTTGTAGCGGGCCTGATGAAGTCATGCTCCAAGGGGTTGGTGAACTTCAGCGAAGGGTGCAGGAGACCCGTGGCTTCACGTTCCGCGTCCTCCTTATCCCATATGGGCCTTTTACCGAGGTAGCCACGGCTTCGAGGCGATGCTCCGTGTTCCTTTCTTTGAAGGCTTTTGAATTTCGCTGATCTTAGGGCGGGTCGGCGGCGGCGGGCGACGGGGAGAGAGAGGGGATTTGGGGAAATGGCGGGATGAAGCGAGGCAAGTGAGAATTTTGGGTTAAGTGGGCGTAGCGATGGCGCATTATATCGAAGCGCGGTGCTACTAAATTCGATAGTCTGCAGCGGTTTAGGAGAAAGCAGCTACTACTAAGATCTGTAGCTGCAGCGGTTTAGGAGAAATGCGCTACTACTAAGATCATGTAGCAGCGTTTAGGAGAAACGCTGCTACTACCGTCGCCATCTTGCCAGTTTTCCTTTTCTTTTCCTTTATTTTATCCCACTTTTATTTCGAGGCGGTGAGCGAAGGGAGGCGATATATATTGCATCATTTGACGATTAAATATGTATGCAAAATAGGAACATATATATTACACATCATTGGACCCATGCATAATAATGGCTAAGTGTGTATGCAAAATAGGAACATATATATATTACACATCATTGGACCCATAACATACGTTTCCTCGGTCTTTGACATTTTCGTTTTTGAGTCAGCTTCTTTCCCTTCTTGTTAAATCAAGAATAATTGAGCCCCTCATTGTGACTTTGCCTTTTCCATGGAGTACGATTTTCTTAGGTAATGTAGTATTGATTCTTCTTTTGGCGTATACTTCATCATCATCGTCATCTTCCCTCATTGGGTTGCCGTCTTGATCATAGTCTTCCTCGTTGGCGACTCCATCCATTCAATGATGTTCCTTTTGCCTCTCCTCACGATAACACGGCTGGGATTGCGCGGGTCGATTATGAAGAAGCATTGTGTCACGTGCTTAGCGTGTACCCATGGCTCGTTTTTGAGATAGCGTTCACGGTAGCGCTCTTGGCGTCGGGTATAGTCATGGTAGTGAACATCGGCTTTCTCTTCGACATTCTTAGCCCATCGACATGGAACATCGTCGTGTTGTGCGATCGAGTAGTCAAGCTCCCTGATCTCCTCGACCCTTCCATAAAATCGTTCGGTTGTGCCGTTGTCGCTGCCGGTCATGCATTCCATCGTCACCCCTGAGTTCTGATCATCACTGTCCATATCTTTTGCCTCCATGTAGAACGTGTATCCGTTGATATCATATGCCTGATAGGTTACGAGGTTGGGAGAGGGGCCATGTGCTAAGGCGTATATGAGCAATCCGTCCTTAGAGCCCTCCTCCGGGGGATTAGCAATAATATGCTCTTTGAACCAATGCAGAAAGTGGAGTTGTGCTCTCTAGTAACTTTGGCGTCAATCCCCGCATACCCCGGTCACGATACTTCTTTGCGATAATTTCTTTGTGCGATTGCCACGAAGGATCTACCTCGTCTAGGTGTTGTAGCACTACCAAGTTTGCTCTGTCAAAGTCGCCGCGTCGATCTGAGTATGCCACGTGCAGCTTCCTGCGACCGTTCAGCGACCATCTCCTTCAAGCCTCCCATTGTGCTTGTTAGCGGGAAACCAACACTAACACCAGTGGCTGGTCTGCGCCATATAGAAAATTCTCACGAAAGAGATGCACTCTTGTGCCAAATAGCCCTAGACGATGCTTCCATCCGGACGGGACATATTCTGAACGAATCCTTTGATGATCCCATTCATCCTCTCAAACGGCATCATGTTGTGCGGGAATGACGGCCCCAGTCTATTATGTCATCCACAATATGGACACATAGATGCACCATCACGTTGAAGAACGCGGCGGAAGTACATCTCAAGCTCATTCAAGATCACAACGATCTCTTCCTGTAGCCTTTGGAGCTGCTTCACACTGCTCGACTTTCGAGATGGCGTCGAAAAAGTTGCGAGACCAATAAGCGTGTCACAGACGTGCTTGTCCATTATCCCTCTAAGGGCAACAGTAGTATCTGCGTCATCATCACATGACGGTCATGAGACTTCATCCCGCTGAACCTTTTCTTGTCCGTGTCTAGATATCGCTTATCTTGCCACGATGCGAACTAACTTTCACTCCGGTAAGGCACTTAAAGAATTGATTGATCTCAGCTGACTTAAGGTGAAGCAAGAGGGGGGCAATAATCCTCTTTCTTTATTTTCTTGCCCTTCTTCTCCCGTGCCTCTGTCTCGTCTCTGTCTCGTCGACATTTTACGGGCGGCATGTGCAGATCTTCCCGATTTTCAAATCTTGCAAGTCTTTTCTTGCCTTGGCCCATCCTTGGTCTTATCCGGCAGCTCTCAAGGACATTCTTACAGATATGCATTTGATCAAGGCAATGAGGTGTATCGAGTTTGTGCGATACTCCAAGTCCCGAACACGGACCTCGTCTTCCATACCTTCAGCAGCGGCTCGGCGCCTTTCTCATCGTCTTTCGGCGCGGGCACTCCTTCCAGTTTTTAACAGCTCATCGATTTGGCACCGCTCGCTTACGTGGAGGTCCTCGATGCTCAGCGTGACCATTGAATAGATCTCCACGATTTCTCCACGGGTCGTCTGTTCAAGCCATCTTGATGCCCCATGTACACGATTTTCCCGCACCGCCATCTTTCCTTGGCGTTAGCTGCCGAGGCGTTGTATCATCCATGCACGCGTGCATCCGCAATATCCATGGCACACCGCCTGCCACATATCCATAACCAAGATAGTCCCGCACTATCGTGATCAGCGCTGACTCTCATGTTGAAATACTCACCTTTCTTTGGCGTCCCATGTCTTGGCGGTGTTTTCCATAACGTGTCTAACTCCTCTTGAAGTAGCCCCGATACAAATTAATATTATTTCCTGGTTGTTTCGGCCCTTGAATAAGCATGCTCATGTGAATGTACTTCGATTTCATGCACAACCAGGGGGGAGGTTGTACATCCATACAAACACGGGCCATGTACTATGGTTGGTATTCTGGTTGCCAAACAGATTCATGCCATCGGTACATGCGCCGAGCACGATGTTCCTTGCATCACATTCAAAATCTTGATAGAAGCTGTTCAACGCTCTCCACGGCTTCCATCCTTCCGTGTCTCACTTCGATCATCTCCATCGTCGGGCTTCTTCCTCTCCGCGTGCGGCGCATTAGCTTTGCTTCCTTGGGATCTACAAAATACCTCAGGAGACGGGAGTGATCGGTAAGTACCATACAACTTTACGGGGACATTTCTTCCGGCCTTCTTGTATCGAAAGCATTGCACACGGACATCTTGTTTTTCCGTGCTCCTTCCGATAAATTATGCAACCGTTGATGCATGCATGGTATCTAACGTGTGGCAGATCAAGAGGGCACACGATCTTCTTGGCCTCATCAACACTAGTAGGACACAGATTACCCGCGGGAAGAACATCCTTTAGGTACTTGAGATGCTCATCGAGGCTAGTGTCGGTCCATTTGTTTTTAGCCTTCGTCTTCAGGAGTTGGAGCGTGCAACTCAAGCGGGTCACCTCAGGATTGCAACCATCAAACAATGGAGTGTTCGAGTCTACCAGCAGTTGCTCCAGCTTAGCCTCCTCTCTAGAAGCAGCTCTCTCAGTACTCATCTCCTTGCGAAGCAATGCTTGAACATGAGGGTCCCGCACAATTGAACTTAGTACCGACGAACTCTGCTGCGTGGAGTCCATGTCGTTCTCTCCGCCGCCATGTCCGGCCCCTTCTCCTCCGCCATGTCCGTCCCCTTCTCCTCCGCCATGTCCGGCCCCTTCTCCGCCGCCATGTCCGGCCTCTTCCCCGCCGCCATTATCGATCATCTCTTTGTCTTGCCCCGTGTCATCATTGCTCGCCCCGTCGGCATCCTCAACATCGTCATCCTCATCTTCAATTATCCACCGAGTATAGGCATCCATGAAACCAGTCATGAGCAGGTGCGCTTCGACACGACCATCGTCATGGGGGTCAAGCCAAACTATTCCTTTGCATTTTCGACACGGACATAAAACCTCTGTCCGGTTATTTTGTTTCATGTCCTACACCGCCGACCGCAACCACCTGTCCACCATCGTTCCATTGACCATCATCAACTCTGCACGGTAATAATAGAAAAATTGATTATAAAAATGCATGCATGCATCAAAGTCATAAAAAAAATTTGGCATGACCTTCCCTAAAAATAGGACATATATGGATCTAGAGTTTGCCCGGAATTTGCCGAAACGGAAATAAATCGACATTTCAGCAAAACATAGGCAACTCAAAAGCACAATTTGGCGGCGTCAACTCATGCCACACACACAATTTCCACAAACATATCACACACACATAAACACATTTCCATTTTGCAAAAGCATGAAATTTTCATCACCTCTATCTCGATCGAGATCGAGCACACAGTGGAGATGATGTTGTAGGGAGATCAAAAGTGCACAAAGCTCTTCTTGACAAAGATAGATCTAGTTAGGGGGCAAATAGGTCACTTAATTAAATCCTACATCTACCTAGCTACCTAATTTGGGAGGAGACAACTTCAACTAGTGGAGGGAAGGAAAAGAGAAAGGAGATGCATTAATGGAGGTGGTGTAGTTATGTAGGAGTAATGAAGAGAGAGAAAGGTGGATAGAAGAGAGAGAGTAATGGGGGAGAAGTATTGAGAAGAAGAAGAAGAGTGAGAGTGGGAGCATGTGGTGGAGGTAGGGGGAAGGGAAGAGAGGAGGGGAGGTAGGGGAAGGGAAAAGAGGAGGGGAGGGAGGGGCCGGGTGGGGAAAGGTGTTGGGTTGGTGCGGGTTAGCGATGGCTGGAGCGAAGCAGCTGCTGCTAAGTATTTAGCAGCAGCGCTTAAAGATCAACGCCATTGCTAAATGGGACAAAAATTGTGGCAATTTGAAACTTACCAAGGCGATCTCGAAAAAGCGCGCTACTACTACATACTTAGTAGTAGCGCTGTTCTTCTTGACTAGCGCCATCTTGCTACTTAGAGTTAGGTGAACACCGCGGTCGATATTTGTAGCAGCGCGTTTCGGCGGCGCTCTTGCTAAATCCTTATCGCCAGCGAGTTTACGTAACAGCGCTACAACTAGTTAGCAGCAGACACCCATTTTGAACAGCTTCTGCGCTAAGATTCTGTGTATAGGCTTTTCCCTAGTAGTGAATATCTGGAGAAGGAATAGCAGTAGACCCCACCAAAGTTGTCACTGTGACAAACTGGGAAGCACCCACGTCAGTTGGAGAGATCCGGAGTTTGCTTGGACTCGCAGGATACTACCGGAGGTTCATTGAGAATTTCTCGAAGATTGCAAAGCCCATGATGGAGTTGTTAAAGGACACCAAGTTCAAATGGACTGAGGAATGTGAGGCCAGTTTTCAGGAGTTGAAGAAACATTTGGTTACATCACCAGTGTTGATTCTGCCGGATCAACGCAAAGATTATGAAGTATATTGCGACGCTTCTCGTCGAGGACTTGGAGCAGTGCTTATGCAGGAAGGAAGAGTTTTTTCTTACGCCTCACGACAGCTTAAACCCCATGAGTTGAATTATGCTGCACATGATTTGGAGTTAGCAGCCGTAGTGCATGCGTTGAAGGCATGGAGACATTTTCTCATCGGAAACCATTGTGAGGTGTACATGGATCACAAGAGTTTGAAGTACATCTTCACACAGAAGGAGTTAAATCTCAGGCAAAGGAGATGGTTGGAGCTCATCGAGGATTATGATATGAGGTTGCATTATCATCCAGGGAAGGCTAACGTAGTAGCCGATGCATTGAGCCGCAAAAGTCATGTCAACACGTAGTAGTTATCCAAGGAGTTAGCCGAGGATCTTCGCGAGCTATGTTCGGAGATAGTTCCGAGAGGCTATGTAGCAGCATTGGAGATTCAGTCTACTTTGATGGATAAGATCAGAGAAGCTCAGAAGACAAACAAGGAGATTGCCGAGATAAAGGAGAAGATGAGCAAAGGAAAAGCTAACGGATTTCGTGAGGATGAGCACGATACCTTATGGTTTGAGGACCGCGTTTATGTGCCTAATGACCTGGAGATGAGGAAGTTGATTCTGCAAGAGGCCCATGATTCGCCGTATTTGATTCACCCAGGAAATACCAAGATGTACCTGGATTTGAAGGATAGTTTCTGGTGGACCGGAATGAAGAAGGATATTGCGGAGTATGTAGCAGTTTGTGATGTATGTCGAGAGTGAAGGCGAGCATCGAAGCGGCGAGGATTACTACAGCCATTGCCAATACCGAATGGAAGTGGGACAAGTTAGGCATGGATTTTATCACGGATTGCCGGGACTCGATCGGGCTATGACTCGATATGGGTTGTAGTCGATCGTTTGTGAAGGTAGCTCATTTCATCGGTGAAGACCAGTTATACCAAGCTAAATTGGCAAAGATATACATGACCAGGATCGTATATCGCATGGAGTTCGAGGACCATTGTATCGGATAGAGGAACCAAGTTTACCTCAAAGTTACGGAATCGGTTGCACGAAACTTTGGGTACCGAGCTAGAGTTCAATCTGCCTTTCATCCACGAGACATGATGGATGGACCGAGAGAGTCAATCAGATTCCGGAGGACATGTTGAGAGCTTGTGTGCTAGATTATGGATCTAGTTGGGACGACAATTTGCCATATGCAGAGTTCTCTTACAACAACAATTATCAATCCAGTTTGAAGATGGCCCTTTTCGAAGCTTTGTACGGAAGAAGGTGCAGGACACCGTTGTTGTGGGACGAAATTGGAGATCGTCAGTTGTTTGGACCAGATTTGATTAAAGAGTCTGAAGAGAAGGTTAAGCTGATTCGTGATAGACTCAAAGTAGCCCAGTCCAGGCAAAAAAGCTATGCGGATTCTAAACGCAAGGAGACAGTTTATGAAGTTGGAGATAGAGTTTATCTTCGTGTGTCCCCACTTCGAGGAGTTAAGCGTTTTGGAGTTAAGGGAAAGTTAGCACCACGTTTTGTAGGACCATACAAAGTGTTGGAGCGTATGGGAGAACTTGCTTACAAGTTGGAATTGCCCGAAGGATTGTCTGGAGTTCATGATGTGTTCCACATTTCCCAGTTGAAGAAGTGCCACGCAGAGATGGCCGATATTCCTCTGAGAGATCTGATTACTTCGAAGCGATTGATTGGATAGTGATTTGACCTATGAAGAGAAACCAGTCAAGATTCTCGAGTTTGCCAGCAGAGTCACGCGCAGCAAGGTTATCAAGTTCTGCAAAGTTCAGTGGAGCCACCATACCGAGGATGAAGCCACCTGGGAGCGAGAGGAAGACCTATGGAAGGACCACCCTCACCTATTTTCTAGCCAACCCGAATCTCAAGGGCGAGATTCATCTTAAGGGGGGTAGGTTTGTAACATCCCAAATTTTTAATTTAGAATGTTATACATAGATCATTCATGCATATCATGTTTTATTGCATTTTGATTCACGATCGTCGAAATTCCAAGCAACTCAAGGACCCACGGAGAGAGTTGGGGATTTCACGATTTTCATATTTTAGTTTTATCAAATATCGAAACGAGGATCATTTGTTTTAATTATTTTTCTCTCCGAAAATATTTCATTTTTAAAATATATGAGAGAGGATAATATGACTTCCCCAAAAATAATGAAATATTGGAGGAAAATATTAAAAACAAATAAATGTTTTTATTTGGGATTTTATTGCTATTTTATTTGCATAGGAAAAATATGCGTTTTTCAAAATTTCATTATAGGCCCAAATAAATGTTCACCTTGACCGGCTTATTTTTAGAGGACGGGGAAAATTTATCTCGGGATTTTTGGAGTCCGTTTAGTATTTCTTTTCTTTCTTTTTTTGCACGTCAGAATTATTTTTTTAAAAAGAAACCGACTCTGGGTCGTACTCATTGGACTCCCTCGGGGTTTTATAAGCCGGGCCCCCCTCAAGACCCACGGCTGCCGCAGCCCACCTGCGCCCCAAACCCTAGCTGCCTCGAGCCTGCCTTGCCATTGCCATTGCATTCTTTGCCCATGGCCGTCGGAGTTGACCGCCGCCGCCATGGAGTTGACGCCAACGCCGTTTTTTGGTTTATTTTGGTAAATCCTAGATCTAGATCCGGTTTTTTTAATAACTAGCAAAGTGGCCCACTCGATGCGCGGGCTAGGTTTTATAAAGTTTACTGAGAACATATTTTCTGAATTGTCTAAACGAAAACAGAACCAACTGTTATGACATTTACAAAGATAAGACTTCCGCGGACATAGTTTTATCTCACCTATATTTTTTTTATAGATATATAAATATATATGTTATCCATTTATAATTTACCTTCGAATTATGCATGTTGTACCAACTGTAGTTTTAATTATTATTAGTCCCGTTGTGCAAATTATTGCAACATCTTCGAGGTCTCTTATTTTGTCCATTATTGTTATGTAATATAAAATTGCATATAATTTGAATAGTTAAACCCTTAATTATATATAATATTATATCATTTGAAATAGATAAATATATAAATGTCAAACCGATGATTTGTTCTTGTTTGTCAATAGGCGTACGTAGGTACCTTTGTGCTAGAAATTCTTACAATCTCCTATACCAAAAATGTGAAAAAAGTTCTATGGTAGTTTTAGCTCCATACTAAACTGGATGGGAACCACCAAACTATATTTTTCTATTATAATATATTTCTAACTGTTTCTCCTTGTAAACTATGAAATACGAAGTACAAAAGCATTTATTTTCCACTTTACTCCAGAAACCATGCAGATCATATAGGAAGACTACTAATTGGTGTTCTCAAACCATGGAAGGGTAGAAATGGTTGATAAGTTCTTTGTGGATGCCAAGAATTATAGATTAGTATCTAGTAATATTTACCACCATGCTATTAATGTGTTTGAGATTTGCCCTTGATATATAGGTCAATGACTCAAACAAAGAGAGATACCTTACTATTTGTAAGATTTTATATTTTAGAAGTACTTCAAAAATGTGGACTCGATCAAGTGGTAGAGAAGGAAATGTAGGAATATAAGGGGCTAAAAAATTACTCAATACTCAAGGCAGAGATAATTACTTTTAGACATTGGAACATAGTAACAATGGGTAGAAGTAGTACAAAATAACCTTAATCTAGATTTATCGAGGCGTACATTTTCGTGGGTGAATAATGCATGCAAGGACATGAACTTGAGTGCCTTTGGATCATCATGTATGATATTTCGAAAACGTTCTACTTAAGAAAACTTGTTTTAGAAAACAATTGGAGTTTAGATGGTTATTACCATTGCTCTAGCACACTTTAGTTTTGTAAGACATAGATAAAATATATTTGAAATGCATATGCTTAGAAAACATATAGCAGAACTAAAAAGGATCACATTATAATAGTTTGAGTTCACCTACACATAGAGAGTACAACTGCCCCAAAGCTTTATGTTCTTAAGGGATTGACATGGTTTCATTTTTTGTGATTCTGAATCATTCAAAAAAATGGGACGAATACTTTGAGGCTTCACTGAGTTCACAAGACTTGATCAAAAACAATATATCTATTGCTATAGAAGATGAGAATGTTCTACAAACCTATGTATTATACACACATATGCACGCCATATTTCAAACAATAAGTTTCAAGGAAAGAAAAAAGAGCACTTGCTTTTGTAATTTTGCAATATCACTTAAGATAAACATACAAGTATGATAATCACGTACTAAGAGCTCCACTACCAACAATATAAGGGTAGCTTCAGTTACACACCAACGTAAATCTGCACCAAAGAAATATTCATTATCTAAATCTGGTAAGCTTAGGGTGACCATGCATCCATGTTACACGTTACATTTGTAGTCCTATCTGTTTACATTGATAATATTGGAAAACCACATTAGGAATGTGCTCCCACTTATGCATGATGAATTGCTGGCCAACCACACATTGGGGAAATATCAGAGCAACATGCAAGGTTATGAAACTTTAATGCCAAATCCATTGTTAGTGTGTTATGAAAGTATGAGTCGTCTTAGCCAGATAAGTAGTTGTTAAGGTCCTAGGTTTCCGTCTTTATTTCCAATAAAAGTCAATGGATATTAGCTACAGGTAACAATTCATTCTCAAAAATTTGCCTAGAGTTGCCCATATTGTTTAAGTAAACTTTGGCGCTAGCTAGACCGTAATTCTGTGCACAAATATTGCTTTAGGTTACTTTTTTGCACTCCTCAATCACTAAGCAAGCAAATATAGTGGTTAATATATATGAAAAAATAAGGATAACAAAGGCCTCATTGCTTTCCTATCTTTCCTTACATCCTGATGTATTGTAAATTGATTGATTAATTTTCTCAAGTAGGAAAAATGAGCATAATACAACATGATATATGTGATTAATCATGGCATAGGATAACGTATACCTTAGCATTTGTGAATTTTGTGCTTCAGGAAAGATGAAGATACATAAGTCATTACTCTTAATATAAACTGAATATTCTACAAATCTTAGTCACCAACCAAGACAATTGGTTGTTTATAAGGCATCATTAAAGGCATAGTTCCCAAGACCAAATCTATCAGCATGGAGAGCCAAGATTTATTACTAATCATAACATTGAAATCCTTGAACCAAGATGTTAAAATATAAATGTTGATAGTAGGTTCATGAAAAAAATACCCAAGCAGCATAGTAGTACGTTTTCTCATGAGCAAAGCCACTTCATTGTACATGTTACATGTCAGAACTAAGCATTTAGAATCTGAATTTTAAGCCCTTGGTAGTACCCTTTAACTATATCATAACAACTGAACATGTTTCTCTGAACAAATTGTATGTGTACGCATTTTTATTTACATTACTAAGGTTTCGCAAGTTCATCTCGAGCATGCGAACAAAAATCAAAATTTTCTTTTTACACATAATTTCTAATACTTTTAGTAAATGAAATAATGAGTGGTATGAAAATTTTCTGCTGAATGTCGAAATACTTCTTTCAGATTGATAGATCATGAGAAAATATACTACTCCCTCCATCCCACAAAGTAAGACGTTTTTGCAAGCTAGTTTAGCTTGCAAAAACATCTTATATTATGGGACGGAGGGAGTATCTATTACCCTCTGTCAAGATCTCACTTGCCATGTCAGCAGGGGTGCATGAGGGTTGGCTAAGACTGACACCTTGATTCACCTTTGGAGATTAATGACATTTGAAACACTAACTATTCTTTTTTTCTATTTTTGGGACTCTTTCAACTAAATTTTGTTAATTAATCATCTCATTCCACAAGTCCTTTTTACATTCAATTCTATAACATATGGAAAATAAGTATGGCTGATAATGTGTAAGATTTGATAGTGGAGTAGAGTCTTTTGAGGGAATACATATGCTATAACACTCAATATACAGGTTGAGCTACAGCTTTTCCTTTATCAAACTTATAACTCCCAAGATCAAATCAAAGCACATATGTATGTGTAGAAAATTTAATAGACTAAACAATAATCACAAACCTATACCTGCTAGGGCTGGTATTCCAATTAATAATTCCTTGCTAAGCCGTTGGGGACATTAATATTAGATGGATCAGTGGTACTGGCATGCATGTATTTCACGAACTGCTAGCAAGGAGATATTCACATGCATCAGAAGAGAGTAGCTATGAATGATATGTACGGCAATCTATCAGCCAATGCATGCACGCAAATCCGGTACCAATGAGTTTGTGATTGGGCGGATGACGATGCAATTTTGCCGGCATGCTGTGTACAATGCACCAGTGTGAATGTGGTTGTTCTCCATGCTGACGGAAATTACAGAATGATCAGCTAAGAAACCACATCATTCTGCCGTAACAAAGTAATGCAAAACAATTACCTTATGGAACACGTGCAAATTTCTCCATCGATAACACTATTCCTACATAATGGTTAGTCCTCAGTCACTCAATAAAAGGGAAACGTGCATGCATCGAATAAGCTCTTGTGTATGTAGTCATATAGCTGCACCTGCTACTCCTTTTCACGTTGAATTATTGTTCAGTAAACTATTCCCAGTTTTCTTCTTGTACAAAGCTCTAGTCCGATGCCCACATGGATCCATCTCCAACTGTCCAGCTCTCTCCAATTTAACATTGGCCCCGTTCATGTGTGTGTTGCTGAATACTATGTAGTGGGCCTCTGCCACCATATCAAGGCTGCCTGATTTTAGTGATTATTTTTTTGACGAAAAGGGGTTTCCCCCCACCCCAACTTTTTATAAAAGCCAAGGCAAACAACCAGGCACAGACTGTTAAACAGCGCTCGACGACAGAGAGTAGCTGCCGCAGATAGAAAGGGTTCTAGGACTACCCTATTACAAGCTCAAGGTTATTCAGACCCAAGCAGTAGCGATAACATTCCCAGCAACGCCAAACTTAAGAAAGAGCCTAAGATCTCCACGCAATTCTAAGCAATTCCCCTCTTCGGTGGTCCAAAAGCCTTAAGCACCGGAGATGGCGCTTTCTGAGCTTGAGCATAACACTTTCCAGTTCTTGATCATCGCCCCCAACAGGTCCAAGACACATCTCATACCTCGCCATCTTCGCCCCTGGAAAACAAAATCATTCCGAAGACGCCATAAGCTCCACAAGGCAGCAGTAGAAACAATATTCAAAGCCTCATAATGTTTCCGTCTCTTCCAGAAGGAAGTTAATTGATCAAAGGAATTAGGAACATCAATAGAAAAGATCTCAGCAACTAAGGTCCAGACAGATTTAGCAACAATACAATCAAAAAACAAATGCTGAATCGATTCAGGTTCACAGCAAAAGACACAGGACATGTCTTCAACATGCCTGCGCTTGGCTAGATTGTCTCTGGTTAGGCTCTTGTTATAATAAACTAGCCATAGAAAGACATGTATATTTGGTGGCACTTTGATCTTCCATATGTCATCTTTAATGATAGAGGGAATCCCACCAAAGTTAATTAACTTGTAAAAGGATTTTACAGAGTATGTGTTAGAAGAATCTAACATCCAAAGAGGCTGATCTGGAACATCAGACAAGCGAACAGTTTTAACAATCTCAGTTAGTTCCTCCCATCTAGCTAATGTATCATCTGAAACACACCTCCTAAATGTTAACATGAGCTCACCATCTACCCGACACAGGGCGGGGTAGACTCCTGCTGTTGGCAAATGCTGTAAAGATCCCAAAATTCAGTTTTCAAAGAACAATCTCCTACCCAGATGTCATGCCAGAAGGCAATGCTAGTTCCATCCCCAGGAACCCATCTATAAAAGTTCTTAGTAGCTGCAAGAGCCCAGGATAAACTTTTCATAAATGGAGAACCAATAACTACCCTAACATTAAAAAAATTAGGGCAGGTGGTATTATATTTATGTTTCAGCACTTTCTTCCATTCACTGTTTTTCCCATCATAAAATCTTTTTCCCCATGATGCCAATAGAGCCATATTAAATTCTCTAAGATTGGGTACCCCCAAGCCACCAAACTCCTTTTTCCTGGAGATCAGACCCCAATTAGCAAGGTGGTATTTATGAGAATCTCCCATGTTACCCCAGAAGAAGTGAGACATTTGAGAAGTAATCATGTCAATTGCCCATTTGGGAAATTTCATAATAGACATAAGATAAGCAGGAATACTAGCAATGCATGTGGTAAGCAAAATCAGTTTCCCTCTATAAGATAGAAATCTCCCCAACCAACCTGAAATGTTCTTAATAATCCTATCAATGATGGGTTGTATGTCCTCCCTCCTCAACTTCTTAAAGTGGAGGGGGACACCTAAATATTTGAAGGGGAAATCTCCCATCTGGCAGCAAAAAACTTGGGCAAATTCATTAGACAACTGTTCAGAGATATTAATAACAGGCAAATCACTCTTATGGAAATTAATTTTCAACCCAGACAGATGTTCAAAACATGAAAGAATCCATTTCAAATTTTTTGCATACTCCAGTGAATTCTCTAGCAATAGGATGTGTAACACCCTCGATGCGGCTATATCTCCCACGTGTCGAAGCACGACTTAGAGGCATAACCGCATTGAAAGCAATGTCGCAAGTGAGGTAATCTTCACACAACCCATGTAATACATAAGGGAAAAAGATACATAGTTGGCTTACAATCGCCACTTCACACAATTACATGAATAAAGCATTACATTATCCAGATACAATCAAGGTCCGACTACGGAACCAAAATAAAAGAAGAACCCCAAATGCGACAAAGGTCCCCGATCGACCCCAAGCTGGGCTCCACTCTTGATCAACTAGAACGAAACAACACAAAGGGCAAGATCTTCATCGAGCTCCTCCTTGAGCTTGGTTGCGTCACCGCTTTCGATAACATAGGCACCGCAAACTGGTTTTGGAAGTATCCGTGAGCCACGAGGACTCAGCAATCCCATTACCATGGGTATCAAGACTAGCAAAGCTTAATGGGAAAGGAAGGGGTAAAGTGGTGAGGTTGCGCAGCGACTAAGCAAGTATGGTGGCTAACATACGCAAAGAAGAGCGAGAAGAGAACAAGTGGAGCGGTCGTGAAGCTAGCAATGATCAAGAGGTGATCCCGAACACCTACTTCGTCAAACATAACCCGAACCGTGTTCACTTCTCGGACTCCGAGAAGAGACCATCACGACTACACACGCGATTGATCGTTTTATTCGGATCGGTGTCAAGTTATCTACAACGGACATTAACAAATTCCCATCGCCACATAACCGCGGGCACGACTCTCGAAAGTTTATACCTGCGGGGTGTCCCAACAGCCCATGACAAGCTCTCGCGATCATCGAAGAATAGACCTTCACCGAGACACTCGATCGGACTCGGTATCCGGTACATCAAGACATTTCGACAATGGTAAAACAAGACCAGCAAGACCTCCCGGCGTCGACACCCCGATAGTAGCCGCGTATCGCGTCTCGAGCCACGACCGGATGAGCAGTCCGTACAACTAAAACCAGACCTCAAGTTTCCTTGAGGTGGCGCTAAAGCGCTCTAGTTTGGACCAACACTTAGACAAGCATTGGCCCGGGGCTGAATAAAGATGACCCTTGGGTTAATTACTCCCAAGGGAAAAATAGGTGGTGGTGAGGCAAATGGTAAAAGTCAATGTTGGGCCTTCTTTGGACAAGTTTTATTCAAAGCGAACTGTCGGGGGGTCCCATAAATCACCCGACCGCGTAAGGAACATAAAATCCGGGAACATAACACGGTATGGCGGAAACTAGGGCGGCAAGAGTGGAACAAAACACCAGGCATAAGGCCGAGCCTTCCACCCTTTACCAAATATATAGATGCATTAATATAATAAGAGATATTGTGATATCCCAACATAAACCCTGTCCACCAAGGAGCAATCTTCAACTTCACCTGCAACTAGCAACGCTATAAGAGGGGTTGAGCAAAAGCGGTAACATAGCCAAACAGTGGTTTGCTAGGAATGGTGTCAAAGGTTAGGGGTTCATGGCAATTTGGGATGGCTTGATAAACAGGTAATAGGATAGCGCAGCATAGCGATAGAACGGAGCAACTAGCATAGCAATGATAGTAGTGAGATCCAGGGTAGCGGTCATCTTGCCTGAAATCCCGCAAGGAAGAATAACGAGTCCATGAAGAAGATGAACGGATGAAGCCGAACCAACCGTAGACGAACGAAACCTCACGATCGCAAAGAAACAGGAACTAACAAGAAGAAGCACACAACATAGGTAAACACACCACACATGAACAAGGCATGATGCACAACAAGCATGATGCATGACCGAGCTACATGAAGATATTCATGGCAAGAGAAGATGCAAACAAGAACAACACACCAAGGCAAGTTTAAATGAGGCCGGGAACAACATATAACAATTCCGGTAAGTCCTCATATGCAAATTTCGAAATTGTTCCAGAACTGAATAAACCTTAAGTTCAAGTTGTTAAACAGAAAGTTAAGATGCACCAAGATGATCTACACGAAATTCTAGTCAAGTTACATATAAAGTTCATTAGATTTGGAGCTACGGCCTAGAAGATATGAGCAAAACAAGCTAAACATGGCATTGATGCAAAATGCACCCAAACATCAAGCAAACACACCAAAACAAGGATGCAACATGATAATATGGCAATACATGCAAAATCAAGCAAGTTTCATATAGAGCACACTCAAAACGGAGCAACGGTGCAACACATGCACGCTATACAAGTCATAACAACAATCTGTCCATAACAGCAACTAGGCATCTTGCAAGCATCAAAACAACATGCTACAGCACCCCAACATAATAACAAAAGGCATGTGCATGAAGTACAGGTAAAGCATAACAAAACATGAACACTGAGCTATCTCCAGAAACAACTAGAACATGCTCAAAATGACATGGAGATATTGCAAGTAATAACAATTTCAGACTTTAGCAGAAATAACATCAGGTTGCAATGTTTAGAGCAAGCAAACAACATGTTACAGGAACTTATCATGGCAAACAAAGGCATGGCATGAATCTACTAATTGCATATATCAAAAGACCCTTACTGACCATAGGCCAAAAAGGCATAGAAAATACGATGGCACCCATGTAAACATGGCAAGTTATATTACAGATTTATACATGGCAGAAACAACAATAAGTAGGCCTGTTCGTGAGCTTGAACCACTCACCACAGAGCAATACATGGCATGGCAAGGCAACCAACAGTAAGAAGGCATGTTTATGAAGCTAAGCATGGCAAGATGAAGGTCATAGGGTACATGGATCACTAGGAAAACTCATGGGAACAAGTGAACTTAATGTTAACAGGTTGACATTAACATTTTCAAGCAATTTTAGAGCAAGATTACAACATGTTCCAGCAGGCTATAATTGCAACCAAGGGCATGAATGGATAGAGCATGACATGTATATCAAAACATGTTTATAGAGCATCTCCAGATTATGCATAGAATAATTACTAGAAGCATGTTAACATAGCAACAAAATATTACAGAATCTGTCAGGAAAACAGCAACAACAACTACCCTACTTAACAAGCTCAATGCACTCAGCACACAACTCACAAAAATACATGGTCAACACCCCTGGAAATATGGCATGGCATAGTTCAACATTCATGTAGAGATCAACCTCATAGGATGCACACATCAATCATGGCAAAAATGATAAAACAACAAGTTATAACAGTTTCAGCAGATTAACATCAACATGCACTCTTCCAACAGCATTTCGGGCATCAAGATGAGCTCAAATGCAAATGATGCAATGGAATGAATTTAAGTACTCGTTGAGGCGAACAATTTGACATATTATACGCGCGAAACGTAGCTACGGATGCAGAGATGTGATGGCATGAACATGGCATGAAAATAACTGAATCTGGGGACTTAGTCATTCTCAGGAAAAAAACAGGTGAGCACAAAATGACTAAAAGTCGCACGGGCACGGGATAGGGGCTGCTCACCCACGGCTTCGGCCCAGAAGCGGAGGAGGCAGGCAGGGCGGGCCGACGCGAGCTGGCCGGCGCTGGGCAGGGCCCATCTGGCGGCGGTGGATGGGCGCCGGATCTCGCCGGATCCGGCCCCTCGGTGGTGCTCCGAAAGCCCGGCGCGCCGGGCCGGCCAGCGGAGGCGGCGGGCGGCGCCCAACGGCGGGCCAGGTTTGGCCGGTGAGCGCCTTGGCGCGCGGCTCGGCGGCGTGAGGAAGAGCCTGTGGCCGTGGCCTTCGAAAGCCAGCCAGCGGCGGCGACAGTGACGGAAGGCGGCGCGGGCCTTCGCGGCGGAGCTGGGCGAGCGGCGAGGCGGCGGAGTCGAGGCGGCGATGAGGCGCGGTGGTGACGGCGGCGGGCGGCGAGCACGCTGGGACGGCGGCGGCGGGCATCCATGGGCGGCGGCGGCGGATCCGCCAGCGGGCCGGATGGGCTCCATGAGCGGCGGCGGCGGAGGCCGCGGTGCCACGTGGCAGGCGGAGGTTGGAGGAGCCGGCGGCGGTGGCGACGTGGCGTCCTCCGATTCGTCGGAGCGACGTGGAGGCTGGACATGTCCGGCGGGGTTGGACATGTCCGGCATGCGAGGGGAGCGGGGCTAGGGTTACATCCGCGAATTTGGAGGGGGATCACTTATTTATAGGTAGAGGGAGCTAGGAGAGTCCAAATGAGGAGCGGTTTTCGGCCACGCGATCGTGATCGAACGACCGAGAGCATGGAAAGGAGTTAGGTGGGTTTTGGGCCACTTTGGAAGGGGTGTTGGGCTGCAACAGAAGAGGGCTTTACGGTTCCCCGGTTAACCGTTGGAGTACCAAACGACCTCCAAATGGCACGAAACTTGACAGGCGGTCTACCGGTGCTATACCAAGGCCGCTTGGCAAACCTCGAGCCATTCCGAGAAAGTTTAACACCCGCACACGAAAAGAGAGAAGAGGGGGACGCCGGAGGACATAGGAGTGCCGGATTGCAAAACGGACAACGGGGAAAATGCTCGGATGCATGAGACGAACACGTATGCAAAATGAGATGCACATGATGACATGATAAAATGCAGATGATGACATGGCAAAGTGCAACACGCAAGCAAATGACATGGCAACGACGGCGAATAACTAGCGGACACCTGGCGCATCGGATCCGGGGCGTTACAGGATGGTGTCATCATCATATTGTAGGCTGACCACACCACCAGGGAAGGCCTGTGGCAGAAGCCCACGAATTAAACCAATATTTGTAGCTTTTGCAGCATTTTAGAAAACACATCAGCCACCAAATTAAAAAGAAGGGGTGAATGGGGGTCACCCTGTTTCAAACCCTTCCCCCCAGAAAACTGGGGACCATTAGCATCATTGATCCTAACTTGGAAGGTGCTTTGATGAATGGTGGAGATCACCCAATCCACCAATTTATTACCAAACCCTCTAGATAGAAGCATCTCTCTTAAGAAATCCTAGCTCGCTCTATCATATGCTTTCTCATAATGTAACTTAAGAACCAAACCAGCAGTCCCAGATCTATGGACTTGATGAATGACCTCATGAGCCATAACCACACTCTCCAAGATAAACCTCCCTTTGATAAACGCAGTTTGATTAGAGGAAATTAATCTGTCACATAAGGGGGAGGCCCTAGTGGTCATAGCTTTAGAGAAATTTTTTACAGCACAGTTGCTAAGGCTAATGGGCCTGAAATTCTTCATGTCCTTAGCCATAGGGATTTTGGGTATAAGAGTAATAATGGCATGGTTGAGTTTATATATATCAAGGATACCTCTTTCAAAATCTCTCACCATCCACATGAAATCTTTCTTAATCAAATCCCAATTTTTTTTGATAAAATAGAAATGACAGGCCATCAGGGCCAGGGGCACCACTAGCATATGAACTCATCACAGCTTGTTTAATCTCTTCCTCAGAAAAAGGTCTCTCCAGATATTCTCTCATTACATCAGGAGATGTAGGTTGTGACAGAGATGGATCATAATTAAACAGAAATTGTCAGATAACTTACACTCGTCGATGCAAAATCTGCATGCGGCAAACTTACATTGTAATCGATGTTATGTTGTTGATCTTGTCAGCACAAACATTGTGTGAAGTTTGACAAATTGTGGGTCGTCCGTGAATCCACATGTGGCTTCATCATACGATGTGGTCAAACAACAAGCCAAACTTCATTCACAAAGTTCTTTGTCCACCGCGCTCTATATGATTCTAGTAAAAAGTAAGATTAATTAAAGAATGAGAGTGGTTTTTCAGCAAATCTAGATATCATATACTATTACGAAGAAAATAGATGGTGCAATCAAAAGAAGATATATCTGTGTTAGCTATATGTATGTACCAATGCCTAGCTCGACCAACTTTGACATGTGCACACAGCCACACAAAGAGTCATCTTAAATCGATGTCGCGACATGCACGAAGGATATAGCGAGCATCAGACATATCCCTGTTTATGTAAGACCGATGTGTATGGTATATTAGAGTTCAAGCCACCGATCTGCTCATGTGAAGTTTAGGCTCATGATCCCTATAGCAAGATTTAGACATGGTTTCATTCATTTGATAATCGAGGCCTAGCAAGCTAGATATAAAGGAAAGTTAGATTGTGTTTAGAGAGGAGTTGAGCGAACCTTGATCCCACCGTGACAAATCATACTTGTAGTGTCTTTGGCACATGTTAGCCGTGTGTCTTCATGTCCTTCAGCCACGTCGGGGCCCTCCATAGCTGTGGACTTTGGCGTCTGCTACTTCCTTCGAAGCACACGCTGAAAGAGATCAGCTAGCTTTGTAGTTGGCAAGCTGAATCGCTCCATGCACACGGCGAAAAAACCCATCAATCTACCTCACCACTATACTTACATGCTTGTGATCCATGGACAAAAATACCAGCCAGCTGAATCAATCCATGCACTGGCCAAAAGGCACCTTTGGTGACATCGGCGACGTTGAGGTGATAATGATGTTGGACTATGGCAACTGAGAGATAGTTTGAGAAATTAATTTAGGGTTTGGAAGGATCGTGGCATGGGTGTTATAGGCTTTTGGAACCACACGTCAGAGATAGTTTGATTTTTTTTGAGGAAATAGATTGACAAATTTAGTTTAGGGTTTGGTTGGATCGTGGCATGGGTGGGTATGGAGAGGCCGTGGTGTTTTTTTAATTGATCCTTGTGTTTTCTCTAGGGATTATTGATAGGAGATTAGGAGAGGACGCATGGTACAGAGGTGCACCATGATGCCATCACGTCCATCCCTTGCAGGAAGTTTTTTTAGTTGATGATGATAAAAAGGTTATTTCACGTAAGGGCAAAGGTGGGTAATTTCTCTCAACTTTTGAGATATTAATATGATCAAATCTCTACTCCTAATGGAGCAGTTGGTAGTCTCGCTTCCAGGTTTTTTTTCGTCCCACCTCCCATGGTTTTTTTGTACCTCCTCCCACCTTCACTGATTTTTTTCATAGATTTTTTTCGTCCCCTCCCCCCACTTCATCGGTTTATTTTCGCGTCACCCTCTCACACAATGAAAGAAATCTGAACAGATCAGAACTTTCCATACTGGTGCAAGTTATTTAGTAATGTAGAATCAATCACGAACAATCTCTAAAGATCAAATCTAAATTAATTAACCTTACCTTAAATGACTCAATCACATTAATTAGAAAACAAATATTTGATTTTCAGAAAAACCGCTCAATCACATTAACCTTACCTTAACTCACGGATGGTAATCAATCTCCAAACAAAGGAAACAATACATCGAGGGAGCAGTAAATAAACTCCCTTTCTTATGACATGTATGTGATCTTTCCTTCCCTCTCCGTTGTCGAGCATTCTTGATTCTCGAGGCCGATGCTTGGGCTGCGTCACTGGGTCGCGACGGTGCCGGAGGATGAGGACGGCGAGGCCGGGGCATGACGTGAAGGGGCGAAGAAGGCGGCTTCCACAGCGTGGCATGCGTGCCGTGTACAGGAGTTGGTGCGGTGGAAGCGGCACTTGAAGCAGTTGGTAGTCTCGCTTCTAGGTTTTTTTCGTCCCACCTCCCATGGTTTTTTTGGTACCTCCTCCCACCCTCATTGGTTTTTTTCATAGATTTTTTTTCGTCCCCTCCCCCCACTTCATCGGTTTATTTTCGCTTCACCCTCTCACACAATGAAAGAAATCTGAACAGATCAGAACTTTCCATACTAGTGCAAGTTATTTAGTAATGTAGAATCAATCACGAACAATCTCTAAAGATCAAATCTAAATTAATTAACCTTACCTTAAATCACTCAATCACATTAATTAGAAAACAAATATTTGATTTTCAGAAAAACTGCTCAATCACATTAACCTTACCTTAACTCACGGATGGTAATCAATCTCCAAACAAAGGAAACAATACATCGAGGGAGCAGTAAATAAACTCCCTTTCTTATGACATGTATATGATCTTCCCTTCCCTCTCCGTTGTTGAGCGTTCTTGATTCTCGAGGCCGATGCTTGGGCTGCGTCACTGGGTCGCGACGGTGCCGGAGGACGAGGACGGCAAGGCCGGGTGCCTTGACACCGCGTTAGCCTTGACCGTGAAGAGGCGAAGAAGGGCGGCTTCTGGCCTGGCATGGCCGTGGCCACAGGAGTTGGTGCCGTGGAAGTGGCACTTGAAGCAGTTGGTAGTCTCGCTTCCAGGTTTTTTTTCATCCCACCTCCCATGGTTTTTTTGGTACCCATATTATGCACTAGCGCGCGTGTGTGTGTGTGTGTGTGTGTGTGTGTGTGAAATAGATGGATTATGGTCCCGTACCCAATAAGATGGATATGTGTGTGTGTTAGAGAGAGAGAGGGAGAGGCGGAGAGAGAGTGAGGAAGAGGGAGGGAGAGTGTGTGTGTGAGGAATTGATGATAAAAAAGGTCACCAATGTCACTTGATATGTATGAGAATATTAATATTGAACTCTTAAAGTTAATGTGGCCCCGTTGCAACGCACGGGCGTTCTTCTAGTGGTTGTAATTTTCTACACCATCTAATAGATGGTTAGATATTTCTGATTATTGTGGGATTTTCTAGCCTAATTCTCTTTTTTCTGGTTAACCCATCAATTAACTTTTATATATAAATAGATTTCTGGTTTATTTTCGTTAGGTCGGTTTTTCCGACAGTTTATTTATTTTGCGGACGTTTGTCCGTACGTTCGTTTTAACGACCGTGTTCATCGTTTAGCTGCAGATAGCGAACGTTCGTTCGTTAGCCTGTTCGTCAGTTTTTCTTTTTCTCGGGTTTTTCGTGATTATTTTCGATCGCGATTTCTGATCTGATTTTCGTTTTAGTATAACGTTTCGCTCGTTTATCAGAATCAGGCGATTCAAGCGCCTAGAGTTTTGTCTTGGAACCCTCTTTCCGTTTAACCAACTCAAACAAGTTTTTGCTACTCTAAAATTTGACCTAGGTCCAGAATAGTAAACAAAGCTTGTTTCTTTTGCCATTTGAGTTTTGTTGCTTCGTTTGATTTGATTCTTTTTGCAAACCGGAGTTCTTAAGTCGAAATTTCTGGTTAGATCTCTTATTTGAGTTTTACCCATGCTTTAGATGAGTGCTTATTGTATGCTTGTTTGTTTGCGATAGAGTACCGGAGTCTTGTGACGTGCTACTCTGAGTCTCTAGGTTTCACGGATCATCAGCAAGGCAAGTAACACTTTGATCATACCTGTTTACTACCCAGTTTTATTGCATTAGATCAATCCTCAAACAATTGCATGGTTAGGATCTGTTTAACATGTGGGTTTTGGGAAGTAGATGAGGTAGTACCTATTGTCCTGTTTATTATCAAACCTTTGGGAGTTACTTCTACGTTTGCTTATATTGCTATGCTATGCTTGTAGACGTGGATTGGGTGAGTGTATCCATGACAGATGTGAGTATTGTTAATTAATGGTTCAACTTAAGGTGGCAACTTTAATACACATCTGGGTGGACTGAGGCACCCGGGGAACCCAGCGTTGCCTGTATTTTTGGAAATCCCGGGGTACCATGTGATTCTGTGTAGGACCTTGAAGTATGTATAGAGGGGGGGGGGTGATTAGACTACTTGACCAAAAAAAAACTTAACCTTTTCTTTTAGCTATTTTAGGACAAGTCAAGCAATCATCACACAATTCAAGCAAGCATGCAAAGAGTATATAGGCAGCGGAAATTAAAGCATGCAACTTGCAAGAAAGTAAAGGGAAGGGTTTGGAGGATTCAAACGCAATTGGAGACACGGATGTTTTTGGCGTGGTTCGGATAGGTGGTGCTATCGTACATCCGCGTTGATGGAGACTTCAACCCACGAAGGGTAGCAGTGCCTTGAGTCCACGGAGGCTCCACCCACGAAGGGTCCACGAAGAAGCAACCTTGTCTATCCCACCATGGTCGTCGCCCACGAAGGACTTGCCTCACTAGCGGTAGATCTTCACGAAGTAGGCGATCTTCTTGCCCTTACAAACTCCTTGGTTCAACTCCACAATCTTGTCTGAGGCTCCCAAGTGACACCTAGCCAATCTAGGAGACACCACTCTCCAAGAAGTGACAAATGGTGCGTTCTTTGATGAACTCCTTGCTCTTGTGCCTCAAATGATAGTCTCCCAACACTCAACTCTCTCTCATAGGTTTTGGATCTGGTGGAAAGAAGATTTGAGTGGAAAGCAACTTGGGGAAGGCTAGAGATCAAGATTCATATGGTAGGAATGGAATATCTTGGCCTCAACACATGAGTAGGTGGTTCTCTCCCGAAATGGTAAGTTGGAAGTGTAGGTTAGTTTCGATGGCTCTCTCCATGAATGAAGAGGAGGTGGAGGGTATATATAGCCTCCACACAAAATCTAACTATTACACACAATTTACCAAACTCGGTGGGACCGAATTGTTAAACTCGGTCGGACCGATTTAGTAAACCTAGTGACCGTTAGTGAGTTTGATGGGATGACATGCATCTCGGTGAGACCGATTCGAGTTAGGGTTAGGGCATAACGTAATCTCGGTAAGACCGATTACACAAACTTCGGTGAGACCGATTTGGTAATAAGCTTTCGGAGAGTTGGTCGAGTAAACTCGGTGGGACCGATTTGCTCTTTTGGTGAGACCGAAATGTTACAAAAGGAAGCAGAGAGTTTACATTGCAATCTCGGTGGGACCGATCGCTCACTTCGGTTAGACCTAAACGTTACGAAGGGAAACAGAGAGATTACAACCCCATCTCGGTGAGACCGAGATCTCTATCGGGAACACTACAATAAATATGTCAACTTATGACCTTCTGTCAGTGACCCTGGAAGAATTGGTCATAGATTTATGACCATTTGAGACCAATTGGTCAAAAGCTGTTCTAGGGGCTCCAAACCCTAAACCATTGCGACCATTTTGGTCAGAAAGGTCATAATTTCCTTACATGAAATGGTCATAAAGCTAACATCGCTAGTCCGCTGCCTTATTTCTAGTTGTTAACGACCAATATAGATGGTCATAGCCTTGTAAATTGTGGTGGGCTACTATGACTAGGCGCCACCTCATCAGTTTTGCCTATGTGTCATGTCCATGTGGCAGTTTTTGCCCTAGGTTGTGAAGCAACCTATATTTCTGTCATTCCCAAAATTCCCAAAAAAATCTCATAAATTCTTTGGGTCATATCTTCGTCAAATATGTAAAAACCTTCCTTGCCTAGTTCAAAATAATTCAAAAATATTCATTTTCCTATTCATTCAGAGTAACAAATTGTGAAGGAAGTGCCACTTTGGCATGTCCAAATAGTATCCATTTTCTACAATGCTTTCCTATGCCCAAATAACCATCCTCCACCAAATGCCACTCAATCCATTCATTATTTTGAGCCGAGCTTCAACATTTGTATTTATGTCCAGTGTGGTGGTTTGCAAAGCAAGTACCACCTAGGCTCCTCCTTTTGAGCTAAAATTTGTGAAAACGGTCTTCTTAATGGCTGATCATCCTCAGCCAAAACTCACGCCCATTAGCCATGTACATTTCCGTACCGCTAATGAAACACTTGGCTGCTAATTCATGTTTGAGCATCGATTGGTCTCCTCGTGAGAATCTTATGTTGTAATTTTCTTCCTAGCACCAACCTAGGGAGTGCCCAACCCACTAGACATGCCTAGGCCGCCCAGAACACATGGCAACGCCACAGTCACGCGTGTGACCACGCTGGCGGGCATCTTGAGTTCTGGCAGCTCTAGAGTTGGGGCCCTCGGCCACCGCCCAAACCTCGACGTATCGCCACCAAACCATGTATTTATGATTAAATAGGTCCTTATGTAACTAGAAATTATTTTTGGAAAAAATAAATAGCAAACTATGAGGCAGCTGCAGTTCAAATTTGACCCGCTTCCACCTGAATCGGCAGAAATTTGTCTTTTTCACAAGAGGTGGATCAATTTTTTTTACACCAGACCATTTTGTCAATTGTGCATTAAATATGGCCTAGTATTTTATAAAAATGATTTGGTCCAATTTTGCAACAATTATTTGGTAGTTCCTTCACAAAAAAACCTCCTTTCGGGCACTCAAAAAATGGAAAATGGTTTTTTCGTCCAAAGAAAATGAAAACTTCCTTAGGCAACATTGTTTGCCATTCTAATATGCACTCTTTTGCACAATATGAGATCATTTGAACAAACTATGCCATGAATGTGGCCATAAGATTGATCATTTGGCTTGAAAGCCATGAATCTTCACGCTTGATAGCTCGTTTCTGAGAACACTTTTTTATAATAATTGCCGTATTACAAGTTTGTTATTTTCCCTGGGAACTTGGCCACATATAATGACACAATGCGAAGGTTTCCCATTTTTTTTTGATTTTTTTGAATTTTTTATGCCCGTTTCAAAATGCGGTCAAAACGGCGTGAATGACCGTTCCTAGCTAGTGGTTGAATCTTGGAATTTTTCTAGTGTTTCTATGATTAAATAGATACTTATGTAACTAGAAATGATTTTTGGAAAAAATAAATAGCAAACTATGAGGCAACTACAGTTCAAATTTGACCTGCTTCCAGCTGAATCGGCGGCAATTTGTCTTTTTCACGAGAGGTGGATCAAAACTTTTTACACCCAACCATTTGGTCAATTGTGCATTAACTATGGCCTAGTATTTTAGAAAAATGATTTGGTCCAATTTTGCAACAATTATTTGGTAGTTCCTTCACAAAAAAACCTCCTTTCGGGCACTCGGAAAATGAAAAATGGTTTTTTCGTCCAACGAAAATGAAAACTTCCTTAGGCAACATTGTTTGCCATTCTAATATGCACCCTTGTGCACAATATGAGATCATTTGAACAAACTATGCCATGAATGTGGCCATAAGATTGATCATTTGGCTTGAAAGCCATGAATCTTCACGCTTGATAGCTCGTTTCTGAGAACACTTTTTTTTTATAATAATTGCCGTATTACAAGTTTGTTATTTTTCCTGGGAACTTGGCCACATATAATGACACAATGCGAAGGCTTCCCATTTTTTTGATTTTTTTTGAATTTTTTATGCCCGTTTCAAAATGCGGTCAAAACGGCGGGAATGACCGTTCATAGCTAGTGGTTGAATCTTGGAATTTTTTTGGTGTTTCTCTGATTAAGTAGATACTTATGTACCTAGAAATGATTTTTTGAAAAAATAATTAGCAAACTACGAGGCAACTACAATTCAAATTTGACCCGTTTCCAACTGAATCGGCGGGAATTTCTCTTTTTCACGAGAGGTGGATCAAAACTTTGTACACCCAACCATTTGGTCAATTGTGTATTAAATATGGCCTAGTATTTTATAAAAATGAGGTGGTCCAGTTTTGCAAAAAATATATGGTAGGTCCTTCACAAAAAAACTCATTTCGGGCACTCGAAAAATGGAAAATTGATTTTTCGTGCAAAGAAAATAAAAACTCTCTTTGTCAATATTGTTTGCCAATCCAAAATGCAAACTTTGTGCAAAATATGGTATCATTTGAAAAATATTTGATCGATCCTTTAAAAAATACTCATTTTAAGCACTCAAAAAATGAAAAAGGAAGTTTTCATGAAAATTTTTATCTTTAATCTAATTGATTTCGACCAATTTAGATGGTCATAAAATCTTCAAATTGCTTGCTGCGCTTTGATTGGTCCAGGAGCATATCACGCGGATCATGCATCATAACCGTCGGATGCTCCTAATCCAGCGGCAGCCCTCACCCTCACCCTCTCGCCCGCCCCACTCCCCACCGCACGAGACCCCACGCACCCACTCACCACCGTTCCAAACCCCACGCACGCACTCACCATCGTTCCAATCCCGCACCCGCACCCGCTCGCTGAAACCCTAGCAGCCGCCGCCGCCTTTGCCGCCGCGCATGGCAGCCTGGACGCCCCTCCCCTTCTCTCCCAGACCCCCTTCTCCATCGCCGCCTCCCCGTTCTCGCCAAGCGCAGTAGCCGCAAGCCCGCCGCCGTGGCCCGGTCGCGACGCCGCGCCTATCTCTGGCAAGCCCGACATCTTGAGGCCTCGACAAGCGCTTCGCGGAGCACCACCATGCGATCAGGCCGCCGGGATGCCGCGGCGGCCATAACTCCGGCAGCGCCAACGCCAACACCCGCGTCCCCTGGGCTTCGCTCCTCCGACGAGGGCTCGACTCAGACGGCGCGGCCAAGGACCGCCCAGGCCGAGGCGCCCAAGGAAAAACCCAAGGTCACGATCGCGCGCCGCGCTCATCGGCGCCGAGAGACGCGTCGTGCACCTCGTCGACATCTCGGTACTACCCTACCCCTCCTCCCTCCTCGAAATGCATTCCCGAGGCGGATCTCGTGAGGCCGGGCGGATCATGGCTTTGTCTCCTTCGTGGGTCGGATCTGGCGGGCTTTAGTGCGGATCTGGCGGGGTCAAATTCCCTATCTTTATTACTGTACCAACTAGTTTCGTGTTTAGAGGTTGATGCATAATTCTGGTATGGTACGGATAGGCTGTGGGTGTGATCCAGTCTGTCATGTGTGCTTGCAGGGACGCTGTGGTCCAATCCGATCCAATCCTGCCATGTAGTTTGGTTATAACATAGGAGAGGGACACCTACAGTTGAGTTTTAGTTTGGACAGCATTTTACGCACATGTATTGGGGTATTTGGTTTACATCTATTTGTATGTGCATTTCTTAAATTGAAAATAAAATTAGTTGGGTATTCAATTCCTACGAACCAATCTGCAACATTTTTTATTCAACATGTACTACATTAGCAACTTAAATTTGTCTGTTTCATTTATCAAAATTTTAGAGGCTTGATAGATATTAATGTCACCCTGCTGTTGGTTTGCTTGCTGGAGTCTTGGGGGGGCATGGATTTTATAGTTTATATATGTAGCAATGTATAGTTGTTTCTACATTTTGGTGCACACCCTATAAATGGATCACCATGTGTGATCTGGAAGGAAACTAATATAGTTCTTTGAATTTCAGATCAAGCTGCTACCTGTAACTTTGATTAGAAGTTACTTAATTTGGAGCACACGAAATGGAATTACAAAGACTGGTTGTTACATGTTCTCGGTTTATGATCTGAGTTTCAACATTGGAATGGAGATGTATGTGGTCTATTTGCGAAAATAGTTTCAACATAATCTGAATTTAGTCCTTTTCCATTTATGAGACCCATTTGCTATTTAGCTCAATGAACTACAATTGAGATGGTTTAGGTTAATTTCAGTCTGTGACATCATAATTCAGCTGGGAATACACCTCTATGTTTTTCATATCCAGTCTACTATTCTGATAGAAATGCCACGCGACATTGGTATGTTTCGTGAGTGTCCCTGCAGGTGGTGTTCTGCATCATGATCGAATTGTAAATCTTTTGCCTAGAAAATGTTGCCGTGAAATAAAACATATGAACGGGTAGGTTTGTTACAACTACAGATTGTCTTTTGCCCTGAAAGTGTTTATATATGTGGGTCTTTGTTCATTTTTCCATGAAAATTCAGTAGCTTGTAGGCTGTAGTTCTCTTCATTTTTTGAGAAAAAAGTCGCCTCTGGTTTCATTTCATCAAATGGAACTGCCATTATGTAGGTGAAGTTATATTACAGTTATATGCTTTGTAGCTTGCTGTTCTGATCCATGCTCCTATATGTATTAGGCGTCGGTAGGTGAAGTTAGAGCTGTTCTGGCATGCATGAGGGAAGGGCGAACAGTGGCTCGATTTGTTGGCGCTTTTATTGCTTTACTAGGTACCAATACAATTCTTCCACAAGTGAAATAAATGTCTGAATTCAATAGTGAAATAAATGTCCTTAGCTACCTAGCTAGCTTCCTCCCTCCCCGCACACACCTAGCTAGCTAATTACACTAGTGGTGTTGAAACAACTTCACTCTGAATTACGAGGAGTTAATGTGAGTTGATTAACATGTTGCATCTTACCTTGTATGCTGAATTTAAATTGGCTGTCACTATATACTTAGGAGGCAAGTGATATAACAAGATATGCCTGTGCAGATTTATACATTGTTAAAATGGAGGCTTGGGAAGAACTATTTTCTTTGTAGTAATAAGTCAAGAGTTGTTTGTTGCTTCAGTAGGGTGCCATACATTATAATCATCAGCTCATGTCGTCTGGGATCAAACATAGCTTTGAATTTACAAGAGTAGAGATTTATGTGACAAGTACGAACCATGTTCTATTTTAACTAGTACAAAAATTATGCCCTGCTATAGTGATACATTACATACTACTGCTTGTTATACATTTGCTTGCTTGATTACGTCTCTAAGGCAGCTTCGTTTTGTTCTTATTCTTCATGTGCTACTTGCAGCATCAAGGGGATCTTCGACCTCTACCAGCAGGCCATTGGGGCCGTCAGGACCCCGACTCAATGCCACATCGACCTAGCATGTAACACCTCATATCACTTTGCGGCCTCACGCATGGTATTCCCACGGGTGTCGCCTTACCTTTGCCCGGGACCGTTTGCGCCTTTTGGCACACGTATATGATAGTGTCGCTAGCATCCATATGATAAGGAGCCCGGCTGACATGGCTAGTCGTAAACCCAAAGTGGCACAAACTTACAGGACAGCATCCATGACCCGACATCGAGCGTGTCGGTCATCGAAGTGAATCGGTCAGTAGCATTTGGGCTAGCAGACTCGGTGAACCGGGCAGTGGCGGCTAACGAGGACTCTGGTATTCATCGCGTGACTTTTCCCGAAGGACGAGACACGAAGCGAAGAAGGACACATGCCGCCAGCCTAAGTGTTCGGAGCGATAGCAAGCTACCATGGCTCGGTGGAAACACTAGGAGACATTTCCGTAAGAGAGGCTACTAAAGATAAACAACTAGATAGTCGGATCCCACACATACCAAGCATTTCAATAACATACACACAATATGCCCGATATGTGCAAATACAACATGGCATCACAACATGACTCTCGACTCAAGTATTTATTCATTAGGCTCAAGAGCGAGATATTACAAACAGGGTCTCATGACCCAACATTGAAACATACAAGTCAAGCACAAGCGGAAGCTAACATGTCCGAGTACGTACATCTACAAATGAAAAAGGCTTAGAAGCGACTATCTACCGAGATCTGCCGAGGGCACAAGATCGTAGCTGAGGTAACAAGCTAAGCGTCGAAGTCCACGTGGAACTACTAGCGAGACCAAGTCTCTCTGCAAAAACATAAAATAGGCAAGCGTGAGTACAAATGTACCCAAAGAAGACTTACATCGAACTAACTACATATGCATCATTATCAATAAAGGGGATGGTGGAGTTTAACAGCACAAGCCAGCTTTGACTCGGTGGCTATCCTAAACTACATTTGCAAGTAACTCTTTTGAGGTGGCGCTGCGAGTCCACATATTCACCATATCAATACACCACTATGGATCCGCTCCGTCTCCCTCACGAGAACGCCACCCATAGCACTCACGCTTATCTTGCGTATTTTAGAGTATCCACTTTCACTTGTCTATGAACTGCAGAGCAACCCGAAGTCCATTACATGGACACGGCTATTGAATAGATGATGTTAACCTGCGGGTGTACTTCTTCACACACGCTCTCACCACTTATCGCCGTTTACGACATGTACTCGGCAACCTTCAAGCGGAAGCCCAACGTGGGTGTCGGCCACGGCCTACCTAAACACTCAAGTCCCTAGTCGGGTTTATCGCCTATTTGGGTTCCATCTATGAGGAGTTCGGCGAAGTTTCGCTCACAGCCCCAAACGATGTGAACAGGGTTCCGTGACACCAAGCAGGCGCCGGTTTACCCGACCACGTGCCTACCGCATCACAGCCCACCCCTACGGTCAGGCGCTGCGCCGGCCTCCAAAGATACTACAAACACGAAACTACTTGCAACTCACGGACAGAGGACAAGGGCGATTAAGAAGCCGAGAGGGTCCATTGGTTTCGGCCCCAATGCGTGGTAGTAGCTGAATCATGGATCACAAACACGAACTCAGTTCACGAGGGCGGCTGCAATGAGACAACCCACCATGTACTCCTACATGGCCTCTCACCGCTACCTTTACCAAATCGTGTTCACACACTTAGCTCACACACAGTAGGACATGTTCACACACCTTTGATTCATCCTCGATGAATCAGACCGACTCAACTCTAAGCAATAGCAGGCATGACAAACAAGCATGAATGAGTAGGCACAACAGGGCTCAAACAACTCCTACTCATGCTAGTGGGTTTCATCTATTTACTGTGGAATGACAGGTCATGCAAAGGATAAAGGGTTCAGCTACATGCAAGTAACAGTTGAATCGTTGTTGTCCTAATGCAGTAAAGAGAGCAGGAGCGAGAGAGTGGGATTGTATCGGAATGAACAAGGGGTTTTGCTTGCACAGCACTTCAAGATAATATAGTTCTTCATCGGTGTCATCGAACTCGTCGTCGGAACCACGTCTATCGAGAGGGGACAAACACCGGCAACTGAGAAAGAACACAATCAATGCAATGCTACAATATGATGCATAATCATGACATGGCAATATGCTGTGATTTGAGCTAATGCACCTAGCTATGATTTAAATGAAGTTGGTTTGAGTACATGATTCAAATTCCAACTCCATATATGATTATTTAAATGCCCCTTTATTCGTTTTGTCCAAAACAGAGGACAAACATTGTTCAAACATGCATGAAAATGGTACAGATGGATTCCTTGAATTTTTCTGATAATTTTTCATATATAACTTGTTTGATTTGGAGCTATGGTTGATTTTATATGAATTTTAGAAGTTTGTACTATTTTCTGGAATTTCCTATATAAAAATAAATCCAGAAAATAGGTTACTGCGTCAGCCTGACATCATCATGACGTCAGCAGGTCAACTGGGCGCCTCCAGGTCAAACCTGACCAGTGGGGCCCATCGTCGATGTCTCGGTGCGATTAGGGTCAGCGACATGTGGACCAGTCAATAGCCACGTCGGCATGGTCAATCTTGTGGCGTGAACCAGGATTAGTTAAAAACTAAACAGAATTAATCTATGTTTAATTAGCGGGTGGGGCCCTCATCCGGTGTCACTAGGTGTTGACTAAGTCGTCATTAGCCTAATTGATTCGCCATGTCACCCTCGCCGAATTCGCGGCGGCGATCAAAACGACGGCGGGCGTTTGGGCTTCTGGGCTCCATTTTGAGCGCGGTTTGTTGCTACTGACTTCTTTGGCGTTCTTGCGCATCTAGTGGTAGCAGCGGCAGCAGCTAGGGCGGCTTTGAGTCGGCGGCGACGAGCACTTCCGCGGCGGCGGAGTTCGAGCACCCGCTGGTTTAGCGTTGCGGTCTTGGGAGGGGAGCTGGTTGGTGTGTTGGGCTCTCTGGGCTTTATGAGCACGGTGACACACTCCGTTCTTGAACAGCGGCTATAGCCACAGCTGCGCCATGGCGGCGGCGAAAGCTCTCGCCGCGGCAGCATCGGTGTTAGAGGAAAAAACGGGCGAGGAAGAGGGGCAGCACACAGAGCTCACGGCGGTGTGGCGATAGCCTCAGCGAGCTCGGGAGAGCACGGGCGGCGGAGCATCGAGGATCTCCGGCGGCGAGGTCGGAAGCGGCGGCATTGGCAAGGCTTGGGGCGTCCGGCGTTGCGTAGCTCAGCGGAGGTCGAGGGCGATCTTGGCGGAGCTTATGGACTCATCGGCGGCGAGGGTGGTCGGTGGCCGTGGTGGCGTGAACAGCGGCGTCGGGTGCGCGGGTGTGGCGAGAGAGAGAGAGGAGGGGAGGAAGCCGAGGAGAGTGCGGGAGAGAGGCAAGGAGGTGCGTGGCGTCGTCGAGGCGAGGGGCAGCTGCGTGGCAAGCGAGGTGGTGGCATGGCTCGGCTGTCTTGTGCATACGCACAACGCCTTGATAAGCGCGAGGAAGACGACATGCAGGTGGAGGTGGGCTGGGCCGGCATAGGAGCTGGGCCGGCTGGGCTGCCAGGGGAGCGCCAGGTAAGTCCTCTGCGCTCTGCTTTTATTTATTGTTTTTTCTATTTTGTTTTGTTCTGTTCTATTTTGGTTTAGTAAAAATACCAAACCATTTTATAAAATCCTGAAAATAACTATGTGGCTAGAACTAAAATATACCAAACCACATAAAATGTTCCAGAATTATTGGACATATATTAATTACATATAAAATATATATCCAATGCAAGTAGTTATTGAATTAATTCAAATGGCCAAAACAAATATTTCTGTGACTCCAAAAATATTGGTTTGAATTTTACCTCTTACCAATATTTCTATAGAATAGCAGGAACATTTTCTTGGATTCATTTGAGAAGAATTAAATGTTGGTTATTTTTAGAGGTTTTCTGAGGCTTTGAAAATTCCCCAATTCAAATTTCGTTTGAATTTAAACATGATGCAACAACCAAGCTAGTACAAGGCCAAGGTAAGGCTAGGGATGTGACAACTCACCCCCACTAAAACAAGAATCTCGTCCCGAGATTCAAGACATGAGGTAAGAAGACAAAGGGGTACAAGCTAACACGATCTTCACGATCCAGATGTCCTTCTCGAGGATGCTGATTTAGTGTTCCATTTGATCTTGACGTCTTGCTTTTGAGATCTTCATCCAACACGAGGACAGAAACACTCTACAAGGGTGGATCATTTTATTGATCACAAGATCAACTCACGGAATGAGATGTAGATCATCTCTTGAGCTGAGATACAAAGCATACGTCTAGAGGAATGGAGTGGAACAGATGACGAGGGTTCACCAGGTAGACAACGATTCCACACCTAAGAGGGTGGTGAACGGTTGTCAACGTAGCGAGAGTTTGAGTTGTCATGATACCACAGCGAGACATTTTAGAGGAAGGCAATTCGTGGATATATCCCCTTAAGTGGCAAAAGAATTACCTTTGATTCAGAGATCATTGAGATTCTTTATACCAGCCTAAGGCAATCACATTCGATCACTTGTAGGAGTCCAAAAGAATGACATATCCGGAATCGAATGGATGATGTGGATTACCTTGTTGAAGACAACTCAAGGGATGATTTTGCTTATTATCGGTAATGGATGAGACCCATGGTAGACTGGCACAATGACGGGTGCTAGCTGGAAATAAAATGCAAATGTTGGGAATGATTCTAGTAACTGGGAAGAAACCCAACAGCAGAGTGTGATTCCACTATTGGAATGGTTATAACATAACCGAGGAAACGAGAACAATCCCGCTTAGTGCGGTGATAATCGTAGTGCTTGTGCGTGCTCTCAAGAACTTGAGCATTTCCATATTCATCAAGGTTTTACCAACATCCGTGCCAAGGGTGCCGACAACACAACATACTACCATGATGAATAGCGATGGGCGATCACGGATGCAAAGGAAGATAATACTTTCTCAGATTTCACCTTAAGCGAGACCAAGGGAACAAAATCTGGAGGATCGTACCGAGAGACATTTAGCACTCCGCTCCTAATGTTCTCCTTGATGTGCTAGCGTAACCCATTTATTGATATGGTTTGGTATCTAGAACATTAAGTAACAGGTCGGACTTCGAGAACTCAAGAATCCATAAAGAATAGCTTCAGAAGTAAATCTTGTGAAATCCTTGTGGGGAGGTGGTCAACTTCTTCAACCAAGATACTACAATAATTGGTCTTCCGGCTAGGTGTGTTGGCCACGAGATCCACTTTACCGGTTATCGCGAGACCAATATTATAGTTCTTGGGAAACGTTCCAATCATCATATCTGCCTGAGATTCAGATCTGATTGGTGTTAGAATAATCTAGACTCGCCGAGTCTCGAAAGTAAAATGAAAGTTCGCAACACAAGTCGACGAGAAGACGTTGCGAGATTCTCGGGAAATGGACTACGGTAGTAAGCTCCAAAACACGAGCTGCTTCTGCTACAAACATGTGGACACGCTGCCTCAGGCAAGCATGACCAAGTAGTAGTCTTATAATAAAACACTACCGAGTTCAGGAGGGGAAACATCATCGAGGATATCGAAGTCCTTGCATAAGTCATGAGCCTAAGAAGGAACTTCTTCTCCTCGAACAAATCAATCGATGGCTTGGTGTGCTACGGAATACATATAGAATGAAGGTTGCAAGTCTTGAACCACGAATACTTATGCGTATGCATGACTGATTTGGGGCGAATCCAAAGGAAGCAACTTTGACTTTCTCGAATCCACGGCGGCAACTTGCATCAAATACACATGAACTAGAGGAAGTCACTTCTTACATCCGAACATATGCTTCATGAGCTAGCATGAACCAATGCTTTTAAAAGTTTCCAACACTAGCTTAATGTTCAACAAAACTATGGAGAAGACAAGGATGTTGTCGATGGGCTCAACAACAATTCATCCAGACTCCCATGGAGATGGAATTCCATAATTATGTGAACAAGGTGATAGTATTGGTCAGACCCAAAAGATATAATGGTGTATGCTCGGGGAATCAACCACGAGTAAGACAACATTAAGAACATCGTTGGTTCTGACTTGATTTGAGGATAGCCCACACTCAAATCAAAGTTTTGGCAGGACAATAGCTCCAACAACTGGCCTCGAGGATCAATTGATGAAGATATCATCTTTCTTCAACATACATACAAGATATCCCTTAAGATGAACTAAATCGGACAAGCTTTCATCTTCCAACTCTCCAAGTTGTTGTTTAGCTTATCCAAACAGCTCAGGGGTATGCAACACAGATTCTTGGAGAAGGGGTGGTTTATATGAAATCAACTTGATCACGAGCTCAACATAACAGTCAGGTGACAACCTAGTAATACTTCCGAGAAGATATTCGGAAAATCACGAACCACCGATATGTTACTAAGCTCGAGAACAATCTTGCTTTTCAGGGCAAGATGATATGATCAAGAGAGCGAGGGTTTAACAAGATCCTAACCCATTGATTGGAGAGTGCACCGGAAATAAGGACTAGGTAGCACGATCAATCCTAGGATGATGATTCAATAATCAGCACGCTAAGAATGAAGTTGTTGTCCTTTAACTCCTAAGCAACAAAGTTGCTAGGAGTATTGATTTCACGCATCACGATTCACTTGTCGGCATTCCGGCTGCAACAACACGGAACCGAGGAATGAATAATGATGGCGAGAAGTATCACTACGTCAAGAATTCATAGGAGGTAGTGCAATTCTCATGATATTCTTAATGTCAAGATGGTAATACTCCAAGGTAGAACAGAGCAAAAGCTAGATTAGCAATTTGATCTGCGAGTTACAATTGCTTTGACCCAATCCTAGATATGGATGAGGTTCTGGAATTTGTTTCTCCTAGTCATTCTGGAATAGAGTGGCTTGACGGACCACAGAGGTAAAAGGCATCGATGAACATGAATATACGACTACTCCTGACTATCAATCGATAGACGAAGGTCAGGATACAACTAAAAGGGAACAACTCAAAGGAACATAAGATTTTCTGAGTTGTGGATGCATAGATTAGTATGTCGAGCGCGGCTCAACATTTCTTCCGGATAACCCATGCGAAAAGGTAGAACTGGCAGAGTATAAAATGGAGGACTCATCGAGAGCACTCTTGTTGTGATCTTTTGGTTTAACAAACTTCTGCCATAAGTGGTTCGTAGTATTTGGAAGAAGGAAATACCACGGACCTCGAGGACTAATGCAAAGGTTACTAATTTCCTAAAGGAACTAGCAAACACTATCAACATGAGGTAAGTAGGGTGAGTCTCGGGTTCAAAACCCACGAGTAGAATACCTACTAACTAAATTGCATCACGGGATGCTTTCGAGAATGATGGCCAGAATCATCACACTGGGAACAAATCATGGCTAGATTACTAGATGATCCCCTAAGACACCTAGGGTCATAATAATAATTCCAACATATATGTCGAGGAAATAGAATACCTCAACTCAGCAATTGGTGTGATTAACCTGGCCCAAAGGAACATCAAACCAGAGGGAAAGGATTTGCAAGTGCATCAGATTGTTTAGAAACACAGGATGAGTCGGACAACATATAACGGTGTAAATGCTCAAAAGATTGGAGACATGCTACAAGATGGTGGCATAGCCACTCCAAAGCACCATATCAAGGTTTGAGATCAATAGTTATGAACATACGGAAGTAGTAAAACTGAGCTGAGATTTGAAACTAACAATTCTATAAGTCTATGGATTAGTAACACGTCATCTGATAGATAGATGAGAAGGCCTAGTTCTTAATCCCGTAGAAGAGAGAGGATGACTCGGATCGAGAAGGCCATGAGGTATAAGGAGTAAAAAGAGCCTTACGTTCCATCCCACAATCAATTCCCTACATATAACTAAAGCATTTCTAGACTCAACTTGACCGGTTTGGCTTGGAGAACCTCTGAGCGATCAAGCTCGATACCAAAGCTGTCGGGACCCGACTCAATGCCACATCGACCTAGCATGTAACACCTCATATCACTTTGCGGCCTCACGCATGGTATTCCCACGGTGTCGCCTTACCTTTGCCGGGACCGTTTAGCCTTTTGGCACACGTATATGATAGTGTTGCTAGCATCCATATGATAAGGAGCCGGGCTGACATGGCTAGTCGTAAACCCAAAGTGGCACAAACTTACGAGGACAGCATCCATGACCCGACATCGAGCGTGTCGGTCATCGGCGAGTGAATCCGGGCTGTAGCCTTTGGGCTAGCAGACTCGGTGAACCGGGCAGTGGCGGCTAACAGGACTCGGTATTCATCGCGTGACTTTTCCCGAAGGGACAGACCACGAGAGCGAAGAAGGACACATGCCGGCCAGCCTAAGTGTTCGGAGCGGTAACAAGCTACCATGGCTCGGTGGAAACACTAGGAGACATTTCCGTAAGAGAGGCTACTAAAGATAAACAACTAGATAGTCGGATCCCACACATACCAAGCATTTCAATAACATACACACAATATGCCCGATATGTGCAAATACAACATGGCATCACAACATGACTCTCGACTCAAGTATTTATTCATTAGGCTCAAGAGCGAGATATTACAAACAGGGTCTCATGACCCAACATTGAAACATACAAGTCAAGCACAAGCGAAGCTAACATGTGCGAGTACGACATCTACAAATGAAAAAGGCTTAGAAGCGACTATCTACCGAGATCTGCCGAGGGCACAAGATCGTAGCTGAGGTAACAAGCTAAGCGTCGAAGTCCACGTGGAACTACTAAGCGAGGCCAAGTCTCTCTCGCAAAAACATAAAATAGGCAAGCGTGAGTACAAATGTACCCAACAAGACTTACATCGAACTAACTACATATGCATCATTATCAATAAAGGGATGGTGGAGTTTAACAGCACAAGCCAGCTTTGACTCGATGGCTATCCTAAACTACATTTGCAAGTAACTCTTTTGAGGTGGCGCACACGAGTCCACATATTCACCATATCAATACACCACTATGGATCCGCTCCCGTCTCCCTACGAGCATACCCATAGCACTCACGCTTATCTTGCGTATTTTAGAGTATCCACTTTCACTTGTCTATGAACTGCACAGCAACCCAAAGTCCATTACATGCGGACACGGCTATTGAATAGATGATGTTAACCTGCGGGGTGTACTTCTTCACACGCTCTCACCACTTATCGCCGTTTACACGACATGTACTCGGCAACCTTCAAGCGGAAGCCCAGCGTGGGTGTCGGCCACGGCCTACCTAAACACTCAAGTCCCTAGTCCAGTTTATCGCCTATTTGGGTTCCATCTATGAGGAGTTCGGCGAAGTTTCGCTCACAGCCCCAAGCGATGTGAACAGGGTTCCGTGACACCAAGCAGGCGCCGGTTTACTGGCCCACGTGCCTACCGCATCACAGCCCACCCCTACGGTCAGCGCTGCGCCTGGCCTCCAAATACTACAAACACGAAAACTACTTGCAACTCACGGACAGAGGACAAGGGCGATTAAGCCGAGAGGGTCCATTGGTTTCGGCCCCAATGCGTGGTAGTAGCTGAATCATGGATCACAAACACAGAACTTAGTTCACGAGGGCGGCTGCAATGAGACAACCCACCATGTACTCCTACATGGCCTCTCACCGCTACCTTTACCAAATCGTGTTCACACACTTAGCTCACACACAGTGGGACATGTTCACACACCTCGATTCATCCTCGATGAATCGGACCGACTCAACTCTAAGCAATAGCAGGCATGACAAACAAGCATGAATGAGTAGGCACAACAGGCTCAAACAACTCCTACTCATGCTAGTGGGTTTCATCTATTCTTGTGGAATGACAGGTCATGCAAAGGATAAAGGGTTCAGCTACATGCAGCAAGTAACAGTTGAATCGTTGTTGTCCTAATGCAGATAAAAGAGAGCAGGAGCGAGAGAGTGGGATTGTATCGGAATGAACAAGGGGTTTTGCTTGCACAGCACTTCAAGATAATATAGTTCTTCATCGGTGTCATCGAACTCGTCGTCGGAACCACGTCTATCGAGAGGGGACAAACACCGGCAACTGAGAAAGAACACAATCAATGCAATGCTACAATATGATGCATGATCATGACATGGCAATATGCTGTGATTTGAGCTAATGCACCTAGCTATGATTTAAATGAAGTTGGTTTGAGTACATGATTCAAATTCCAACTCCATATATGATTATTTAAATGCCCCTTTATTCGTTTTGTCCAAAACAGAGGACAAACATTGTTCAAACATGCATGAAAATGGTACAGATGGATTCCTTGAATTTTTCTGATAATTTTTCATATATAACTTGTTTGATTTGGAGCTATGGTTGATTTTATATGAATTTTAGAAGTTTGTACTATTTTCTGGAATTTCCTATATAAAAATAAATCCAGAAAATAGGTTACTGCGTCAGCCTGACATCATCATGACGTCAGCAGGTCAACTGGGCGCCTCCAGGTCAAACCTGACCAGTGGGGCCCATCGTCGATGTCTCGGTGCGATTAGGGTCAGCGACATGTGGACCAGTCAATAGCCACGCGTCGGCATGGTCAATCTTGACGCGTAGAACCAGGATTAGTTAAAAACTAAACAGAATTAATCTATGTTTAATTAGCAGGTGGGGCCCTAATGTCAGTGTCACTAGGTGTTGACTAAGTGCGTCATTAGCCCTAATTGATTCGCCACGTCACCCTCGCCGAGTTACGCCGGCGGCGACCAAAACGACGGCGGGCGTTTGAACTACGGGGCTCCATTTTGGCGCGGTTTGTTGCTACGGACTTCTTTGGCGTTCTTGCGCATCTAGTGGTAGCAGCGGCAGCTAGGACGGCTTTGAGTCGACGGCGACGAGCACTTCCGCGGGCGGCGGAGTTGGCACCCGCAGGTTTGACGCGTTGCGGTCGCGGGAGGGGAGCTGGTTGGTGTGTTGGGCTCACAGGGCTTTATGAGCACGGTGACACACTCCGTTGCGCAAGCAGCGGCTATAGCCACGGCTGCGCCATGGCGGGCGAAAAGCTCTCGGCAGCGGCGGCATCGGTGTTAGAGGAAGAAACGGGCGAGGAAGAGGGGAAGCGGCACAGAGCTCACAGCGGGTGCAGCGATGGCCTCGGCGAGCTCGGGGAGGCACCGGAGCGAGCGGAGCATCGAGGGGGATCTCCGGCGGCCGAGGTCGGAAACGGCGGCATTGGCAAGGCTTCAGGGCGTCCGGCGTTGCGTAGCTCAGCGAGGAGGTCGAGGACGATGCGGCGGAGCTTATGGACTCATCGGCAGGGCGAGGGGTGGTCGGTGGCCGTGGTGGCGGCAAACGGCGGCGTCGGGTGAGCTCGGGTGTGGCGCGAGAGAGAGCAGAGGAGGGGGAGGAAGCCGAGGGAGAGTGCGGGAGAGAGGCAAGGAGGTGCGTGGCGTCGTCCAGGGCGAGGGGGGAGCAGCTGCGTGGCAAGCAGGAGGTGGCCGCGGCTCGGCTGTGTGCGCACACGCCAACGCCTTGATGGCGCGAGGAAGACAACAGGCGGTGGAGGTGGGCTGGGCAGCACAGAGCTGGGCAGGTGGGCTGCTGAGAGCGCCAGTAAGTCCTCTGCGCTCTGCTTTTATTTATTGTTTTTCTATTTTGTTACATTACATTACATTTTGGTTTAGTAAAATACCAAACCATTTTATAAAATCCTGAAAATAACTATGTGGCTAGAACTAAAATATACCAAACCACATAAAATGTTCCAGAATTATTGGACATATATTAATTACATATAAAATATATATCCAATGCAAGTAGTTATTGAATTAATTCAAATGGCCAAAACAAATATTTCTGTGACTCCAAAAATATTGGTTTGAATTTTACCTCTTACCAATATTTCTATAGAATAGCAGGAACATTTTCTTGGATTCATTTGAGAAGAATTAAATGTTGGTTATTTTTAGAGGTTTTCTGAGGCTTTGAAAATTCCCCAATTCAAATTTCGTTTGAATTTAAACATGATGCAACAACCAAGCTAGTACAAGGCCAAGGTAAGGCTAGGGATGTGATAGGGACCAGCCTGTGGATCGAGCAGTATGAGGTTGGCTGCTGCTTCTCTATCTTGCCTCCATCCATCTTTTTCTTTAGCTATATCACTTTCTCCTTTCTTTGATGTGGCTGATTTGCTTTGGTTTGATATCATCTAGATCTGACTAGTTTGTACTTAGTCACTAGTGATGCACTGCTCTTTTTCCTTGTGATGCTCGAGTACTAAAGAAACTTGGGTAATATGCACTGGTCTTTTGCTTATGCTCTTGTGAGTTTGGCAAGTGATTGTAATGTATTGTGTAGTTGTTGTTTCAAACTGTTTTGCCACAAGTACCATAATTTGCATTGAAGATATTGTATTCTGTTGCTGTATCATTGTTTAATAAAACCACAGCATGATGCTCACATGAGATATCCACATGTTCCTGTGCTGTTTGATTCAAGCTTACTCTTGTTATAATGTATTCTGTTACTGTTTTACTACAAGCTGTGTGTTGATTTGATAACAGGAGTTTCCTTGTCCTGGTCCTATACTGCATTTTGACTCCTATGTTTCTGTGCGCGTGTGTTTAATTGATGTTGTTTCAACTTTGAACTGCTTCTGCATATGGCCTATACTACAATTGAGATTTAAATTTGTGGTTGTTCCTCTTTTACAGATGCTCAAGTGTGAAGTGTGAAGCAAGTGTGAAGCCGTGAAGTGTGAAGCCGTCAAGTTCTACTTAGTAAAGAGTAGCATATTGTAGCATATATGTGTTGTAAAGATTGTAATAGATTTATTTAGTGGTATATTTTATGAAATTTATATGTTCTTTTTGATTATGTATGTGATCTGAAAACTTGTGAAATGGAAACTTGACCAATGGGTCCACTTATCAAAATAATCTGTCAAATTTGTACATTTCTGACATGTGGGACCAATTTGAGAGATGATCATGACAAGTGGGACCCATTTGACTAGTGGGACCAGCTTGAATATATAATGGTTGAAAATAGAAAAGCAATAAATAATAAAAGGCCATGGGCCAACAATAAAAAAGGCTACAACGTTGGGCTAGGCCCATGAAATCGACCAAAAATTGACACGAAAAAAAAAATATAGAAAGGCTGAATTAATGGGCTCGGCCCATGTAGAAAACCGAATTGGACCGGGCTGAATCTTGTGCCACATCAGCTTGCCACACTGGATGCCGACGTGGCTTGGGGAGGTTGCTAGTGACCAAAATGCCACAGTAGGAATATTTTGGTCGTAAACGTCTTTGACCATTCCAGAAGAAAGGTCGCTATAGTCAGTTTACGACGGCTAGCTTTTGACCTTCTGTTTTTGGTCACAAAAAGGTCGTAAATGGAAATTTGTGACCTTTTAGTGACCAATAGTGGTGGTCACAAGTTGACATATTTCTTGTAGTGTAAGACCGATTTGCTTAGGGTTTGTGGCAGTGGCTATGACTTTTGGAATCGGTGGCGCCGGATAGGAAGAATCGGTGTGACCGATTTTGGCTTTGGGTTTAGGTCATTTGTGGATGTGGGAAAGTAGTTGAGGGTCTTGGAGCATATCACTAAGAACATGAAGCAAGAGGCTCATTAAGCAACACCTCATCCCTCCTTGATAGTATTGGCTTTTCCTATAGACTCAATGTGATCTTGGATCACTAAAATGTAAAATGAAGAGTCTTGAGCTTTTGAGCTTGAGCCAATCCTTTGTCCTTAGTATTTTGAGGGATCCACTTTCATCATCCATGCCATGCCATTCATTGAGCTTTCCTGAAATAATAGTCTTGGAATAGCATTAGCTCAATGAGCTATATGTTGTTATGAATTACCAAAACCACCTAGGGATAGTTGCACTTTCAATCTCCCCCTTTTTGGTAATTGATGACAATATATAGATCAAAGCTTCGACAAATGATAATAAGATTGAATGACATCGTCGCTTTGAGAAGTATGTGATAAGCAAGAGCTCCCCCTAAATTTGTGCATGGGTAAATATTTGCTTTGTACTGCAAATGCACGATGAATTAGGATCATGGGTTACTCTTCCATGTCACATACATCTTGGTGGAGCGCTCAAAATAATAAACAATGAATAATGCACTCATCACCAAGCATAGTGAGTGATCACATAAGATAGATAGGATAATATCAAGCATGCATAAGTGTAGCTTATGATCAAACACATGATCATCAATGTCTCACAAGCATAGTATCTCAACCAAAAGCAAACAAAGTTTAAAGACCACCAAATAAAGCAAGAGAGAACAAAAGCAACACTCTCTCTCGAAGCCTATGATCTATACATTTTTCTCCCCGTTTGGCAACAAGTTACCAAAAAGTTCATAGAAAATGCATAGTGCTAGATCGACTCTCAGGCTTGATCTTCTAGTGGTGGTGTCCTGGTAGCTCCTTGGACGAAGGCTTCAGTTGAAGTAGAGGGTGCCGGAGTGGATCTTTGGAGCTGGTTGCACTAGAACTGTAGGGCGATGGCTGGTCTTTGAAGTTGTTGCTCTCTTGTCATCACTTGCACTGCAACTGACCTCTGGCTCTGGTACTCTGCAAACACATTTGTGGTAGTCTTGCCCTTCCTCTCCTGCATGTCATCCTGCAGTTGCTCCTGTTGGCGATGAATCCAGTTACTTTGACATCTAGATCATAGAATTTTTGTTCCATGATTCGTTCAAGGCTCTCCTGATTCTGAGTGAGGGTGGCCAGTCCTTTCTCAATCCTCAATGTAGATGCTATCAAGTAACCAAGCTTCTCCTGTTTGGTTTTCAAGAAATATTCAGATGCCTCCTCTTGAGTTGGCATCTTGGTAGCCTTCTCCTTCTTTGCCTTCTCCTTCTTCTCCTGAGCTTGAACTGATTGTGGATCATCTTCATTCATGACAACCTCATTGTCCTCAAAGTCTGGATAAAGTGGAAAATGTTCCTTATCCAACTGATATTTCCCTGTGCCCATCTTTGAGTTGATCAATTCCTGAATCTGAGGTGCATATCCACAGCTCCTCTTCTGATCTGCTGCAGTCCTCTTGATTGTTTCAATTATTAGGCTCATGACTTTGAACTTCTGTGGCACATCAAACACATGCAACATGTTGATGGCATGCCCACTGATCATGTTGTGGTCACCAGACTTGGGCAACAAAGTGTGCCTCAGAATCCAATTGATGGTTGGCAACCCTGACAGCAGAAAGTGAACTGATCCAAACTTGTGAGTCTCTACTGCCTTGTCTGGGATCTCCTTGTACATGTGAGCCATGAAGTTGTGACCCAACTTCTTCTTTGCATAAATGTCCAGGTCATCCTCATTTTCCTTGGGGGCATTTATCAGACTTGCCCATTCTTCAACAAAGGATTGGTACCTTGTACCTTGGACATCAAACAATTCTACCATCTGGGTAAAAATGTGTTGTGGAGTAGAACCGCATGATAAGCTCATCATTCCAGTTGGTGAACTTCTGTCCAACAAAATCAGCAACTCCACAAGCAACAAAGCTTTCTTGTACTCCAGGATAGTGCTGCTCATTGTCCTCGATGTAGGTCCAGTCGACCCACCTCATGTCACAGACTATAGGCTTCTTGTCCAACAGAATTGTTTCATAAAAGTCCTACTGTTCCTTTGTATGGAAACTGTAGTCAACAGCAGTTCTTCTTCTTGAAGCATATGGATCTTCCATCCTCCACAGTCTTAGCCCTGAATCCTTCCTGATTCTCATGTCCTCAGCCACAGGATGGGCATCATTGTGGTCTGGTATCTTGGGCTTGAGCTTTCTTAGGACCTGTCCTTCTTCATCTTCATCTTCAGCAACATTGGGCATTGGGGCCTTGTTCTTCTCAGTAGCTGGAATACTCCTAGTATTCCTCTTTGGAACCTGTTTGGCCTTGGAGGCAGCTTTGGGTGCATCCTTGGGCTTGGATGTTGCAGCCCCTGATCTGATTGCATCACCCATAAGCTTGGGTGCCTTAGGTGCTGGTGCAGCATCCTCTTCCTCTTCTTCAGAATCTCTTCTCATAGAGGGCTTTCCAAGGACTTTGGCAGTTGTGGTTCTTGCTCTCTTCTTTTTCTTGTCCTGATCACCATCATCCTCTGATTCAATTGTGAACTTCATAGTTTCACCAGTGGGGACTTTCTGAGGTTTGGAAGAAGTGACTTTCTTCTCAGGTGCTTCTTTGGGTTGAGCCTGAGCTGGCACTTGAGTGGACTTTCTGGCCTTTGCCATTGGTGTCCTCTTGGCAGGAACTTTCTTCTTGAGACCTGGCTTAGTGCTATGTGCAAAGCCATATTCCTTCTTGAGCACCACTTTCTTGGAAGTCGCCTCATCTTCCTCAGCTTTGTAATCTTCATCCTCAGAATCTGAAGTTCTTTTCCTCCTTTGCCTATTTGCAGCCTTAGGCAAATTGCTAGGAGTACTTCTGCTCCCTTCATCATAGTTGAGGGACTAGTGCCCTCACTCAACTCCATCTGCTCTTGACCTATTACATTTGTCACTCTCGATCGACATCTTGCAAAAGCTGATTCTTGACCACGTGAAGAGTTATAGATGAGATAGAATAGATGAGCATCACAAAATGCAGAGATTTTTGCAAAAGAATGATTCAAAAGTTCAGTTTTAGTTTTCCACAGAAAGCATTTCGGATCAACCGATTTTCAAACTCGGTGATACCGAAGCAGTTTTGGAACCTAAGCGATGATCTCGGTTGGACGAGTCACGGTTGATGGCACCGAGAGTGCTAGGGTTTCACAGAATCCTCAAATCGGTCGCACCGATTAGTAATTCTCGGTCAGACCGAGAGTCACTAGTGCAATGGCATAAGCCAAATCGGTGAGACCGAGTTTTTCAACTCGGTGGGTCCGAGATGGTTTCGGTGGAAACCTAACCCTAAAATTTGAATCTCATCTAATCTATGGATTACTTTGGTTGGATAGAAGAGTTTCAATCGTGGCAAGATTCAATAAAAATACAATGTGCTTGGAATCAGATGTGGATAGCACAAAGATCAAGTTCATACCCTAACTTGGCGGTGGACTTGCTACGGCAACAACGGCGGGGACGAAATCCGTTGACGGCGGCGGAGACCAGTGACAGGAGGCTGCTGGCGACGAGGAGACGATCCGGAGACCTCCGATGGCAGAGTGAGCTATTGCGCGGGTGAAGGGTTTCGGAGAAATATCCAAAATTTTGCCCGTGGCTATATATAGCCCGACCTTGTCGGTGTGACCGAGTGGAACAACTCGGTGGCACCGAGATGCATAACTGTGTTCAGTTACAGCAAATCGGTGAGACCGAAAAGTTCAAATCGGTTGCACCGAGATTGAAAACTCAGATCAACTTGATGATCTCGGTAGGACCGAAATGGAGGAATCGGTCTGACCGAGAATCACAAAGAGGTTTTGGAAGTTTAAGTCTATGACGAATCAGGGACTCCGAGTGCTCCTCACACAGAGTGGTTCGAATCTAACTTGATCAAATTTTGTGATGTAGCATAATAGAGTTTGAGATGAGAAAAGCATAGATAGCTAAAGAAGGTTCTTAGGCATTCTTGTCCATCCACTTGGCTAAAAGAAAAGAACCCAAACAATCAAAACAACAAGTGGATGTCCTTGAATGAGTAAAATATGCACCAACATGCTCACACAATAAGATGGCAAATGAAATATGTGGCAAAGCATGCACAACCAATTCTAGCATCTATGAAACAATTGGCGATGACTAGGTCATCTATATATGAGTATATTGACTTAGGAGTCAAATGAGAACATTTGATCATAGGTCATACTCATCATTTAAGCTCAAGTGGGGTTACCACTTTTACATAATGCATTGATGTGTTCACACCATTAGAGTTGCTTTGACTCAATTCTTAGAGTTAAGCTCCCCCTAGATGTGAGATCCCCCCTTAGAGGGATGAACTAACCTTGGGTCGATGATGACTTCATGTAGGTGTTGAAGATGTGGATGCTCAATGTTGGTGTAGATCATTTGGAGCAATCCTTTGGAGTGAGTTGCACTTTCAACTTACCTACATGGGTTAGTCCCACAAGGAACAAACAAGAATATCCATAGACATAGAGTGATGCACACACAAGATGATGTCCATGAAATCATTAGGTTACCTTGTCCCTTGCCTTACCAACATGAGGGTTTGTGACTCCTTGAACTAGTGCAAGATGTGGAAGTTGATTGCACTTGTTCTTGCCCAAATGATATGAGTGAAGAATGTTGGCGGAGACACCCTCAAGAACTCTCTAGTTCTTCTTCTTCGGGATCCACATCGTCTTGATGGGAATCTTTAGAGTTGTAGTTGTACTTGATGAAGTAGAACTTGACATAGTCTTGGGGACCCACTTGAACGAGGCTTTAGGTGCTTCTTCAAATGCATCAATATCTTCTTGAAGCTTGTCCTTGCCTTTGTTCTTGTGGTCTTGTGGTGGAAGATCATCTTGAGCTTGTGTTCCCTTGAAGGAAGTAGGATCATACTTCTCTTGTTGAGGAACAAATTTCGTCTTGGGGTATTGATCTTCTTCCCACTCAACTCCATTGGCATTGAACTTTCGTTCAAAACCAACACCTTGATTCTTCCGGTGCCTTCCTTGCTTGCGTACAATTTCCTCGAATTGCTTACTCCCGGCAAGGCTCTTTAAACACCTTTCTCTATAATTCCCTTCAATAAGCTATTTTCTTGCTCAAGCGTAACTTGGCTAAGAGAATCATTAGTGGAATCAAGAGAACTACTAGAAGCAACAATATTGGATTTGACATTATTATTGTTACTACTAGAGGAAGTATCTTTCCTGTACTTGTTACTAGACTTGACTTGAGGCATGTAAGTAGATAAGAGTAAATGCTTGGCAATGTAAGAAGAACTTTTCTTGCGGAGATCATCATTGATTGCTTTTAAGAACTCATGCTCTTGCTCAAGATTGAGCTTTTCAAAGCGTAACTTCTCATGAGCCCTTAAAAGTTCTCGATGATCTTCGTAGATAGTTTCATGAGCTAATTTAAGAGAGTTTAGTTCTTTAGTTATAAGCTCAATCTTCTCCTTACCATTGTCATTCGTTTTATCTTGATTAGCATGATTAATTGACGTTTCATCATAGTATTCATCACTAGAGTTGTCAACAAGTAAATCATCATCCACAAGCAAGTCATCTTCATCACTATTGAAATCAACATACTCGGGATGTGTTACCTTTGGACCTTTGGCCATGAAGCATCTTCCAACACCTTCATTTGGTGTGTCAAATATGTCGTAGGAGTTGGTTGACACAAGTGCTAGACCGGCAACACCTTCATCTTGAGTATATTCGGAGTCGGAGTGATAGCTTCTCTCGGAGTGATTGTCGGAGTCGGAGCCGGATACCCATTCACTAACATGAGCTTGATGTCTTCGTTTTGTGTAGCTCCTTGATGACTTGTCCTTCCTTTCCGAATCCTTGCTTCTCTGTGAGGGTCTTCGTTCATAACGATCATCTCTACTCCTCCTCTCTCTTGGTGGTGATTCTTCTCTTTTGCTCCTTTTCTTGGAGAATCTTCTCTTCTTTTGTAGGGTGCCGTACACTCATTGGAGTAGTGTCCGGGTCTCCCACAATTGTAGCAATTGTGCTCTCGACTAGAAGATCTTTTGTCATTGTAAGACCTTGACTTGGAGCTTCTTTCTTTGCTTCTACTCTTGTAGAATTTGTTGAAGTTCTTCACCATTAAGCTCAATTCTTCATTGAAGGTTTGTTTCTCACTTGATGATGTGAGGGCTTCACTTGAGGCTTTGTAAGCACCACTTGACTTGTTGTGAAGTTCCTCCTTATCCTTGAGTGACATCTCATGAGCAACAATTCTTCCAATGACTTCCGTTGGCTTGAGATCTTTGTAGTTTGGCATCATTTGAATCAATGTGCACACGGTATCATACTTTCCATCCAATGCTCTTAGAATCTTCTTGATGATGAATTTGTCGGTCATCTCTTCACTCCCTAATCCGGCAATCTCATTTGTGATAAGAGCAAGCCTAGAGTACATTTCAGCGACACCTTCACCATCCTTCATTTTGTACTTGTCAAGCTGACTTTGGAGCACATCCTACTTGGATTCCTTGATGGACTCGGTACCTTCATGCATATCAATCAAAGTATCCCAAATTTCCTTTGCATTCTCAAGACGGCTGATTTTGTTGAATTCTTCGGGGCACAATCCGTTGAAGATGATATCACAAGCTTGAGCGTTGTATTGCAGCATCTTCAATTCTTCCGCATTAGCTTCATGGTTCGGTTCTCTCCCATCGAAAAATTCACCTTGCAAGCCAATACAAATAATTTCCCAAACGGCGGGGTTATGTCCAAGAATATGCATTTTCATCTTATGCTTCCAACTAGCAAAATTAGTACCATCAAAGTAAGGACCTCTACGGTGATAATTTCCCTCGCTAGACGCCATACTCTCCTAGGTTGTGAAACCAAGGCTATGACCACCAAAAGCTATGGAAATCAAAGCAAATGGAGACCAAAGCTCTCTTGTAGGACCTTGAAGTATGTCTAGAGGGGGGTGATTAGACTACTTGACCAAAAAAAACTTAACCTTTTCCCAATTTTAGAGTTTGGCAGATTTTAGCTATTTTAGGACAAGTCAAGCAATCATCACACAATTCAAGCAAGCATGCAAAGAGTATATAGGCAGCGGAAATTAAAGCATGCAACTTGCAAGAAAGTAAAGGGAAGGGTTTGGAGGATTCAAACACAATTGGAGACACGGATGTTTTTGGCGTGGTTCCGATAGGTGGTGCTAGCGTACATCCACGTTGATGGAGACTTCAACCCATGAAGGGTAGCAATGCTTGAGTCCACGGAGGGCTCCACCCACGAAGGGTCCACGAAGAAGCAACCTTGTCTATCCCACCATGGCCGTCGCCCACGAAGGACTTGCCTCACTAGCGGTAGATCTTCACGAAGTAGGCGATCTCCTTGCCCTTACAAACTCCTTGGTTCAACTCCACAATCTTGTCGGAGGCTCCCAAGTGACACCTAGCCAATCTAGGAGACACCACTCTCCAAGAAGTAACAAATGGTGCGTTGATGATGAACTCCTTGCTCTTGTGCTTCAAATGATAGTCTCCCCAACACTCAACTCTCTCTCATAGGTTTTGGATCTGGTGGAAAGAAGACTTGAGTGGAAAGCAACTTGGGGAAGGCTAGAGATCAAGATTCATATGGTAGGAATGGAATATCTTGGCCTCAACACATGAGTAGGTGGTTCTCTCTCAGAAATGGTAAGTTGGAAGTGTAGGTTCGTTCTGATGGATCTCTCCACGAATGAAGAGGAGGTGGAGGGGTATATATAGCCTCCACACAAAATCTAACCATTACACACAATTTACCAAACTCGGTGGGACCGAATTGTTAAACTCGGTTGGACCGATTTAGTAAACCTAGTGACCGTTAGTGATTTTCGGTGGGACTGACATGCATCTTGGTGAGACCGATTCGGTTAGGGTTAGGGCATAACGTAATCTCGGTAAGACCGATTACACAAACTCGGTGAGACCGATTTGGTAATAAGCTTTCGGAGAGTTGGTCGTAAACTTCGGTGGGACCGATTTGCTCTTTTCGGTGAGACCAAATGTTACAAAAGGAAGCAGAGAGTTTACATTGCAATCTCGGTGGGACTGATCGCTCACTTGGTTAGACCAAAGCGTTCTGAAGGAAACAGAGATTACAACCCCATCTTGGTGAGACCGAGATCCCTATCGGTAAGACCGATTTGCTTAGGGTTTGTGGCAGTGGCTATGACTTTTGGAATCGGTGGCGCCGGATAGGAAGAATCGGTGTGACCGATTTTGGCTTTGGGTTTAGGTCATTTGTGGATGTGGGAAAGTAGTTGAGGGTCTTGGAGCATATCACTAAGAACATGAATTAAGAGGCTCATTAAGCAACACCTCATCCCTCCTTGATAGTATTGGCTTTTCCTATAGACTCAATGTGATCTTGGATCACTAAAATGTAAAATGAAGAGTCTTGAGCTTTTGAGCTTGAGCCAATCCTTTTTCCTTAGTATTTTGAGGGATCCACTTTCATCATCCATGCCATGCCATTCATTGAGCTTTCCTGAATAATAGTCTTGGAATAGCATTAGCTCAATGAGCTATATGTTGTTATGAATTACCAAAACCACCTAGGGATAGTTGCACTTTCATTCTCCTATGGACTGCCACCCAGGCTCAAATGGATCATAATATTATTCATACTAGAAACTTACGTGTGCAGCCACAGGCTACTATGGGCTCTAGCATAGTTGATTAAGTCGTGTGAACTCTTACAGTGGTAGACTAGCAGATGTAGGGGAAAGTAGGTGTAACTGTCTACCCATCGTAAGGTGCTAATGCTTATGAAAGACTGTGTCTCGGTCATCCGTTTCTCAAACACCATGTTGTGCGAGAAATCCAACGGAAGAGATCGAGTCTTGTGGGGAAAAGTGCGCAAACCTCTGCAGGGCATATAAACTAATCATGGTTAGCCGTGTCCCCGGTTATGTACGTTTTGAGTATCTAGTACTTGGATTATCATGTGAATCTCATAATGTTACTTAATTTAATTTTGATTGGGTTTAATGACGATGCTTAATTGGGATTGAGTTGGGTGAACCTTCTCAATGTTCAAGAACCATGATGATAGTTAAATAAAAAAATTATTCCTTTGTTGTAGGAATAAATTGGCTTTGTGCAAAACTGTAACCATAGAGCTTTCCACCAGCCATATATGCATGTAGTGATAGCATTATTCTGTTCATTAACCTCTATGTGTTACATTGCCCGCATATTCCATGTGCTGACCCGTTTTTGGGCTGCAACGTTCATGTCGCAGACTTTTCAGACGACGAGTAAGGTGCCTTAGGTCGTGATCTTTCACTCAGTAATGCTGTTGGAGTTGATGGACTCGCTTTATCTTCCAAGCCTTCCGCTGTTATCGTTATTAGATGGCCTTAAGCCATATTTATTGTAATAAGTTCTCTTTTGAGACATTCGATGTAATAAGTGTGTGATTGCTACTCTATTATAAATCCTTCAAGTACTGTGCGTGTCAGCATTAACGATCCAGGGATGACACTGATGCACAAAGATCAGACTGTTTGAGGTCTGGTCGCTATAGGATTTAAAGGAATTTAATTATGATAATTGTTCTTTAATAGATTGTATTTCCTTGTTGCAATCGGTGTTGAATCCTCCTCATGCTTATAGTCAAAATAAAGCCTTTACCAAACATATTGTTGATGCCTTGATGCAATCTTACGAGGAAAAACTTGAGTTGGAAGTTTCTATACCTAGAAAACTTTAGGATGAGTGGGAACCTACTATTAAAATTAAAATTGAAGTTCATGAATGCTATGCTTTGTGTGATTTTGGTGCTAGTGTTTTCACGATTTCGAAAAATTTATGTGATGTGCTAGGTTTCCATGATTTTGATGATTGCTCTTTAAACTTGCACCTTGCGGATTCCACCATTAAGAAACCTATGGGAAGGATCAATGATGTTCTTATTATTGCAAATAGGAATTATGTGCTCGTAGATTTTATCGTTCTTGATATAGATTGCAATCTTTCATGTCCTATTATTCTTGGTAGACCTTTCCTTAGAACGATTGGTGCAATTATTGATATGAAGGAAGGGAATATAAGATTTCAATTTCCATTAAGGAAAGACATGGAACACTTCCCTAGAAATAAAGTTAAATTACCTTATGAATCTATCATGCGAGCTACTGATGAATTGAATGCAAAAGATGGCACTACTTAGATCTATCCTCGCTTTTATGCCTAGCTAGGGGCGTTAAACAATAGCGCTAGTTGGGAGGCAACCCAATTTTATTTTTGTTTCTGTTTAGTAATAAATATTTCATATATCTTCTGTTTAGATGTGTTTTCATGTTTTAATTAGTGTTTGTGCCAAGTAGAACCTACAGGATAACCTACGGTGATAGTTAATTTGATTCTGCTGAAAAACAGAAACTTTGCACGCACGAAACAATAATTTTAGTAATTCACAGGAATGTGCTTTTGCGTTGATTCTTTTTTATGTAGATGAATAGACAAATTGCACAGGACTTCCTATTTTGGTAGGAATTTTAGAGTTCCAGAAGTATTCAAGAGTTATAGATTGCTACAGACTGTTCTGTTTTTGACAGATTCTGTTTTTCGTTTGTTGTTTGCTTATTTTGATGCATCTATGGCTAGTATATAGGGGTATGAACCATAGAGAAGTTGGAATACAGTAGGTTTAACACCAATATAAATAAAGAATGATTTCATTACAGTACCTTATGTGGTGGTTTTTCTTTCTTGCACTAAAGGAGCTTATGAGATTTCCTGTTGAGTTTTGTGTTGTGAAGTTTTCAAGTTTTGGGTAAAGATTTGATGGATTATGGAATAAGGAGTGGCAAGAGCCTAAGCTTGGGTATGCCCATGGAACCCCAAGATATTCAAGGATAACCAAAAGCCTAAGCTTGGGGATGCCCCTGAAGGCATCCCCTCTTTCGTCTTCGTCTATCGGTAACTTTACTTGGAGCTATATTTTTATTCGCCACATGATATGTGTTTTGATTGGAGCGTGTTGTATGATATGAGTCTTTAATTTTTACATTTACACAATCATCATTGCTGTACACACCTTTTGGGATAAACCCACATGATTTAGAATTTATTAGAATACTCTATGTGCTTCACTTATATCTTTTGAGCTAGATAGTTTTGCTCTATGTGCTTCACTTATATTTTCTAGAGCACGATGGTGGCTTAATTTTGAAGAAATTGTTGATCTCTCATGCTTCACTTATATTATTTTGAGAGTCTTTTAGAACAGCATGGTATTTGCTATGGTCATAAATTCGGTCCTAGAATGATGAGCATCCAAGTTGGGTTTAATAAAAGCTATCATAGAAAGTGCATTAAACACTAGGATCAATTTGATGCTTGATAATTGTTTTGAGATATAAAGATGGTAATGTTAGAGTCATGCTAGTTGGGTAATTATGAAATTGGGAAATACTTGTGTTGGAGTTGGCAAGTCCCGTAGATGCACGTATTGTAAAAGTTGTGTGACAAATTTGTTGCATGGGGTGCTCTTTTAATTTGCTTCCTTATGAGTGGAGGTCGGGATCGCGCGATGGTTAACTCCTACCAACCCTTCCCCTAGGAGCATGCGTAGTAGTACTTTGCTTCAAGGGCAAGTAGACTTTTGCAATAAGTATATGGGTTCTTTATGACTACTGTGAGTCCATGGACATACGCACACTCATCCTTCCACTTTGCTAGCCTCTATTATGCTGCGCAACCTTCGTCGGTATCATGCACCCATTATTTACCTTCCTCAAAACATCCACCATACCTACCTATTATGGCATTTCCATAGCAATTCTGAGATATATTGCCATGCAAATCTCCACCGTTCTTTTTATTATGACACGCTCCATCATTGTCATATTGCTCTTTGCATGATCATGTAGTTGACATCGTATTTGTGGCAAGGCCACCTTCATAATTTTTCATACATGTCACTCTTGATTCATTGCATATCCCGGTACACCGCCGGAGGCATACACATAGAGTCATATTTTGTTAAGTATTGAGTTGTAATTCTTGAGTTGTAAATCAATAAAAGTGTGATGATCTTCATTATTAGAGCATTGTCCCAAGTGAGGAAAGGATGATGGATACTATGATTCCCCCACAAGTTGGGATGAGACTTCAGACTTTATAAAAAAAGAGGCCAAAGAGCCCACCAAATAAAAAAAGAGGCCAAAGAGCCCACCAAATAAATAAATAAAAATAATGAGAGAAAAGAGAGAAAGGACAATGCTATTGTCTCTTTTCCACACTTGTGCTTCAAATAACACCATGATCTTCATGATAGAGAGTCTCCTATGTTGTCACTTTCATATACTAGTGGGAATTTTTCATTATAGAACTTGGCTTGTATATTCCAATGATGGGCTTCCTCAAAATGCCCTAGGTCTTCGTGAGCAAGTAAGTTGGATGCACACTCACTTAGTTTCTTTTGTTGAGCTTTCATATATTTATAGCTCTAGTCCATCTGTTGCATGGCAATCCCTACTCACTCACATTGATATCTATTAATGGGCATCTCCATAGCCCGTTAATACACCTAGTTGATGTGAGACTATCTTCTCCCTTTTTGTCTTCACAACCACCACCCTATGCCACATATAGTGCTACGTCCATGGCTTGCGCTCATGTATTGCGTAAGAGTTGAAAAAGCTGAAGCGCGTTAAAAAGTACGAACCAATTGCTTGGCTGAAACTGGGGTTGTGCATGATGGGAGTATTTTGTGTAATGAAAATGAAGCATGGCCTAACTATATGATTTTGTAGGGATAAGCTTTCTTTGGCTATGCTATTTTGATAAGACATGATTACTTGTTAGTATGCTTAAAGTATTACTATTTTATGTTTTATGAACTTTTATCTTGAATCATTTGGATCTGAACAATCATGCCACAATAAAGAAAATTACATTGAGAATTATGCTAGGTAGCATTCCACATCAAAAATTCTGTTTTTATCATTTACCCACTCGAGGACGATCAGGAATTAAGCTTGGGGATGCTTGAGACGTCTCCAACGTTTCTATAATTTTTGATTGTTCCATGCTATTATATTACCCGTTTTGGATGTTTATGGGCTTTACTTTACAGTTTTATATCATTTTTGGGACTAACCTACTAATCGGAGGCCCAACCCGAATTGTTGTTTTTTTTGCCTATTTCAGTGTTTCGGAGGAAAGGAATATCAAACGGAGTCCATACGGAATGAAACCTTCGGAAGCGATCTTTTTGGAACAAACGCAATCCAGGAGACTTGGAGTGGACGTCAAGCAACAGAGGAGGCGGCCATGAGGGTGCCCGGAGCGCCCCCACCCTCGTGGGCCCCTCGAGCGTCCACCGACCTACTTCTTCCTTATATATATATATATCCATGGACCCGAAAACATCCAGGAGCACCACGAAAAACTATTTCCACCGCCGCAACCTTCTGCATCTGTGAGATCCCATCTTGGAGCCCTCGCCGGTGCTCCGCCGGATGGGGAATCGACCACAGAGGGCCTCTACATCATATCAAAGGCCTCTCCGATGAGTTGTGAGTAGTTTACCACAGACCTTCAGTTCCATAGTTATTAGCTAGATGGCTTCTTCTCTCTCTTTGAATCTCAATACAAAGTTATCCTCGATCTTCTTGGAGATCTATTCGATGTAGCTCTTTTTGCGGTGTGTTTGTCGAGATCCGATGAATTGTGGGTTTATGGTCAAGTTTATCTATGAGAAGTATTTGAATCTCCTATGAATTATTTTATGTGTGATTGGTTATCTTTGCAAGTCTCTTCGAATTATCAGTTTGGTTTGGCCTACTAGATTGATCTTTCTTGCAATGGGAGAAGTGCTTAGCTTTGGGTTCAATCTTGCGGTGTCCTTTCCTAGTGACAGCAGGGGTAGCAAGGCACGTATTGTATTGTTGCCATCGAGGATAAAAAGATGGGGTTTACATCATATTGCATGAGTTTATCCATCTACATCATGTCATCTTTCTTAATGCGTTACTCTATTCTTATGAACTTAATACTCTAGATGCAGGCAGGAGTTGGTCGATGTTTGGAGTAATAGTAGTAGATGCAGAATAGTTTCGATCTACTTGACACGGACATGATTCCTATATACATGATCATGCCTAGATAATCTCATAACTGCTTTTCTATCAATTGCTCGACAATAATTTGTTCACCCACCGTAATACTTATGCTATCTTGAGAGAAGCCACTAGTGAAACCTATGGCCCCTGGGTCTATCTTTTATCATATAAGTTTTCCATCTACTTTTATTTGCATCTTTTATTTTCCAATCTATATCATAAAAATACCAAAAATATTTATCTTATCATATTTTCTCTATCAGATCTCACTTTCGCAAGTGGTCATGAAGGGATTGACAACCCCTTTATTGTGTTGGTTGCGAGTTTCTTGTTTGTTTATGTAGGTGCGTGGGACTTTTGAGGAGCTTCCTACTAGATTGATACCTTGGTTCTCAAAAACTGAGGGAAATACTTACGCTACTTTGCTGCATCACCCTTTCCTCTTCAAGGAAAACCAATGCAAGCTCAAGACGTAGCACGGGCCGGTAGGTTTCACGGGTCGGAGTTACTAGAAAAGTAATTTCCTTGTACTACCAAACATTGGTCTCACGCGGTTTCGGGCGAGTAGAGGCTCTTTTGGCGCTTCGTTCGAAATTTTGAAACAGAAGCATTCATGTTTAGAGTACTCTTGAACTTTGAGGATTGACCTAAATAGACAATGTTAAATTTGACCTTGTATGTTTGAAAACCTCATTAAATTATCCGCTTCTTTTTGAAATTTTGACACTTGAAAGTCCTATAACTATGGTTATTTTGGAATGGAGGAGCTAAATTGGAATCTATTTTGTACACAACTACATATGCTATTATGTACAAAATCAGAGCAAAGATTGGTGCCCCCATAATTTAGGTATGATTTACAAATGCCATGATATCGAATTCAAATAATTGAATGGACTTCATGTTGAATTCGATTTTTTTAAACCACCTTAAGTCGAATTCAAATGTATGCTAGTTCATAGGTAGCTATTTATAATGTTCATTGTGTAACTTTCATATGTATAATGTGCTTTACACACACAACATGAACTATACTCACGTTTATATTCGATTGCTAAAGCGATGCATTGTCTGGAGTTCAAAATACTAACTACGTGGATCAATTATGTCGAATAATAACATAGACATGCTCAAATTCGATAGAATCTAGATGTCTGATGGATCAATGACCGTTCCTTACGCGAATTGCAAATATCATGATCCCATCCTAATAATTGGATACAATTTATATCTTTAATCAATGTGTACATCAGTCTTTTACGTGTAGTTTCACTCTCCATCGGTGGTCTCTCACACATGCTCACACACTCTCTCCTGAGGTGTCTTTCTCGCAGACATGCTCTCGACATAACCCTCCCTCCCTCTCATAACCATTTACGGTTGTTTTCACTAACCTTTATCACAAGCACTCTTCCTCTCACAAGCATACACACGCACAATCCCCATCGACCCTTTCTATATACATAGACCTGCCTACGTGTCTCCTGTACGCACATTATCTTTAGGCTTGTCTCCCATGCCTTGTCTCACACCTCTCTTCCTAATCGACGAGTATGATTCTAGCAGAGCATTTTGTAGGACGCCCCCTAAATTTAGGTTGGATGAATAGTAATATCAGAGATAAGGGGTTACCTTAGTCCAAGAACCTAGGGTTACAAATCCTAGCCGGCTTTGTCAGTGGACACAGAGTCCTTCACAATTCTGCTATCTTTGTCTTGTATGACTAGTCATCCATGGGTCTCCCTAAATGCATCACGGGCCGACCAATGTGGCGCAGGACGAAACTGAACGAAGGGCCTCACCTCGACCCACCGGACCTCATGCGGTGACACAACCTCTACCACCACGTCTCATTATCTTCTCACACCCACACATACCAACACAGACACCACACACAAAAAAATCTCCTAGTGCCTCTATCCCCTCCCCCCTTGCATATACACACTCAAGGGAATCTCTCGCCGTGACATATTCGTCTCTCTCTCTAGACCACTCTCATTTTCTCGTGCTATCTCCCCACTACCGGCCCCTCTATCCATGCCTCTCTCGAATACGTAATACACACACATACCTCTCTAGGCCCTGCCAAATACATCAACTACACATTCACACATGTTACATCACGTACCCCATTGATCTAAAAAGCCCTCTCTTCACGTTTATTTCGCATACAACATTCCTTTTGAATAAAGTGTGGCCAAAAAATTATTTTAGAATTTCTACATATATACAACATTACAAAGTTATATGGAGGAGTATGAACGCTAATTTGCATTGCATGGTCCCCACAATGATATTTATTCCGCACTGTGAATTTGTATATTTTTATACTATATATAAAGTTAGTCATAATAAAGAGAAATGAAGAACATCTCTCTCTCCGTCGCTTAACCCCCCTCTACTCCCCTTTCACGTACGCACACAAATTATCTACAGGTCCTCTAAAAGTATGCCCCCAGCACATTCACGCATGTTTCATCTTTCTCTCGTGATATATACAGTGACGATCATTGTATTTAAAGCAAAAGCACGATAAGTACATTGGACTTCAGAATCCACTCATTACGGTCACCATTTATGTTTTGTGGTTATTATACAGTCACGGGCTCATCGTACAGCTCGGTATTTGCTCAAGACACGACTAGTTGACCAGTTAAACGCTCCATGTGGCACCTCTAGTGTTGCATCACATTATCTCACTACCATTGGGCCCATTTGTCGGCTTGTATCTACTCTACACTCTTATAAAAAATAGAGTTGGTGATGATGGTGTGCCTGTCATCCTGCAATATAGGCCGTCCAATTTATATCTGACGGGTAGGAAGGAAACTATGTCAATTTTGCAAAAAGGTACCAACACACCTCTCCACATTTGCAAATAAGGCCTTGCCTCGTTCATCCTTTTATCTCACAAGATAAACTAGTCATACAAATGCATCTTGATGTTATGTGCAATGCATGGGCATCTTGTTAGTAAGAATGAAAACAAACGACAGAAAAATATTGGACGGTGGTTCGAAGTCATGACCGCGGGCACAACGGACATGGTGGCCTTGTATTGGTATGCTGAGCCGTCTGTTTTAACACACATGAGCTGGTGTGGTGATTATACACAGACGCACGCATGCACACGAACTGCATGCACGCAACACTCACACGAACACATGCAGCCACGCACGCAAGCAACACTCACAGGTACACACGCAGCCACACACGCACGCAACACTCACATGCACATGCACACGCATGCATGCACACACCAGTACACCACATGATCAACACACTCCCACGCTCAAGTGCTCAACCTACACGTGCATGCGCACACATTAGGCCCTGACACACACATACACAACTAGGTGATTCCCGCGCACGGGTTGGAGTCTTGTTGCACCTGCGTAAATTTGTGTTTATCTGACCTTTTCCCTATGCGAAGGTGTGACCCACAAGGATCATGGTCAATTTAACTAGTCAACATGGTGCCATGCAGACTATTTGGCCCGTCAACAGAGTGCAATCCGATGCTTAACCGTGAGCAAGTGACCGTATAATCACCGCAAAACGTATATAGTGACCGTAATCAGCTTATTGTGAAGTCGGTGACCGTATTACGCTTTTCTCTTTGTAGGCCCTCCAAAACTACATCTCTACACGTTTTCGCATGTTAAATCTAACAACTATGCAATACAACACTACTACTACACTCTAACACAATAAATCATTGTGTTTTTAGTTTTACTAGATATCATATTGTTACTTAATTATTCAGTTTACATACATTGAAATTGCCTTTGAAATGTATGGCCAGTATCATCTACCGCGCGGGAAAAATCCCGCCCTTTCCTGTTTAATCGGGTTTGTATTGATGGATCGTGCGAAACAGCAAAACTATAGTACTATACAGTACAAGTGACAATTCACTGGGACGCCGTGTCATGCACTCCTCCTTCGTAAGAGTGGAGCGCTCACTTTCATAAATCTTCTAGTCCCTTTCGCCGACATGTGGGACATCAAGATACCGGGTCCACGTGCCATACCGAAATACAATGCAGAGTAGCCGCGGTGAAGCACCGCAGTCATGGCACCGGCGTAGGAATGAGCAATGAGGCATCAAATCACAAAGCTGCACCTTTCCCGCAGTTAAGTTGGAGGGACGAAGTAATAATGCTAAAAAAATAAGTTGGAGGGACGAAGCAACTATCATTTCACTCGTTGCTGAATCCGCTTCTCCCCCGTCTTCTTCAAGTTAACCACGTGTTGCTTCTGCCGTTGTTCTGCCTCATGTGGGACGCGGATTGGCTTGGTAAAGCACTGACACGTGGGACCGCATGTTAGCAAACCGCCAGGACAACGTCCTCTAAAAATAATAAACCCCCCCCCCCCCGCCATCCACGTGGCAAAATCACCTCCTTTTACTAATCTTGATTCTATAATTTTTAGATCAATATAATTGAGATTTGTATAGATAGCAGACAGGAGCAAAACCAAGTGGTACGGTTAAGGGCATCCACAATGTGTAGCCAAATGTGAAAATAGCTTTTGACATCGATGGGAACCATTATGGACAGTGCTACCAAAGCCAAAAAGATTGAACTGAAGCTCCCTGATTTATTGATTAAAGGAATAGAAAAATGCAACGTCTCTCCACTTCCTCCCGTGCTTGGAGGCATGTACATTATAGAGCATAGAGTCTACCCCCTGTCCCTTCTATCACAAATCACAAAGCAGTGAGGCGTCAAATCACAAAGCACGGACGTAGCATCCATCATTTCACTCTGCGCTGACTCGGCTTCTCCATCGTCTTCTTCGAGAAACCACCTCACCGGACTAAGCTGGACGGACGACGCTATTGTGTACTAGTAGTACTAGTAAATTTATGCGTCCTTTGGTTTAACGGACTTCCTGGATGCAAATAAGGCGCTTGTCTCGGCTTGCAGGCGGCACTTGCGAACGACTTACCGTGGTCTCCCTCTATGGTGTTCTCCGTCGAACGCACTTCGCCAAACCACAACGTTCGAGATGTCGTCAACGTCACCGCAATGGGGAAGGAAGTCAAATATAGTTACTACCTCCATTTTGTTGCACACAAGGCCAGTATATCAAAATTACAATTTGCAAAAGGCCACTAACACGAATTGAGGCAAAATTGATGGGCTTTGCCTCGTACTAGCAACCAAGGACATTAATATACCCTTGCATGCATGCGGAAGTGAGAAGGTTGGTTTGCATGGCACTGCATTAATCGAGCGATGAGGAGTGAGATGGTTAGCTCTTTGGGCTTTGGAGAAAAAATATGCATTAATTGACACGTCAAACAAGGATTTGTATCGATTAATCCCGCGAAGGAAAACCCCGCCTTTCTTTTTTAACACTAGTACTCCTAGTACGTACGTACTATCCTATTTGGGTCTAGGCCTTGCATTGCCATACTTCACCACACATTTTTGCCAAGCTTGCCTAAAGTTTTCAAAATGAAAAGGAGGTACACTTGTGCACGGCTGTCGCGGTCGCACCGCACCCTCACACGGTCTCTCCTGCATGCCGCGGTCACACTGCACCCTCACACAGTCGCTCCTGCACGCCGCAAACCCAACCAAGGGAATGCACCCTCACTGACACATGCTATCACATGTGGACAAACCAAACTCAGCCATCCTACCGCTGACACATAATTTTTGTTCATACATTATGTTTATCCAACTTCATGTTGGGGAGGATCCGTACGGCCCGTGTGGTGGTCTGTTGGGGAAGAAGAAGAGGTGAGGAAGAAGGGTTAGGCGACGTAGGATATTCATCCAACCGCCTGAAATGGTAGACTGAACCAAATGATGAAAGTCAGGCGACTTGCATAACAATATATGTTTTTACACAGCAAAAGATCCATAAAAACAACAACATAAAGAAAAACTATCACTGCTCACAGAATGAGACGGCCTCGTCGTCTTTGGCTGCCGGCGCGAACCAGCCGTAGCTGCCGACGTGTATCTCCACACCATGGTTGTCCTCGGCCTCCAGCTACTCGTTCACGCAGAGCGTGCGGGCGCTCTGCATGGATGAGAGCACCACCCGGTTCAAGTCGAGGACGTCTGGTTCCGCCTGCAGGAGGGCCTCGATGGCAGCGGCATCCGCGCGCTCCGCGTCGAGTTGAGCCTCCGCCGCCCGGTTCAAGTCCAGGACATCCGGTTCCACCTGCAGGAGGGCCTCGATGGTAGCGGCATTCACGCGCTCCGCGTCGAGTTGAGCCTCCGTCGCCCGGTTCAAGTCCAGGACGTCTGATTCCGCCTGCAGGAGGGCCTCGATGGCAGCGGCATCTGCGTGCTCCGCCTCAAGTTGTGCCTCCACCGCCCGGTTCACATCCACGACATCTGGTTCCGCCTGCAGGAGAGCCTCGATGGCAGCGGCATGCGCGCGCTCTTCGTCGAGTTGAGCCTCTGCCTCCCGGTCCTCCTTTAGTATCGCCAGGTTGAAATGCTGGTCCGCCTGCACCATGGGGGACTCAGACGCCGGCATGAAGTCGACGTCCATTGTCTCATACCCATCGGGGCCCTTCGCCGTGAACTCCGCCATGAACATTGGATCGGCTTCCTCCTCCTTGTAGCTTGGCTCCAGAGAACACGGGGATTGGCCTGCTGCGAAGCGAGCTTAGGAACGGAGGTCTGTGGCGCCGACTGCCGCCGCGATTTCTGCACGGCGCTCCGACGTCAGCATCTTGTAGTAAGTGATCTTGCGGCGCACCATGGCTTTCAGGCAAACTAGGGGACACTTGAAGCGGGCTAGGGGATCGAATGGTGAGGGAATGGGCTAGAGATAAGGTGTGGTTTTGGGGCAGTGGCTGGCGTAGGCCGAGCAGCAAAGATTCTGGTGTGAATAGTGGTTCCGGTGACGACTGGTCAATCGGTTTTGACTGTACATCGCTCTTGTCGCGTTCGTGTTGCACCCTGGCACGCTGGACTCTCCACGTCGCTCACCGAATGGAACACGCTTCGTCTTGCGTTTTTGCTCGCTTGTGGGATCCTAGTTGAGAACAAACCGATGTCCCTCCCCCTCCCCCTCCCGCGTCATTTATACTACCACTCCCTCCGTTTTATGCGGAGTAAATAAAAATAGAGGGAGTATACTACGGATGAGGATCCCCTGACGTGACTGAACCCGTTGAGTAACTGACCTGCGGGGCCTAGCAAGCATGGAGTCCACCTGTAAGTGACCGAAAGGGAGGGCAAGGCAGGGATACCTATGTCGGAGGATCCACTTCCACTACTACTCCCTCCTTCCATTTACTATACATGGCCTAATGTGTTTTTCGAGACTAACTTTAACCAAATGTTAGAGAAATAATATATGACATGCAACTTACACAAAGCATACGGTTAAATTCTTATGTGAAAGGAGCTTCCAATGATATAATTTTCACATTATACATCTCATGTACTATTAATCTTGTCAATAGTCAAATGCGGTTTTGAAAAACGCATTAGAGCATGGTTAATAATATAGCCAGCCGATGGCTATAAGGAACTGAGATGCCATCTATAGCCATCATCTATATGCACTCATACAGTAGTGTGGGCTATAGGTTGGCTATTTCCCGCAAAAAATATATAAGGTTGGCTATTGTATTAGTACTTTTTTCCATCTCCTCTCTATCTCTTTCTTCATATTTATTGTATTTAACTAGGAATGCGTATATAGCTAGGCTCTTGCATGAAAGCTCACTCCCCTTACTTTTTCACATCTCTCTCCTCCACATAGGCCCTATATAAATGGAAGGAGGGAGTACTATGAGCACTGCATACTCTAGTACAAATGTTGTCAGTACTCCACTAGTACTATTGGACAGGGAGCTTAAAAAAGTTACTATTGGACTGGCTATACGTGGCGAAGTCCTAGTAGGAAGAGCATGCGCGAGAACAAGCACATTCACGTGGTTGAAAACAAATTGGAAACCATCTCTGTGTGAATACAAATCTAGGAGCATGTACGAATCTAACAATATTGATTGGGCGTTGTTGAATGTTGATACTTTTTTCTATAAGTTTGATTAAAGTAGAGATACTTTGACTACACATAAAACTTATGTGTAAACTAGAAATGATCGGAGGGAGTATATTGTATGTTCAAAAATGAAACGAACATTGGATACCCTTTATATATGATTTGCGGATGCTATGATCACCGGTTCAAAATTTTGAATCCGCCTTAGGTATCACACATGCCCCCACTCGTTCTCTCTCGATTTCATCTCGGGGTCCGGAGATCGATTGAAAGAGGACTAGGGTGGGTACAATACGTTCATTTTGCTTATGAACGTACAATATACTCCCTCTGATCCCCACAGACCCCCTCCCCCGCGGGTCATTTCTATCATAGAAACAGACCAAACCTTTATCTCCTTGCACAACACGCAATTGATCTCTCAACATCAATCGATCTTGTCAACATGTGTCGGGGCATGGACCGAATGGGATGTCAAAACTAAGACACGAAGCGACACGTAGTGGAGGCAAAGTGAAACTTTAAATGAACCGTTTGTTTGTATGCATGTCGGACAAATTACAACATTGGAAATACAAGCATGGTCTAGGCCCACATGCGAATTATACTCAGCGGAATGTTCAAATGAGGCATGCAGGAGTATGGACTCGACCGGAGGGTGCCATGATCGATGGAGAAGAGGGTTGGAGAGGAATGAGAAATAAGGAAACGCCACATGATTATACTTGAACGACTCAGATAAACAATAAGTTGTCTCGCTTGGCCTACATAGTGAAAGGCCTAATGTGCAACGCGGAGCACTGATGCTCGAATATGGCCGGGAAAATAGGGAAACCGACATGTGGGGCACACCTATTGGGACGAGGTAGCACATACTAGTCCAATGGAGGAGCTGGCCCACGACCTCCTCGCCACCGGCAACCATTCATCTGGGTCGTGGGGGCCAGCAATGTGGCGCAACTCCAGCATCGCCTCTGGACACGGCGACCGCGGTGAGCGACACGCTCATCATCGCTGGACATGGTCGGTTTCAGTGTGACGAGGGCGGCGTTAGCGCTGTGGCACGACCAGCAGATCAAGGGTATTTTTGGTTTGTGCCCAAGGTTGCCCCATCAAAGCATTGGCTAGCCAAAATTTTGGTTGAGGTTTTGGTTGCTTATGATTTGGCTGACATTGGCAAGAAAAATGAATTAGAGTTGGCTAGAGTTCATTGGCATGCCAAAAAATGGCAACCATCCAAACAAAGACCAATCTTTGGGTCATGACCAAAATTTTGGTAAGGTGCACTTTGGCCACAATCCAAACACACCCCCACACCCGGCTCATCGAGGATGCACGGGGCGCCGCGACGTGTCCGCGGAGTGGTGTAGCGCGGCTAACTGCATCCCCAGGACCTGAGACCATGCCGGGTTGTCTTGCTTTTTCAATGACATGTGGGGATCGCATGTGAGCAAATGGCGTCTCCAATGTTGCCACGACCGCATCTGACTACCCTAGCACACCAAAAACCCTTGTCCCTCGCACCATCGCACGATGCGTTCCCAGCCGGCGCCAGCTGCCCGCATTCATGTCATCCGTCTGTATGCCGTGGTTAAGAGGCTCGGTGCCCGAGGAACCAACTCCGGCGACTTAATGACGCACCCGGATGCTTGGCCTCACCGGAATGCGCTACTTAAAGTGGCAACGCCCAGCTAACCTCCACACCATAGTGCATCGTCCTCCTACCTGGCACCACATCTGCCATGACTGCGAGCGCGAACACTCTGCGGGAGAGCTTGTATTCGGGGATGAAGCTCGAGGTGGTGGCCCTTGCTCAAGTCGCCTCTCGCAACACAATAGCGGCGTAGCCGGACGCGGACGCGACCGCACAAGCGATGGCCGCGCTGGCGGCTGACGACGGGAGCACCGTCAGCCACGCGTCCCACTTGACGTCGTCCAATGTCCGGCACCGCCGAGGTCGGGGACTCCTCCAAGGATGAGTAGGCCATGGGAGGTGGTAGGGCATGGTGTGCCAACTGGCCGATCCGTATCCTGTGTTCTACTCTTCCTCACCGGAGACCGCACCTTCACTTCACGGGTCTTGAACCCCGCCCCCGTACATAGAGATCGCAGATGGAGGATCTCGGTCGCCACCGTAGAATAGGTTTAGTGTCGGGTTTCTTTTATTTTTCTATCCTATGAAAGTTCGAAATGTAATGAAAATCTGCCGTGTTTGCATTAATCTTGGCCGGTGTATATGAACTTTCACAATAATACAGTATATTGTAGGAGTACTAGCAAGATGCCCGTGCATTGCACGGAACATCAAGATCTTGTGGGAGAAAAGGATGAACGAGGGAATGCCTTATCTGCAAATGAGGAGAGGAGTGCGGGTCAATTTTCATAGTTTCCTTCCTATCCGTTAGATATAGACCGGACGGCCTATATTGCAGGATGATAGGCACACCATCATCACCAACTCTGCTTTTTATTGAACCGAGACAAAGCTAACATGCGAAGTAAATAAACACATGCATAGGGTCTACATACAAAATTTATCTTAGGCACTCCAATAGTACGTCCACTACACATTCACGCATTTCACATCTTTCTACATCTACGGGAACCTATGAAAGGGTTAACGTAAGTTGCCCCTCTCTCTCCTCCCCTAATTTTCATGGTGGTGGGCCCCTCCCTCCCCCCAATCCACAATCAATAGCTCACGCGTTTGACATTACGTTAATTACGTAACTGGGATTACGTAGGTGTAGCATTACTCGTCCTAAAAAAACCAACTAAGCCAACCTCCCAGCATATCGCGCGGGAAAAGACCCGGACGTGCCGTTTTAGTCGTGATTACCGGATTACTAGTAGTAGTATCGATGGATCACACGAAGCACCAAGTTTTTTTGAGGGGGCGCAGCACCTAGTTTAAAAGGAAAAGAGGAGGTACACTCACATCACCCCTGTCACGGTCGCATTGCACCCCACACACGGTCGGTCTTGCACACGGCTCACGCAAACGGAACGCGCTTCGGCTTGCCTCTTCACTAACACGTGGGACTGCACTTGGAGAAACCAACCATGCGCCAAACTCCCCCCGCCCATCGCGCGAAAATCCTCCCCCCCAAATAAATTCCCCCCAAATCCCAAATTCAATCGCCCTTCGGCCAACTAGCCAATAATATTCCCCAAACCCCCCTCCCCCCGTCCCCCTCCACTCCATTCGCTCTGCCAAAGCCGCCCTCCCTGCCGCGCCAATACATCGGTGCCGCAGTTCATTGAGGGGACGCACGGCGATCCTCTCGCTCCCACAGTATGCTCTCGTAGACTGTCGTCCTCTAGCCGCGCTGCCACCACTGGCGACGTTCTTGTGGAGGCGCAAGATGGTCAGTGCCGCTACCGCTGTCGATGTTCGTGTGGAGACGCAAGGCAGCCAGCTTCTCCCACGGTACGCGCATTCTAGACTGAGGCCCCGTGCATATCGGTGTAGCGCTGAATGTTAGCTGGTAGACGCTGTCAACCTCACTATTTGCCGAAGTAGTTTACAGTCAATATGCTCTGCTTAAGAAGCTTCCTTGCCCAGTTCTGCACTCAATCTGCTTAGCTGAGATGGCATGCCAAGGCCGATTAGTTGCTAAAATATCCTGCCATATATTTATTGTGACGTAGATTGCCATGGTCTAGTAGCCAATCTATTAGGTGAAATAGCTCTACACCATTTTATACTCGATCTTGCCGCGATGGCCTTCGATAGTTCGATGGTTGTGTGCTCGGCCTCATTGACTGCTGAAACAGCCTGCCATAATTTAGCACTCAAATCTGTTTGTTGAATTAGCTTTACATATATTTCGTTACTTAGATCTGCTCGTCCAAATATCTTGCCATAGCTTTAGACATCGACCTAGGTATTTTTTTCTGGACTTCATAAAAAAGCATATATGTTTTTCCTGTAATATCTAGTAGAAGAACTAATTTGTATGTCTAACAGATGGACAGGAATTGGATAACTTCTACTCGAAGATGCTCTGCTGCATATGTTGAGGGGATTGAAAACTTCATGAATTTTATCAGAGTTGAGTACGGTGGTCCGAAATCAGATGTGCTCTACCCGTGTAGTAGTTATATGAATTCAGTTACAAGACCCCGGTCAACTATGCAAAATCATCTACACTTGTATGGGATGTCAGTCACATATACTATGTGGGTTCATCATGGTGAAGCTATGAACGTCAATGTTATTGACTACGTGGAAGCAGCAGATCACCATCTTGTTCTTCCTGATGCTCAGGTTGAAGAGGAGGAGGAGGTGGTGGTGGCGGAGCCAGTGAGTTTGACGAACATTGAAACAATGCTACGAAATGCTCGTGCATTTCGTGAACTTTCACCTGCAGAAGCAAAACGGTGGGCCCGCATGTTGGAACAATGCAACATGGCTCTCACCCTAGGAAATAAGCTGTCAGTATTCTCAGCTATGGTCACCTTTCTTTAGGTGAAGACATCTGAGCAGATGATCAACAAATCATTCGATGCGATGTTGGCTGCTTTCCGCAAATCTTTCCCAGATGCGTCTGAGCTGCCACACACCTACAGTAAAATGAAGAATTTCCTTCGTGTAGTTGGAATTGGATATGATATGATCCATGTTTGTAAGAATAATTGTGTTCTGTTCTAGAAGGATTATGCCAACTTAAGTGAATGCCCGAAATGCAAATCATCAACATGGAAATATGGCGATGCTCTGAAGAGGATTCCTCATAATGTTCTAAGGCATTTTTCAATTATACCAAGATTGCAGAGGTTGTTCCATGATGCTAAAACAAGAGAGGATGTACTGTGGCATTCTAGGAACCAGGAGTACAGAGATCAGAATGTAATGAGCCATCCATCTCATGGTAGTGAGTGGAAAAGCTTCAATCATAAACACAAAAAGTTTGTTGCTGACCCGAGAAACATTAGACTTGGCTTAGCTTCAGATTTAACCCATTTGGCCACCAGAGCGCCACATATAGCATGTGGCCAGTGCTTGTTATCCCTTACAACATGCCTCCAAATGTCTGCACCGAAGAATCAAACTACATGATGGCCTTGCTCATCCCAGGTCCAAAAAGTCCTGGAAAGGATTTTGATTTATTCATGGAGCCTCTTGTGGAGGAACTTCAACAACTATGGAGGTGTGTTCTCACTCGAGACCTATATAGCAGCCCACCAACTGATTTCTTTCTGCGTGCTGTTATAATTTGGTGCATCCATGATTATCCGACTTTGGGCACTATGTCAGGGAAAACGACACATGGTTACAATGCATGTGTTCACTGTGACAGGAATCCACTGTCATACGCAATACTTAGCAAGATCTGTTACATTGGACACCGCCGTTTCCTTGCTAAGGACAAGCCGCATCCTAGAAAATACCGAAGACATGTGTTCAATGCAAAGCATAAAAACCGTGATGCGCCAAAGAGGCTCACCGCCGATGAGTTGCAAGTGGAATTAGAGAAGGTCATGCATATTACACCAGGAAACTATCCTGGTAATGGTAGCAGGAAAAGGAAGCATGGCAGGGCAGAAGAGAGATTATTGTTTACCCACAGGTCCCTTTGTGGGACTTGGAGTATTGGAAATATTTGGATCTGCAGCATAATCTTGATGTGATGTACATCATGAAAAATATATGTGACAACATTATAGGCACACTTCTTAATATTGAAGGCAAGACGAAAGATACCTTAAAATCTAGGATTGATTTGACACACCTGGGTATCAGACAGGATTTGCAGGTGCAAGATGAAGGTAAACCACGGGATATGGCACTAGTTGTGTATGTCTTGGACAAGGTAAAAAGAAAAGAATTCTGCGAGGTCCTGTCACGTGTGAGATTCCCACATGGATTTGCTTCCAACCCTGAAAGGAGAGTCAGTGCATATGGAAACAAGGTACAAGGGTTGAAAACTCATGACTGCCATGTCCTACTTCAAAGGGTTTTACCTATTATCCTTAGAGGATTGGGCCGCCCTGACTTATACAGAGCAGTTGTAGAGTTGGGACAATTCTTCAGGGAACTCTGCAGTAGAAATATCAGGATAGATGCTTTGGAGCGTCTTAGAGACAAGATACCAACTATCCTATGCGCCCTTGAGAAGATATATCCTCCAGCCTTCTTTGATGTGATGGTGCATTTGGCTGTTCATCTACCTGATGAGGCACTACTTAGAGTTCCAGTACGGTATGGTTGGATGTACCCTATTAAAAGGCGGCTAGGCACTTTCAAGGGCTATGTTAGGAACAGAGCTAGACCCGAGGGTTCCATTGCAGAGGCCTACATTGCTAGAAAAGCGTTGACATTCTTCTCAAAATACATTGAAACAACTGATCAGCTTAGCAAAGAGGTGGGTGAAGACAATCCCGGGCTCAATGTTTTTGATTATTCAGTTCGAGTTACAGGGAAGAGTCGACAAGAGGACAAACCTAAAGATTTGGACAAAATGGTTTGGTATGTGTTGAATAACTGTCCTGAGATACTACCTTATATCAAGTAAGTGCTAAGTACTGCAGCTTATACATCGTAATCTACTAAACTTGCAGCACGTTCTTATATATTTAGATGTTTGATGCGATCACTATGTTGTGCGGCATCTACAAAAAGGAGTTACTGCCGCAAAATACAAGAAAAATTGACAAACTGGTTATGGCAGGATTTGCAAAATGGTTCAAGAGGCATGTAAGCTTTTGAATTGCATTGTCAGTCTTTTAATATATTGAGTACATAAGATGATCAACTTGTCTATTTTCTAACCATGGGTTAAGAAGATGCGGGAGGATGGGAAAGTAGTTGATGATGCCCTTTACTCACTAGCAATGGGTCCTAATACTCGGGTAAGACATTATGAATCTTGCCTTGTTGGAGATGTGCGCTACAACACCCTTGCACGCGACGAAGGCAGGAAGACACAAAAATGCCAGCATGAGCACGGATACGTACGACAAAGAGACAACTAAAATGTATGCTAACATGATAGACATTGTTCAGTTGCAGTATATCTCCAGTTTTGAGGATCATCGATGTGTGGTTCTATTGTGCTGTCGTTGGTATAACCTATTTTCCAAGATCGCAAAACCCCAGAGCTGATGATTATTTCAAATCCATCAATGTCAAGGCGGCGTACCAGATCAACGAGCCTTTCATTTTGGCAGATCAAGCAACACAAATATTTTTCTTGGAAGACACATTTGCGCGTAGCGATGACTGGAGAGTATTGCAAAGGTTTGACCAGAGGAATTCGTTTAATGAAGTTGCACAACAAGATGATGCTTGCACAACTCCTGATGTACAAGATAACACATATGTTCCTAATATCTTTGAGAACCATCACATCAATGACGCCGGCGAAAAGATTGTCTGTCGTGTTGTGGACATACAAGAGTTGATCAAGAAGAAGCCAACGTTCGAGGACATTGAGGATGAAGAAGAAGATGACACCGTGGGGAATTACGATTCAGAACGATACACATGGCGAAGATGTTGACGCTGCTGCTGCGGATGATGATTAGATTGCTTTTGTCGTATTTGCCTATCCGAAGATGTTTTTTTATCTACTATGTGAAATTGTGTTTGCTATGACAACTGAAACCTGATGAACGTGTTGTTTAGTATTTTACTGTGAGAACATCACTTGTTATGTATGCTAATTTATGTTTGGTGATTGTATGACGACTAAAACATGATGACATTGTTTTTTGACTATGTACTGCAAGGTAACAGCCTCACAGTGTTTTATTAAACCACAGAACCAAAGTATTACAAAGTTACAAAGTTAAGACAAGAGAGGAGAGTGTAATACTTACAAAAGAAGTGGTTAAGGTAAGGCAGCTATCCAAGAGATTAATCTATTCCTATATTTACATTTGATTTTATGAGCTAAAAGAGAGATGTCATGCAAAAAGTTCCTCCTCCATGATCTGAATGATGGTGCTTCATTTCTGAAAATCATCCCATTTCTTTGTGTCCAAATATTCCAAGTGGCAGTGAAGACTACCTCAGAGAAAAAGGGATGGCCAAAATCCCTCCTAGCATCAGAAGCCATCTCATAAGTGGGCTGGTTAGGTTTAGGACACCAAGAGATACCCAGGTAGTTCCAGACACGCTGGCTAAAATTGCAAGCAAAGAGATGCGCTCTGTCCTCATGAGAGGCCAAGTGACACAGAACACAAGTGTCATCCTGGATAATCCAATGCCTCCGCTGCATCATGTCCCTAGTGTTCAGACGATCCATCAAAAGGAGCCAACCAAAAACCTTAAACTTCAGAGTACAAGAACATTTCCAGATCCACCGAAATATGGGATCAACCACTGTGTCTGAAAAGCATGACAAGTAATAAATCCTGGACAGATAGTCACCAGACTTTGAAGGCCATTTCCAGACATCCTTTTCCCCGTCATGAAGGTTGACCAAAGGAAGCAACGCCTGAAGTTGATTAAATTCCTCAAAGGCCTCAGTAGAAAGAGGCAGGTGGAGATTGTCAGTTAGATCTGATAGCTCCATCATATCCTTGACTGAGAGAGAATCATCAATCACAAAAGAGTGAAGCCTCGGAAATTGATGTTGCATGATAACCGTATTGTTGCCAAGTTGCCAACGGCCTAGCCAGAAGATCACCGTATCACCCGTACGAACGTGTGGAACTGCCAACTTGCAAAACTTATCATATAACTTGAGTACATCCCTCCACCAGAAAGAACCGCAACTTTGAGTGACTTTGGGAGGCGCAGCGGCATAATAAGTGTCCCAAATAAGAGATACCCATGGCACATCCATCTTATTAAAGAACTTGAAAAGATGCTTGATCAGCAAGGCATCATTCTGAATGCTCAAGTCCAGAACGCCCAGACCTCCAGAATATTTTGGACGACATACCAAGTCCCAAGCCATCAATGATTGCCGGGGTGTATCCGTGTTCCCTCTCCACAATTATTGCCGCATGATGCGCTCAATCTGTTTCAGAATGCCCTGCGAAAGCGAAAGAGTGCACAAGAAATATATTGGCATAGAACTAAGAACAGACTGCAAGAGCTGAAGCAGGCTTCCTTGATTCAATAGGCAAGAAGACGCAGATAATCGTCTCTCGACTCGATCCACCAAAGGCAACATATCTTAAATTGTTGGCCGGGAGGTACCCATTGGTAAGCCCAGATAAGTGAATGGCATGGAACCAACATCACACCCAAGCAAGCAAGCAACACGCTTGCCCTCGTCATCACTCATATTGATGGGTATCAAAGAGGACTTACTAAAATTTACCCTCAGATCTGTTGATTTAGCAAAGACTTCAAGCATTTCTTTGAAGGCAATGAGCTGGCTGTCAATAGCTGGAAGAACGATTAGGGTATCATCCGCATACTGAATGATCGGATAGTCCATCGAGGAAGTTGGGATTGGCAAGGTGAGAATATTCCTTGAGCACATTTCATTTACAACCGATTGAAGTAAGTCCACCGCGATCACAAAGAGCAAAGGAGATAGCGGATCTCCTTGACGAACACCCGAACGGCATACAAAATGATTACCAGGCACTCCATTCAAAAGAACCGAAGAGGAGCCCGTGGACAAAATGCTCTCAATCCAACTTGTCCAACGATCATCAAATCCCTTACATTTCAGAATCCTAAGAATTAGTTTATGCTCAATGGTGTCGAAAGCCTTTGTGAAGTCAAGTTTACGAAGAATGATAGGCCTCTTGGAAGCTTTGCATTGGTGGATGTACTCAAAACACCACGCCAGACAGTCCTGAATGGATCGACACTGAAGAAAACCATATTGGTTGTGGTGAATACATTTCAATATCACACACTGGAGACGAATTGCCAAAAGCTTGGTTAAAAACTTCAAACATGTATTAGTCAATGATATGGGCCGGAAATCACCAACATATTCAGGGCTCAGCTTTTTTTGAATGAGGGTGATAAGAGATGTGTTTAGACACTCCAAATTACATTTCCTCTCATAGAATTCTTGCACAAGCTTCATAAAGTCCTCCTTCAAAATAGACCAACATTTCTTTAAGAAAAGTCCAGTAAATCCGTCTGGTCCCGGAGCACGATCAGTAGGCATATTATTAATTACCGCATCCACCTCAGAGTCCGTGAACGGTAAAGACAACTCCTCTAGACCATCAATCCGGGTAATTAATGTGTCTAGATCAAATCCCATTTGAATGCCTTTTCATTGGCCCATTCGCTGATTGAAATCAGCCCAGAACATCCTTGCCAACTGTTGGTGATCCTTGACCACATCACCCTCCACAGACTTCATCGAGGAGATAGTGTTCCTTCGATATCTTTCCGTAGCCATGGCATGAAAATTTTATGAATTGTCCTCACCAACTTTGATGTTTCTGATCGTGCAACGCTGCTTCTAGTAGATAAACTGCCAATGTAAGATATCCTCAAGGTGCAATTTAACAATTCTATGCAAATTGAACTCCGACCAACTCAAAGGCCTAAATTCCTCAAGATTATCAAGAAAAATAATCACTTTATTACAATCAACAATCAGAGCTTTGACTGTGGATAGGTTTAAATGCCATTTCTTGAGAGCATATCGAAGGGCCTTAAACTTAGCCAAAATTGTTAATGCAATGGACGTTTTAGCCTCTAGCCTATTCCAAACCTCAGAAACACAGTCAACAAAATGAGGCAAATCAACCCAATAATTCCCAAAGCGGAAAACCTTTGCCTTGGGAATACATGTGGCAATCGAGACCACACACGGAACATGGTCAGAGGCAGTGCGTGCAAGAGGAAAAACCATCGTGTTGGGGTGGTCCGATGTCCAAGTAACCGACGTGAAAAACCAATCAATCTGCTCGAGAAGCGGCGAGGTTTGCATATTCGACCAAGTATATTGACGACCCTTGATTGGAAGTTCAACAAGACCCAATGACCAATTATTTCATTAAACAAGAAAATATCGTTTACATCACCACCCGGAAGATTGCAGTTCTCAAGCGATCGCATGAAGTTGAAGTCACCCAACAGCAACCAATTGTCACCAAACTGAATATCAAGATTATATAACCACTGAACAAATTCATCACGGGCAGGGCCTTGACACGGGCCATAAACGGAAACTAAAGACCAATTTTCAAAAGTATGTTTGGATTTAAACTCCACAATTATCCCATAGGATTTTGCCTCAATTAAAGAACCTATGAAAAAGGATGAATTCCAAATAACCACCATCCCAGCAGACGCACCAGCCGAGGGAACAAAAACAAAATTATCAAAACGCCTCGGGCAGAACTTCCTAATGAAACGTTGATCCATATGCATGCATTTAGTTTCCTGAAGACAAACAACAGAACAACCACTTTCATCAATCTTTTACCTAACCGCAAGCTGGCGCGCTTCAGAATTAAGGCCCCGAACATTCCAACATAGCAGTTTCCACTCCTTAAACCTTGTCTGATTCATTACAAACCAATATTAAAAGCATAAAAGGTAGGCCACGCAATGACCTACACCGACCCACAAAGCAGACAAGCATCGCATAGTTCCAAACATAGAAAGAAAGATAAATGGCGATTACGGTACGCCATAGACTAGAACCCTGCATGAAGTAACTAATCATCAGAACCCATGCTGCTGTTGGACTTGGCAGGATCAACAACAAGCTTATCCGAATATATCTTCTCTGGTGCAATGCAATGACGAGTGCCAATGCATTGAAGTTCAGCAATAGCAGTTGGTGGGGGTACAGCAGGACGATCTTCAGACTGGAAATTGCTTGTCTTGCGCTTCTTCAAAGTATGAGACTTCTTGGATGATGTGCCACCTGTTACTTGGCGGTAGCCATCACGGAGAGCGCTCAGACGTGCACTGCACCGAACCTCAGTGTCAACAATAATTCTTGAGGCTTTAGGCTTCCTTGCGCGCTTCAAAGAAACTTCAGGCACAGCTGAGAATTCAAATGCTTCAGAAACTGGGTCATCAAGGTCATCGAAGCAGAGAGCTCGAGCAACTGGCCTTTTAACAGGAACAGTTGGCACATCCAGGGCAGAGCTGATCGAGGAGTCAGGTGCATGCAGGAGCTTAAGATTGGAAGCTGGGGTATTGCAGAGAACCTCCCAGGATTGCTTGTTGAGCATAGCACCAATGTCATACTTGAAAATAAACTGGGAATGTCCGAAGACCACATAAAAGGCAACATCTTCTGAAAAGTACGCTGCCACTGCATCTCAGGTGGCAATATCGGTCCATAGATAGTGAAAACTTGCCCAATCAGAAGAGGAGGTTGCTGTGGTCCCATTGGGGGCTGGAAGACAACCACCTCAGCAGCATTGTCAACATTGTTAACTGAATCATCAGAATGTTGCAGAACAATGGACTCCTGTGACTGAATCTCCTGAACTTCCTCTTGCTGCACAGCTTCCTAAACCGGATGCACATCATTGTGTTGTTACTCATTGACAGGATGTGGCATATCATTCCAACCCAGCTCAGGAAATTCTGGCATAACCCAATGGTGATTGTCAAACTGCAAATTGCCAAGGAGGGGGTGCAGATTGCCATTGAAGGGCATGGGGTCCTCATCTGCTCGCAAGATGTCTGCAAAATCTGCTGAGAGGATGTAGACAGGCGCAGAACAAGAGATCCTAGCACCACCAAAATCTGAATATTCTCTATAAGTCACAGAGCACGGAACTAAAGTCGGCGCAGGGAAAGACACATAAACCAGTGAGCGGACAAGCATCGGATCATCTTGGTGCCAATGGTGAAATCTACCAAACGAGCCAATTACATCTGTGAGGTACTGTGTGCGCCTATAATCCAAAGGAACACCAATCAACATAACCCATCCACGGCGAAAACCCTGCGTTGCTCTGTAATTTATGCCCTCATCATGCGGAATAAATCGAACAAATCTATCATTGCCCAGATTGAAGGGTGGATGATCAACTAGAGCTTGACGAGCCAGACACTACTAGGAAAAGGCATGCTAGTGGCGCACTAGTTTTGCCTTCTAATGGCGCATCATCGCGCGCCACCGCATCACGCCATTAGAATTAATTTCTAATGGCGCATCGCCGATGCGCCATTAGTATTCGGTGTTCTAATGGCGCACCACCTAGTGCGCCATTAGTATAGCTGCGAGGCGCCATTAGAATGCCTCCCAGGGCCATATGTACAAATGTGCTATGGCATTCTAATGGCGATCAGCTGCTAATGCGCCATTAGTGTGATGATCACAAGGCCATTAGTGTCTTTTGTGGTGCGCCATTAGTATGAATATTAGGTTTTATTTTTTTGCTTTTCTGATTTTTGCACAGGTTACAAAATATATTATTGCATAGAATATAGACAGCAGCACACAGCAACATCAGATTCATCAAATACAATAGAAGATTAGTCTCCTAATACAATTCATCATATTAGTCTCCGGATTCAAAAGACCGGACAAAGATAAAACATTACAAGTCTCAAGACCGCGAGTATCGAGTTTGCCTTCACATTACAAGTCGATATCGATCATCTAAACTACCATCACATAGAAGAGAGTTGTGGTCATCACGATGAGCATCATCGCGATCAAACCGGTCTTCATCCGTTCCTCCAACGCCCTCCTCTCTCCTAATAGATAGCGGGCGATCTAGATTCGCCTCCGCCCTAGTGGTGTACCTTTGTAACTCATTATCGCTGAAACGGTGAACCTGTCTCCAACACTCCTCCCACCATCGAGACTCGGAACCTTACCCTTGTACACGACATACGACGGCATCTCTATGCACAAGCCAAACAATGATAATACATAAGCAATGTGTAAGTATGCAACAAAAGGATCGGAAGAGAAAAGCAAGACATTAATAGCACGATTCATGGTCCTACTAATAAATAGCATCGACACATCTAAGTTGAACAACCGTCCAAACCAAAGAGACATACGAATTCATTAAAAGTTTAATTACAACATGAGCCAATCAATGTTTCGAACTACACATCACTACTTTCGACTCGACTCATCGGACAGAGCGTGGATGAAGCCGCCGTCGTCGCGATGGTCATGAAATCGCGGTCGTTGTCACCCTGCATTTGTAGCATTCCATCTATCTCACCGTTGGACGGTTGATTTCGAGGAAGAACTGCCCCGACGTATGAAGGACATCTTGATGGATGATGTCCGCAAACTCGATCGATGCGAAAGAATTCTTGTCCGAGGTCCGCGTCCCCGGACTGCCGACAAGCTCGCAGCCCAATCTTTGAGATTATCTGGTAGCGTAAGGTGATGATGGTCCTCACGACGCCTCGCATGTGATGGAGGGCGAGTAGGCATCCTTCGATCACAGCGGCTGCTTGACGCAGCAGAACTTCAGACAGTGAGAAGATGTGCTTGCCGTGATTTACGAACCGCCCCGTGAAGGTGCCTCCAGATTTGGCGTAGCCGGGGAGAACATCATCAAGAACTTTCATCACATTTGTGTAGTCTATCATGGAGTTACGGTTCGGGTCGAAATACGTGGCCATGGAATATTTAGGGCTTAAGAGGATGAGTGTGCAATGTGTCACCGCACGTAACACGGAATGTTAGAAAAAAGAACGATCAAATCTAAGAAATCATATGTTACGGGCGGTTAAGGGATGACTTACTCGGAAAGTAAGGCACAAGGAAGTTATCCTTATCTGCGTTTGCGTAATGACGCCTTCGAGGTGTCAACTCGCAACTTGGCGGTCCCCGCGCTGCTCAAGTGCTTGGCACGCATGTAGAAGGGGTCGACTATCACCATGTCCGGGTATTGTCTCTAATGATCCGTGATCCGCATGCTCAAATAAAACAGCCGAACGAAGGTGTAGTGCAACGATGAAGGTTAAACATAGCAAAGGTGTCATCAAACCGCAGGAAGATCATACCCCGATGTCGCCATCCACAAAGCCCTTGCTCTCGGCACCTTGGCCACGAAAACCGGTATGCCACATCCTTCTCTCGAGATGCCGCTTCTCCAAAATCGAACACCGCTGCGTGCAGACTCCGATAGCACCGTTGCAGATTCAGCATATTTGGCGGTAGCATCGCCCTACCCGCCACATGCACCTCCTCGAGATATCCTTAGGTGAAGGTGCCCGCCCCGAGCACGGATCGAACTCGGTGCCGGCTGGCTCGCACCGGCGCCTTGTTAGTCTTTCATTTCCGCCCTTCTTCTTGATCTCCTGTAATGGGACCGAGTTCGCTCACGCACCGCCTTCTTCAGCGTGTTGGGGCTGATAATATTCGCGCCTCAGCTATCTCGAGGCTCGGTGAAGACGGAGCCGGAGGCGTGTCTCGAGAACCGAACGCCGATTTACGCTTGTTGCAATTGATTTCTCCGCCGCATCAGCTAGATCGCTACTGGTCTTGGCTGGGTTCTGAGAAAGAGGCCCGCAGAACTCGTCGCGCACCCATGTTTGGCAAAGTACTTGTCAACTTTGGTAAATGTACCGTCGTCGTTGTCGCCGCCGTCCGGATCTCGTACATAGGGCTGTCCGGATCTGTGCCATAGGGATGTCCGCAGGTCCGTAGCGCTATGGCGTTCTTGCCATGGCTTGGCGCCGCACGATCGGGCGGTCTTGTCTGTGGGTGGTGTCCCCGCCCAAACGAATTTGGCTCTTCGCCATAGCAGGGCCGCTTACGCAGTGCCGAGGGTCATCTCATCTTCTTCGCCGGCCCCAGCGGGTCGAATCGGAGGTAACATCTCGTTGCAGCCTGGCAGCACCCGGACCACTTCAACCCTATACATTGTGGTTGGCATCGGATTACCGTGGAACATGGGGTTGCCCGGTTGAATGATTCTGCCCTTGGCGACATCGACCAACTCGGCGCCCACAAAGTGCAGAAGAGTGCAAGGAACGTCGGCGGTGCCCTGCGAAAACATGTGTAGGGCGTCAGGGATGCCTACCAAAGGCAAGGAGATGAAGTCATCGGCCGAGAGGCTTAGTTACCGTGATGCCGCCGAGCTCGGCTAATGTCGAGGCACCGCCAACGGCGGGCGGTAATCGACGGAGGGGGCGCTTCTCGGGCGAGGTGCCGGTCGGCGACACCCGGTGCATTAAGCTCCAATACCGTGCGGTGCCGGAGACACGAATACCGCCTCGCCGGAGACACCAATGGCGCCGCCGCGAGACACCAATGGTGCCGCCGCCGAGACACCAATGGCGCCGCCGCCGGAGACACCAATGGTGCCACCGCCACATTGGCGAAGTTCTTGGCCGTGAAGCCGGGAACCGGGGAGGCCCTTTGGCCGCCGCAATCCATGTCGCCGCCCATGAATCAACGTAGGCACCATGGCTTCGAGCTTCGCTCCCAGCTGTTGTTCCACTTGCTCTTGGACAAGCTCCGAATCCGCGCCACTTGTGCCTTGAGTGCTTCAACCTCGCCGTCCCGCTTTCCGAGCTGGCCTTTTTCTCCTTCCGCACACCAGCGTATAGTATGACCCCATTTTGTGGACAAGCCTTTGCCGCCACACGACCAGTTGACGCCGGCTTATCGAGCTTATCCTTCTTTTTCATTACGCTCAACGCCCTATTTAAAGGGGTGTCGAAAGGAGCTCTTAGACGACCCAAGACTATCGCTTTCATTGTCCCGCGAAAGGAACATGAGCCATTTAGAAATATTGGGGATTAATTAGAGTGCAACCATATGGAGCTAATTACGCTGGGTGTATTCCTTACGTAACAAGCTCAAGCGCCTGGTCTTCGGATCCGTGGTAAGCTCCTTTGTTATCGGGTCCTCCTTGTACCGGCCCCGACATAGTTCCCGGTCCGCTTGTCACCGCTGTATTTCTCGAAGCGGGCGGTAGGCCTTGCTCGGCACGCCCGCGTCCCTCCTTGTCCCATATAGGCTCCGCCACTCTATAACCGCCGGACCGAAGTTTGTGTTCCCTAAGTTCAACTCCGCATTTCTTTCCCCATCGACTTGATTCGAGCTTGCGGGCTCGCACTTGATCTTGAACTCCTTTTACTCATCTTCGCCATCAAATGATATTTCGCCTTGATCTTGTCATAACTATCACCTTTATCAATCATTCTCTTCACCGCTTTCTCCAAGTAGACAGGGCGTGCTCATCTTCGTGAGGGTGGCATTGTTCACTCTATTCCACGAGAGGCGGTGTTTTCAAATTCGGCGGGAACTTGTATCGCTCGTGCAGCTTCGTGAAGAGGAGGTTACGCAAATTCCCTCGGTCCTTATGCCTAAGGTTCTCGGTGTTGATCGAGATGGTGTTCGGAGAATGCACCCGAGCTGAACCGCTGCACTTTGACTATATGTTTGGGCTCGTTGGATTCCGCCGAGTCCATTTGAGTGAATTCTCCTTGACGGTGCGGAGCGCATTCGGCGCCGGTCCTTCCTTTGCTTCTTCGGTTGGCTGCCATCTCGTGTGCGCCGCCACCATCTCGTGTGTGCGCCGCCATCATCGGTGGTGGCATCCTCGGCGGCACCATCGGTGGTGTCATCCCCGACGCCACTAGGGGTTGTGTAATCAGGATCGGTGTCTTCCGCAAGCGCCATCATAGCGGTGAGGTTGTTGTTCCTCCATCTCTTGGGACAGCTCCCAGAATTGCTTGCCGCCCAACCACCGGCCTCATCGTTGTGGGCCATGTTTCTCTCTAAATAGGAAAAAGTTTGGTCAAAAGATGGTTATTGTCAAGGAACAAGATCATGGTCTCATGATTTAGGGTTTGTCGACACCAAGGCACCCTAAAAGCCTAAGCTTTCATCATTTAGGTTCTCATCGACACCGAGGCATCCGGGGCAGCCAAGTTAAGTTTTCATCATTTAGGGTTTATCGATGCCGAGGCACCCTAGGTTAGGCCTAATCACTTGGCTCTATTGCCACCTATGTTGGGTTTATCATCTAGGGTTTATCGATGCTAAGGATAATTCTAAGTTGGGCCTAATCACTTGGCTCTATTGCCACCTATGATTTAATGCAGCAAGAATGGCAGGGCAGTTGATCCTACTTAACTAAGTACTAAGATAGCCCGGCCCATGCATTAGTCGCAAGTACCCCATATGTCCTATTTTTAGCAAAGTCATGCTAAAATTCACGGAAAATTTCAGCATGACCTTTGCTGAAAATAGGACATATGGAGTACCAATTTGCCGGAACGGAAGTTAATCGACATTCCGGCAAACTCAAGGGCCTCTCGGGGTACCTGCAAATTCATCACGACACAATGGTCGGAGACAAAACCCAGCAAACTAGCAAGATGATCATCATCTTTGCAAGACAAGAGCTAAAGTTTTTGACAAGAGCCTCAAGAAGAAAACAGCATTGCAACATTCAAGTTCGTACATACACACCTAACATTTGACTAGTTACCTCTGAAGAAAAATATACGCTGACTATTGGACACAAAGAAAACAGCTATTGTAAACATTAAGTCATGGTAGTGTGCGCTGAAGCAATTACAGTGTAGGAACAACAACACAACAATAGCAAATACAAGTCCTCAGTAAGTGTAAGAGAAGTGTACTAGAGCTGTAAACAGACTTAAAAATTCCACATGATGTTATAACTGCCACTATCTAACAAAACCAAAATGTTAACAAAATTACACCATGATGATACCAAATTCTTGTAGCAGTACAATGAGTTCACAGGATAAAAAAATCATCCACATTCACCAACCCAAACTGGTGGAGATACAGCAAACCAGAACCTCCCAGGTTTCTACCATTTTAACATCTACATAATCTGGGAAGTTTCCTTCTTACTGTCTCACTATTTTACTGTCTCACTACAAAAACTAGTATGCTTAGTTTCCTTCTTCTCGTCCTCACTATCCGGATAGTTTAGTCAAGATGCTAGTACTCTGTAGTTTCCATGCCAAACTTTGGGTGATATCAAACCATTAGAAAGCATGATCATGAGAACAACATCAGTTTGAAAGATATTGTAACCCCTCCTGGTAACAAATATTCATCTACTCATTTGTAGATACCTAGGAGTAACAAGACTGCACTTGCCAATAATGTTTTATTTATGCTTCCCAAGGACCAACTCCTAAACTGAACACAAAAAACTGTGTTTCATATTGTTGCATGAATCCAAACTCACTAGAAAATTCACTAATTGAGCCTAGCTTCTTAAAGAAAGAATCTCTAGGCGGATGCTTAGTTGAGACTAGTATCCTCTAAAATGCATCTAAATGCAAGCTCAGAGATTTGAACATTTGGACAACCCTAACTACTTAATTCTCCAACCCCCTTTCCTTGTCCAAATTTCTCCAACCCCCAACCCTAGAACACATCAGAAGGAAATAAAGAGGGGGAAGAGGGGGAAGCGGCTCGGGTGCTCACTTGGGAGGTCGAGGGCGACTCAGGGCAGCCGGAGCTAGTCGAGGCGGCGCGAATTCGGCGTCGAGCGGTGGTGGTCCTCCTGGGCAGGCCGCGGGTCGAGGGCGCCGAGCGGTGGCGGTCCTCCCAAGCGCCTGAGCATGTCGAGGGCGCAGGCGGGGCCGCTGGGGAGGGGCGCTGGCGGGAGGACGCCGAGGCACTCGGCCTGGGACGGCGTGGGAGGCGGCGCTGCCTGGGATGGCGAAGGAGGCGAGGGGGCGGTGAGGGGACGGCGACGGCGCGGGGGCAAAGTTAGGTCGAGTGGGTGGGGATCTGGCGAGGAAGGGAGAGAGGCCAGAGGGGAATAGGTGGAGGGAAGCATTCTAATGGCGCACCACAGGCAGGTGCGCCATAAGTACAACTGTTCTAATGGCGCACCACCCTCGGTGCGCCATTAGAATTTTGTTTCAACCTAGCCTAGTAGCCATATCTACAACCCAACCCTATCTACAATGTAACCCACCCACTAGCCCGACTGTCAAGACACAAAGACACACACACAGAGGTCCCGGGTTCGCTCCTGTGATCCGCAATATTTTTTTATGCATTTTAAATGGTGTTTTTATATTTATTTGTGTTTAAATATGTTAAAACTTGTTTAAATCATAACAATAATATTTTTTATGCATTTTAAATGCTGTTTTTTATATTTATTTGTGTTTAAATATGTTCAAACTTGTTTAAATTATAACAGTGTAATATTTTTTATAAAAATAGTAAAAAAAATTAAAAATATGTTCAAAAAGTGCGGGTGCGGGGGGCCGGGCCGGTGCTCCGGCGGTGGAGCGGGGGAGGGTTGCGATGGGTGGAGCTAGCGGGGAGGGTGCGGGTGCGATCGAGATGGAGGGGGATCGAGATCGAGATGGAGGGGGAATCGAGATCAAGTGTCCTCATGAATTCAAAAAGTGCCCATGAAATTTAAAAATATTCATGATATCAAAAAGTGCCCATGAAATACAATCGAGAAATGAAGACTACGATTTAAATACAATCGGTCTTAGCTAGCTATCTGTTCACAATCTTCTTGCCCTTCTTTTTCGCAAACGGAGTTCTTCTCGTGGAACGGACGCCCTTAGGTAGGGTGGTCCTGCTTCTTCTTGTGGTGTGTGCTGCTACTTCATCGTCGTCGCCATGTTCGATCTTCGGTCGCCGTGCTTTGTCAAGTCTTGCTCATTGGCTACTCCATCCATTCCGATGATCTTCCTTTTGCCTCTCCTCACGACAACACGACCGGGCTTTGGCGGGTCGGTAATGCGAAGCATTGGTCCACTTGGGAAGCCAGCACCCATGGCTCATTTTTCGCGGTGACGCTTATACCATGGTCTTGGATTTGGCACCATGGTGGTGAAATACCGTCTTCTTTTATGACGTTTTTGGCCCATCTGACACGGAACATCGGGACCTTCTCTCCAGCGTAGCTCAGCTCCCAAATCTCCTCGATCCTTCCGTAGTATCTGTCCTTGTCGTTACCGGTGTAGGATTCCATCGTTACCCCGGAGTTCTGATAACCATCGCTCTTCATGTCCTTGTCCTCGTGTAGAATGTGTAGTCATGGATATCGTGACGCCTCATAGGTCATCGTTGTGCTCGGCGCCTGTGACAAGGCGAATATGAGTTGTTCTTCCGCGAAGAATCCTCATGTAAAGGGTACAACAGAAGCTTTTGCTTGAACCAACGCGTGAAACATGAGTTGTGCTCTTTGAGTATATCTCCGTCCGTCCTCTGTTGGCCTCGGTCATTGTACGTCTTCTTAATAAAGGTTTTGTGCTCTACCACCCAAGGATCGACCACGTCTATGTGTTGTAGCGCGACTAGGTTTGCTCTTTCAAAGTCGGCGAGTCCACCCTCGAAGTCGACATGCATTTCGCAGCGACCCTCATGGTGACCCCATCCAATGAGCTCGCCGAGGTGCTGCTGACAAAGTGACCAACGGGTTCTCGATGCCTAGATAATTCATGCAGTAGGAGATGCACTCTTTGTTGGGGAACGTTGCAGAAAATTAAAATTTTTCCTACGGTTTCACCAAGATCCATCTATGAGTTCATCTAAGCAACGAGTCTAGGGAGAGAGATTACATCTACATACCACTTGTAGATCGCGTGCGGAAGCTTGCAAGGTGATGATGGAGTCGTACTCGAACGTGATTCAAATCACCGATGTCCAAGTGCTGAACGGACAGCACCTCCGCTGCTCAACACACGTGACGGACGAGTGACGTCTCCTCCGCCTTGATCCAGCAAGGAGGAAGGAGAGGTTGAGGAAGACAGCTCCACCGCAGCACGACGGCAGGTGATGGTGGAGAAGCAAGATTCGGCTGTGGCTTTGCCAGCGCCACGGAGGAGGAGAGGTGTTGGGAGGGAGGGCTGCGCCTTGGAGATGGGTACAGCAGCCCCCCTCCCCCCTTTATATAGGCCCCCAGGGGGGGAGGCCGGCCCCTGGAGATCCAATCTCCAAGGGGGGGCGGCGGCCAAGGGGGTGGAGTGCCCCCCAAGCCAGTGGGCGCCCCACCCCTAGGGTTTCAACCCTAGGCGCAGGTGGGCCTGGGGCGCACCAGCCCACTATGGGCTGGTTCCTCCCACTTCAGCCCATGGGGCCCTCCGGATAGGTGGCCCCACCGGTGGACCCTCGGACCCTTCCGGTGGTCCCAGACATTACGGAGACCTCAAACTTTCCCGATGGTCAAATACCACTTCCTATATATTATTCTTTACCCCGGACCACTCCAAACTCCTCGTGACGTCCGGATCTCATCCGGACTCAACAACATTCGGTAGTCACATACTTGACTTCCTACTAACCCTAGCGCCACCGAACCTTATGTGTAGACCCTACGGTTCGGGAGACACGCAGACATGACCGAGACGACTCTCGGCAATAACCAATAGCGGGTCTGATACCCATGTTGGCTCCTACATGCTCCTCGATGATTTCATTGGTTGAACCACGATGTCGAGGATTTGATCAAACCTCGTATGCAATTCCTTTGTCAATCGGTACGTTATTTGCCCGAGACTCGATCGTCGGTATCCCAATACCTTGTTCAGTCTCGTTACGGCAGGTCACTTTACTCGCATCCGCAATGCATGTTCCCGTGGCAACACCTTGGTCACCTTGAGCTCATTATGATGATGCATTACCGAGTGGGCCCAGAGATACCTCTCCGTCATACGGAGTGACAAATCCCAGTCTCGATCCGTGTCAACCCAACAGATACTTTTGGAGATACCTGTAATGCACCTTTATAGTCACCCGATTACGTTGTGACGCTTTGATACACCCAAGGCACTCCTACGGTAACCGGAGTTACACGATCTCATGGTCAAGGAAGAGATACTTGACATTGGCAAAGCTTCTAGCAAACGAACTATACGATCTTTTATGCTATGCTTAGGATTGGGTCTTGTCCATCACATCATTCTCCTAATGATGTGATCCCCATATCAACGACATCCAATGTCCATAGTCAGGAAACCATGACTATCTGTTGATCACAACGAGCTAGTCTACTAGAGGCTCACTAGGGACATTTGTGGTCTAAGTGTTCACACGTGTATTACGATTTCGGGATAATACAATTATAGCATGAACAAAAGACAATTATCATGAACATTGAAATATAATAATACTTTTATTATTGCCTCTAGGGCATATTTCCAACAGTCTCCCACTTGCACTAGAGTCACCAATCTAGTTACATTGTGATGAATCGAACACCCATAGAGTTCTGGTGTTGATCATGTTTTGCACGCGAGAGAGGTTTAGTCAACGGATCTGCGACATTCAGATCCGTGTGCACTTTGCAAATCTCTATGTCTCCATCTTGAACATTTTCACGGATGGAGTTGAAACGACACTTGATGTGCCTGGTCTTCTTGTGAAACCTGGGCTCCTTGGCAAGGGCAATAGCTCCAAGTGTTGTCACGAAGAGTTTGATCGGCCCCGACGCATTGGGTATGACTCCTAGGTCGGTGATGAACTCCTTCACCCAAATCGCTTCATGCGCTGCCTCCGAGGCTGCCATGTACTCCGCTTCACATGTAGATCCCGCCACGACGCTTCGCTTGCAAACCGCACCAGCTCTCGCTCCACCATTCAACATATACACGATCCGGTTTGTGACTTAGAGTCATCCAGATCTGAGTCGGCTAGCGCCGACGTAACCCTTTACGACGAGCTCTTCGCTCCTCCATAAACGAAACATGTCCTTTGTCCTTTTCGTACTTCAAGATATTCTTGACCGCTGTCTAGTGTTCCTTGCCGGATTACTTTGGTATCTTGCAACCAAACTTACGGCAAGGTTTACATCGGTCCAGTACACAAGATGGCATACATAATAGATCCTATGGCTGAAGCATAGGGATGACACTCATCTCTTCTTTATCTTTTGTCGTGGTCGGTGATCGAGCCGAGCTCAATCTCACACCTTGTAACATAGGCAAGAACCCTTCTTGGACTGATCCATTTTGAACCTCTTCAAAATCTTATCAAGGTATGTGCTTTGTGAAAGACCTATGAGGCGCCTCGATCTATCTCTATAGATTTTGATGCCTAATATATAAGCAGCTTCTCCAAGGTCCTTCATTGAAAAACACTTATTCAAGTAGGCCTTAATGCTGTCCGTAAGTTTTGTATCATTTCCCATCAAGAGTATGTAATCTATATATAATAGGAGAAATGCTACTGAGCTCCCACTCACTTTCTTGTAAACGCAGCTTCTCCATAAGTCTCAAGATAACCCAAACGCTTTGATCATCTCATCAAAGCGAATGTTCCAACTCCGAGATGCTTGCACCAGTCCATAAATGGATCATTGAGCTTGCATACTTTGTTAGCGCTCGAGGATCGACAAAACCTTCCGCTGCATCATATACAGCTCTTCCTTAAGATGTCCGTTAAGGAATGCTGTTTTGACGCCCATCGCCATATCTCATAATCATAGTATGCGGCAATTGCTAACATGATTCGGACGGACTTTAGCTTCGCCACGGAGAGAATGTCTCATCGTAGTCAATCCCTTGAACTTGTCTATAACCCTTAGCGACAAGTCGAGCTTTATAGATGGTAACATTACCATCCGCGTCCGCCTTTCTTCTTAAAAATCCATTTGTTTTCTTTCGCCACCGATCATCGGCAAGTCTGTCAAAGTCCATACTTTGTTTTCATACATGGATTCTATCTCGGATTTCATGGCTTCAAGCCATTTGTTGGAATCCGGCCCGCCATCGCTTCTTCATAGTTCAAGGTTCATTGTTGTCTAACAACATGATTTTCATGATAGGGTTGCCGTACCACTCGTGCGGAACGTGTCCTCGTGGACCTTCGGGTTCAAGAGTAACTTGATCCGGTACCTTGATCATCATCATTGTTTTCCTCTTCGCTTGGTGTGGGCGCCACAGAACGGTTTCTGCTACTGCACCACTTTCCCGCTCGAGAGGTAGTACTTCATTGAGTTCTACTTTCCTCCCACTTACTTCTTTCGAGAGAAACTCTTTCTCCGTAAAGCATCCGTTCTGGCAACAAAGATCTTGCCTTCGATCTTAAGTAGAAGGTATACCCGACAGCTTCCTTAGGGTATCCTATGAATACGCATTTTTCCGACTTGGGTTCGAGCTTTTCAGTTGAAGTTTCTTGACATAAGCATCGCATCCCCAAACTTTTAGAAACGATAGCTTAGGTTTCTTTCCAAACCATAATTCATACGGTGTCGCCTCAATGGATTTAGACGGTGCCCTATTTAAAGTGAATGTAGCTGTCTCTAGAGCGATCCCCAAAATGATAGCGTAAATCGGTAAGAGACATCATAGACCGCACCATATCCAATAGAGTGCGACACGACGCTCGACACACCGTTTACCGAGGTGTTCCAGCGGCGTGAGTTGTGAAACGATTCCACATTTCCTTAAGTGTGTACCAAATTCGTGACTTAAGTATTCTCCTCCACGATCCGATCAGAGGAACTTTATCTTTCGGTCACGCTTGATTCTCCACCTCACTCTGAAATTCCTTGAACTTTTCAAAGGTCTCAGACTTGTGTTTCATTAAGTAGACATACCCATATCTACTCAAGTCATCAAGTGAGAGTGAGAACATAACGATATCCTCCATGAGCCTCAACGCCATTGGACCGCACAAATCGGTATGTATGATTTCCAACAAGTTGGTTGCTCGCCCATTGTTCCGGAGAACGGAGTCTTGGTCATTTTGCCCAAGAGGCATGGTTCGCATGTGTCAAACGATTCATAATCAAGAGACTCTAAAAGTCCATCAGATGGAGCTTCTTCATGCGCTTGACACCAATGTGACCAAGGCGGCGATGCACAAGTATGTGGGACTATCGTTATCAACTTTACATCTTTTGGCATCCACACTATGAACATGTGTAATATTACGCCGAGATTCATTAAGAATAAACCATTGACCATCGGAGCATGACCATAAAACATATCTCTCATATAAATCGAACAACCATTATTCTCGACTTAAATGAGTAGCCATCTCAGATTAAACGAGATCCGGATACAATGTTCATGCTCAAACATGGCACTAAATAACAATTATTAAGGTTCAAAACTAATCCGAGGTAAATGTAGAGGCAGCTTGCCGACGGCGATCACATCGACTGAACCATTCCCGACGCGATCGTCACCTCGCCCTTCGCCAGCCTCCGCTTATTCCGCAGCTCCTGCTGTGAGTTACAAATATGAGCAACGGCACCGTATCAAATACCGGGAGTTACTACGAGTAATCGGTAAGGTACACATCAATTACATGTATATCAAATATACCTTTGGTGTTGTCGGCCTTCTTATCCGCTAAGTATTTGGGGCGCCCGCTTCCAAAGGACCCTTCCCTTGCAATAAAAGCACTCGATCTCGTGCTTGGGTCCATTCTTTGACTTCTTCCCGCAACAAAGCTTATCGGGCGCGGCAACATCTTTGCCGTCCTTCTTGAAGTTCTTCTTACCCTTGCCCTTCTTGAACTTAGTGGTCTTATTGACCATCAACACTTGATGTTCTTTCTTGATTTCTTCCTCTCTCGACTTCAGATCGAGAACACTTCAGAATGGTCTTTACCATCCCCGCATGTTGTAGTTCATCACAAAGCTCTTGTAGCTTGGTGGGAGCGATCGAGGATTCTGTCCAATGACCGCCTCATCTCGGGAGGTTTATGTTCACCGGGTCATACGGTTGTGCAACCCGCATATCTTCGAGATGTGCTCACCGACGTAACTGTTTTCCTCCATCTTACAATCTGTAGAACTTGTCGAGACATCATATCTCTCGACCGGGCATGAGCTTGGAAAACTAGTTTCAGCTCTTCAACATCTCATATGCTCCGTGGTGCTCAAAACGCTTTTGGAGCCCCGGTTCTAGCTGTAAAGCATGCCGCACCGAACGAGGGAGTAATCATCAGCACGAGCTTGCCAAGCTTTCATAACGCCTTGGTTCTCTCGGGGCACGGAGCGCCACCTAGCAGTCCTTCTAGGACATATTGCTTCCTGGCAGCTATGAGGATGATCTCGTGTTCCGGACCCGATCCGATATTTGCTGCCATCATCTTTCAGCTTGGTTTTCTAGGAACGCTGAAGTTCATGTTGACATTAGCGCTGGCCATTGATCTACAAGACATATTTGCAAAGGTTTTAGACTAAGTTCATGATAATAAAGTTCTAATCAAATTATGAACTCCCACTTAGATTAGACATCCCTCTAGTCATCTAAGTGTTATACGATCCGAGTCGACTAGCCCGTGTCCGATCATCACGTGAGACGGACTAGTCATCGTTGGTGAACATCTTCATGTTGATCGTATCTTCCATACGACTCGTGTTCTACCTTTCGGTCTCCGTGTTCCGAGGCCATGTCCGCACATGCTAGGCTCGCAAGTTAACCCTAAGTGTTTTCGCTGTGTAAAACTGTCTTACACCCGCTGTATGTGAACGTAAGAATCCATCACACCCGATCATCACGTGGTGCTTAGAAGCGATGAACTGTAGCAACGGTGCACGCTAGGGAGAACACTTCTTGAAATTTTTAAGGGATCATCTTATTTACTACCGTCGTCCTAAGTAAACAAGATGCATAAACATAATAAACATCACATGCAATTATATAGTTGTGACATGATATGGCCAATATCATAAAGCTCCATTGATCTCCATCTTCGGGGCTCCATGATCATCTTGTCACCGGCTTGACACCATGATCTCCATCATCATGATCTCCATCATCGTGTCTTCATGAAGTTGTCACGCCAATGACTACTTCTACTTCTATGACTAACGCGTTTAGCAATGAAGTAAAGTAGTTTACATGGCGTTATTCAATGACACGCAGGTCATACAAAAATAAAGACAACTCCTATCGCTCCTGCCGGTTGTCATACTCATCGACATGCAAGTCATGAATACTATTACAAGAACATGATCTCATACATCACAATTCATCATTCATCACAACTTCTGGCCATATCACATCACATGATCAATCGCTGCAAAAACAAGTTAGACGTCCTCTAATTGTTGTTTGCATCTTTTACGTGGCTGCGATTGGGTTCTAGCAAGAACGTTTTCTTACCTACGAATCACCACAACGTGATTTTGTCAACTTCTATTTACCCTTCATAAGGGCCTTATTCATCGAATCCGCTCCAACTAAAGTGGGAGAGACAGACACCCGCCAGCCACCTTATGCAACTAGTGCATGTCACCGGTGGAACCGGTCTCACGTAAGCGCACGTAAGGTTGGTCCGGGCCGCTTCATCCCACAATACCGTTGAGCAAGAAAAGACTAGTAGAGGCAAGTAAGTTGACAAGATCAACGCCCACAACAAATTGTGTTCTACTCGTGCATTAGAGAACTACGCATAGACCTAGCTCATGATGCCACTATTGGGGAACGTTGCAGAAAATTAAAATTTTTCCTACGGTTTCACCAAGATCCATCTATTAGTTCATCTAAGCAACGAGTCTAGGGAGAGAGAATACATCTACATACCACTTGTAGATCGCGTGCGGAAGCTTGCAAGGTGATGATGGAGTCGTACTCGAACGTGATTCAAATCACCGATGTCCAAGTGCTGAACGGACAGCACCTCCGCGTTCAACACACGTACGGGATGAGTGGCGTCTCCTCCGTCTTGATCCAGCAAGGAGGAAGGAGAGGTTGAGGAAGACAGGTCCACCGGCAGCACGACGGCGTGGTGATGGTGGAGAAGCAAGATTCGGCACGGCCGCCAAGCGCCACGGAGGAGGAGAGGTGTTGGGAGGGAGGGCTGCGCCTTGGAGAAGGGTACAGCAGCCCCTCCCTCCCCCTTTATATAGGCCCCTGGGAGGCCGGCCCTCGAGATCCAATCTCCAAGGGGGCGGCGGCAAGGGGTGGAGTGCCCCAAGCCAGGTGGGCGCCCCACCCCTAGGGTTTCAACCCTAGGCGCAGGGGGTGGGCCTAGGGGGGCGCACCAGCCCACTATGGGCTGGTTCCCCTCCAACTTCAGCCCATGGGGCCCTCCAGGATAGGTGGCCCCACCCGGTGGACCCCCGGGACCCTTCCGGTGGTCCCGATACATTACCGGGAGACCCCGAAACTTTCCCGATGGCGAAATACCACTTCCTATATATTATTCTTTACCCCGACCACTCCGAACTCCTCGTGACGTCCGGATCTCATCCGGACTCGAACAACATTCGTAGTCACATACTTGACTTCCTACTAACCCTAGCGCCACCGAACCTTATGTGTAGACCCTACGGGTTCGGAGACACGCAGACATGACCGAGACGACTCTCGGCAATAACCAACAGGGGGTCTGGATACCCATGTTGGCTCCCACATGCTCCTCGATGATTTCATCGGTTGAACCATGATGTCGAGGATTCGATCAAACCCCAGATGCAATTCCTTTGTCAATCGGTACGTTATTTGCCCGAGACTCGATCGCCGGTATCCCAATACCTTGTTCAGTCCTCGTTATCGCAAGTCACTTTACTCGCATCCGCAATGCATGATCCCGTACAACACCTTGGTCACCTTGAGCTCATTATGATGATGCATTACCGAGTGGGCCCAGAGATACCTCTCCGTCATACGGGAGGACAAATCCCGCCTCGATCCGTGTCAACCCAATGATACTTTCGAGATACCGTAATGCACCTTTATAGTCACCCAGATTCGCCAGACGCTTGATACACCCAAGGCACTCCTACGGTAACCGGGAGTTACACGATCTCATGGTCGAAGGAAGAGATACTTGACATTGGCAAAGCTTCTAGCAAACGAACTATATGATCATTTATGCTATGCTTAGGATTGGGTCTTGTCCATCACATCATTCTCCTAATGATGTGATCCCGTTATCAACGACATCCAATGTCCATAGTCAGGAAACCATGACTATCTGTTGATCACAACGAGCTAGTCTACTAGAGGCTCACTAGGGACATTTGTGGTCTAAGTGTTCACACGTGTATTACGATTTCGGGATAATACAATTATAGCATGAACAAAAGACAATTATCATGAACATTGAAATATAATAATACTTTTATTATTGCCTCTAGGGCATATTTCCAACACTCTTCGGTCAGAAAGCCCCTTGCTATGCTTCCCTCTGGACGTGACATGTTGCGAACGTATCCTTTGATGACACCATTCATCCTTTCGAACGGCATCATGTCAGTGCGAACGCCGCCCAAGTTGGATGATATCCTCCACTATATGGACCAGCAGATGCACCATAACGTCAAGAATGCGGCGGAAGTACATCTCAAGCTCGCATATTATCACCACGATCTCTTCCTGTAGCCTTCGAGTTGCCTCACGCCAATCGACTTCCGAGATGACGTCAAAAAGTTGCACAGCCAAATAGCGCTTTCACGGACATGCGCGGCCATGATCCCACGGATTGCAACTGAAGTATCTGCGTCATCAAGACGTGATACCGTGAGACTTCATCCCGCTGAACTTCGCTTCACTGGGTCTAGGTATCTCGCTTATCTTCCCCACAGAATCAGAAGGAAGTTTTACTCCTAGGAGGCAGGTGAAAACTGCTCAATCTCCTCCCGACTTAGAGTGAAGCACGCGGGAGGGTAGTCATTTCCGGTCTTCTTGGCCTTTTGCCTTTGCGACGACTTTCCGTGTCCCGCTTCGCCTCATCATCATCATCATCATCATCATTAGCGTGAAGCTCCCGCCCGATGCCCATTGATTTCAAGTCCGCCCTTGCTTTCGCCCATCTTTGGTCCTCTCTCGCATGTTGAGCAGGTACCAAGCAGACTCTCGCACACGTTCTTCGTGATATGCATGACATCAAGGCTGTGAGGCACACGGTGGATCTTCCAAGACGGCAAGTCCCGTAAAATGACCTCGCTTTCCATACCTTCAGCAGCGGCTCGCGCGCCTTTCGCATCTTTCCCGGTGGCGTCTTTCCAATTTTTCAACAGCTTGTCTATTTCCTCGCCGCTCGTCGTACAGGCGTTTTCTGTTCGGTTTCACCATCGAACAGATCCTTGCGCTTCCTCCACGGGTCATCGTCGCGAAGCCACCTTCGATGTCCCATGAACACGGTTTTCAAGACCTGGGATCTCTATCTAGCTGGCGATACGCCAGTCATCCATGCACCTTACGCATCCGTAAAATCGGTGGACTACCTGCCCCATGAGATATCCGTGAATCGAGATAGTCGGCAATCGTCGTGGCGTTTTCCACAGCGTGTCTAGCTCCTCCTTCAAAGAGCCCCTGATACTGATTGATGTCGCTCCTGGTTGTTTCGCCCTTCAATTAGCATACTCATGTGAATGTACTTCCTCTTCATGCACAACCAGGGGGAAGGTTGTACATCCACACAAACACAGGCCAGGTGCTATGTGTGCTTCTCCGCTGCCAAATGGATTGACTCCATCGGTGCTCGCGCCCAAAGACGATGTTCCTTGGATCCTTCCCAAATTCGGTCTTGGTTCAACGCTACACCGCTCGCATCCTTAGGGTGACTCAGCATCTTGTCTTTTTATCTATCTCCGGATCATTTGCGCCATCTTCTCGCTTCTTCTCCTCCCTATCCGCGTGCCAACGCAGGAGCTTTGCTACCTTAGGGTCCACGAAATACCGCTGCAGACGAGGAGTGATCGGAAAGTACCACACCGATTTTCGAGGAGCTTTTCCTCTTCTTGTATCGAGTGACGCCGACACCGACATATGGTAGACTCGCGTGCTCATCCCGATAAATGATGCAATTGTTCATGCACACATGGTATTTCACGTCGCGGTAAATCCAGAGGACACACGATTTTCTTCGCCTCGAACTGGTCGCACTTGTTCCCTTTGGGAAGACGTTAGTGCGTAATGACATGTTCTCGCCGGCACGCGCCGGTCATTTTGTGTTTTACCTTCATCTCCGGAGCCATGAGCGCTACTTTCAGCGGTATCCTCGGCCTGCATCCTTCATACAATGGAGTAACCGCTCTATCTCCAGCTGATCCAGCTTGGCTTTCTCTCGGCGGCAGCTCTTGCGTTATCCGTCCGCTTGAGAAGCAGCTCTTGAATATGAGGGTCCTGCACCCAGCCTCCATCGCCGTCTCACTCCGCATCTTCATCTTCATGATCATGCCCTTCGCCTTGATCTTCCTCATCATCATGTACGACATCTTCTACATGATGATCGTACAAATCACCGTCGTGATCATGTCCTAGAGATTCTTCGCCTTCTCGCCCGCCCGCCATGGTGGTACTTGTCTTGTCGCCCTTCCTCATTTCTTGCCCGCCCCGCCATGGACGACTTGATAGTCATCTTCATCACCTTGCCACCGATAGCCATCCATGAAACCACGCAAGAGCAGGTGGTCCCGCACCTGCCGGAATCCGGTCCGCAATAAGGCTCTTCAGCTTGCATCTTCGACATGGACATCTTATCTCCGCCTCGCTCTTTTGAAGCATCTCGCCTTCAAGGAGCTCAAAACCTATTCACGATGCCTTCACCATCATGCGGACCATGGTCGTCAAGGGTAGAGCAAAATGATATGTTAGAACCAAGAAAAAATTTGGCATGACCTTCCTAAAAATAGGACTAAAGAATGCATAGTGCCAAAATTCTCACTAAATGGAAATGAATCAAAACATTCCGCAAAATATTGGCAACTATCGCATATTTCAAATACCGGTACCTTCAAACACAAACATATATGCAACACCACAAACACTTGCAACACCACAAACATACATAGATCTTGCTAGGCCACAAAAAGTGCATGTGCACGTTGTTGGAGCGAGCTAGCTAGGGAGAAAAAAAGTAGATCTATATCATGAAGATAGCTTTCCCTTACTTACCTATCAAAAAAAGGTAATTTCACCACTTAGTTTTGTTGAATCTATGGTGGAAATGAGGTGAGGAGGAGGAGATGGCCGAAATCTTGGAGAAGGAGGTGGATGGAATGAAGTGGGGAAAGTGAGTGGGTAGGTGTGGGCTGTCCAAAATATCTTGTTGGTCCCAGGTTACTAATGGCGCACTGCCTGCGATGCGCCATTGGTAACCCTGAGTTACTAATGGCGATCACAGAGGGTGCGCCATTAGTAGTTTTGCAAAAAAAGAATAAAACAAAATACAAAGAATGGCGCACTACCCGCTTGGTGCGCCATTAGTAGTTATATATAGTAATGGCGCATTGTAGACCTCATGCGCCATTAGTATGTATGGGAAAATGGAAAAAATTAATAATTATACTAGTGGCGCACTGTCCACGGTGCGCCATTAGTGTCTTCCACACGAATGGCGTATCAGGAACAGGTGCGCCATTAGTATATAGTAGTGGCGCACTGCCTCCACGGTGCGCCATTAGAATCAATCCTATCTATAGCCCTTTTCCTAGTAGTGAGAGCACTACAAATCTATCATGATGACATTGTTGTTTAGTTGTACTCATATTTGGCTGTGAAACTTGAATTTTTTGACATAGTTTGCTGTTGGACTGCAATTTGCTGGACGTCTTCGAATGCGAACAAAGCTGACCCAACAGGGCCTCTGCTAATTTATTTATTACCAAAAGGGCCTCTGCTATTTATTTATTTATGAGCAAAAGGGGATACCCACTGATTTCCATTAATAGAAATCGTTAGATGTTCACAACACTATGCCCAGCCTGCTACACAGGTTTCATTCATTACTAGTTTCAGCAAAGTGCTCATGTCATAGCCGTTGTATACATCACGAGTGCTACATACACTGCAAATAAAGAGACAATCATCCTACAGAGCACATCGATTTTGCCCATTATCTTCACAAGCTCTTTGATCTCCTCATTGTCGCTCAAGGCCGCTCAGCAATTGTTGCTTGGCCATGTTCGAGGAACTGCATCTTTAACCTTCGCTCTGCATCTTCCTCTTCGTCATTCCTTCAGCCATTTGTCCAACACCCCAACCTGCTGGTATTGGGAGTCCTCGCTAACCAAATAATCAACGAGTTGCATTCCCCACATCAAGAACTTCCGTAAATACAAATCACACGAATCTTCCCTTTTCTACATGAATCAAATTGGAAGATCATCAACCAAACTATTAAAAAAAATCAGCAACTGAAAGTAGCAGAACAACACTTAAACATATTATTACACCATGATTCGGGCATTTGTAGAAGACTCAGCCAGGGTTGAGGATTGTTGTTGAGACGCGATGGATGACTATGCGTGATTTGCAGCAGTGGCACCACACCAACGACAGCGGGTTGCGATGAGCAACCGGCTGCAGTGCGTGTGCCAGCGGGGGTGTGATGAGACCCACAGGTGATGGTATGGGTGGCGACTTGGCGCATATCTAGTTGTTGCTCGTCAAGAGCGGTGGATTTGAGCAGCCAAGAAACATGGTTGCTGCGCCGAGCTTCCGATGCTAGGCAGAGTAAGTAGAGAAGAGGAGAAGCGAACGTTGGATATGTCAGTTTCATTACTTGCAGAGTAGCATAGCACCATATATAGTCATAGTCTAGGTTTGGATTCGAACCAGCTACATGAGCACGTCTCTTTTTTTTCTAAAACTCAGCAACGTCTCTTTACTAGTACACTAGCTTGTTCTGTACACCTTCTCAAATCTTTGATTTTCTTTCTTTTTTTTGCAAGGAAGGAGGACAAAATTGAGAGTTCATGGGACTCGAACCCAAGACCTCTCGGTTGAAAACCAAGGGTGCTAGTCACTTATGTGGCGAACGTTCCCTGGGAGGAGGACGGCAGATGAACGCATTTTCCTCGCAGTTTTAGTTGCGACACAAGATCGAACGGTTGCAGTTTCGGGAATGTTATCAGGCGAACGAGCCCAGTTTTTCTTTTCTTCCTATATATAAAAATGTATGCTACTTGGTGCCGGCTTAGTCAACAAACGATTCTGCCAACCTTGACCGTTGGATTGACATTCAACATATGTCATGTTTCAGTCTCTTCTTCCTCCAGCCGCCAAAGCTCAACTAGTGCCGGCGGGACTGCCTGCTCCTGCCCCACGGCTGGCTGTGCTGCCACGCACGCATCGTGGCCACATTGCACCCTAAAACTCTACGCATCTTCCCCGGTTCCTGTTCATTCCCGTCCAAGGCCTCACCATCGTCCTCCATCTTGGTTCGCTCGCCACGGCGCCGCCCTCCGGTGTTGTCAACATGGTCAACAACCGAGAGGAATAAGGAGATGACTGTACATGGTGAGGATGACAGTAGGGACCCAGCAGCGCGCGTAGTAATTTTGTTTTTTCGAGACGGAGAAGGGTATCAACTGGGTTGTGCGGGAGCTGTGGCCCGTCTAGCCCAGGCTTTTATTTCATATGTTTAGCACATGACCAACCCAGTTTGTTTTTTCCTTTCTGAAAATGGCTAGCCAGCTATTTTGTTTTTTGCAGAATAGCCAACGTAGGCCTACTTGCTTTTCTATGCCCTGCTGGGTCGGAAATCTTTCAAGACGAGGAGGGATGCATTTTGCCCAGAGAATGGGCTATAAGTAATAAGAAATGGGCTATAAGTAATAATAAATGGGTTGTAAAATGAAAAAAATACAACAAACAGGCAATTAGTTCCAAAAAACTTTTTTCTTTCGGATTTTGATATTTTAAATTTCACTGTTTTTGTGCGGGTAAAATTTCATTGAATTTAAGTTAAGGTATATTTAGATTAAAATTAATTTGAATCTGCCAAGAAATTTCGGGCTGTATGTTCTTTGGGACAGATTTGGAGGCTGACTTGTGGGTCTACTAGGTTGATGTGTATGAAAGGCTTTGTCAACTTAGTCCACAAACGATTCTAGCAGCAGTGACCGTTGGATGTTAATACAACGGCCGTGCTGCTTCTTCAATATCTGATCTTCTTGCTCCAGCCGCCCAAACCAGTGCCGGTGGGACTGCCTGCTCCCGCCTCCCGTGGCTGGCTGTGCTGCCGCATAGGACGCATTGCCCCACCCTACTCCATTGCTGGCCAGGCCATTTCTCTACTCACCCACACCTCCTGTTATTTTCCGGTGACGGCAGCCAGACTAGTAAACCCTTGTACTCCCCACCACGTGGGCAACCACTGCCGAGTCTTCCCCGGCTCCGTGTCGTTCCCTTCCTTGGCCTCGCCGTCGTCCACCGCCCTGGTGCTCTTGGCGCGGCCTGGTCAACGTGGTCAATGAACGACATCCGTCGGACGTGGACTGTACGTGGAGGGCTGACAGCTGGGTCCACAATGGCACACAAGGAAATTCCTCCTTATTAGGCACAAAATAATGATTGCTCCACCTGACATCTGGGACCCACCAGAAGGGCCACTGTATTTCGTGAAAAAAACGTGCCCCCGCTGACAAGTCGGACCCACCAGCTATATCTTCGCACGCAAGGAAGTGCCTCCTTATTACGCACAGAAAAATGAATACTCCCCCTGCTAGCTGGAACCCAACATAGTGGGAGGATGACTTGCGGGCCTACTAAGTTGACGGGGACGGAGGGCTTTGTCAACTTAGTCAATATGAACGATTCTAGCTCCAGTTATCGTACGATGTTCATCCAACGATCGTAGTGCTTCTTCAACCTCTGGTCTTCTTGTTCCTACCTCCCATGGCTGGTTGTGATACCACGGAGGCCTCACCACCCCCTACTACTTCCACCGCTGGCCAGACCATCCCTCTACTCACCCACACACCCTGTTATTCTGCGGCGACGACAACCTCACATCGCAGCCGAACCAGTGAACCCTCGTACTCCTCTCCACGTGGGCATCCACTGTCGCGTCTTCCCCGGCTCCGCGTCATCCCCTTCCTAGGCATCGCCGTTGTCCACTGCCTTGGTGCTCTCGGTGCAGCGTGGTCAATGTGGTAAACGACCAACTTCCATCGGAAGAGTACGGTACGTGGAGAGGCTGACAGCTGGGTCCACAACCGCAGCAAGGAAGTGCCTCCTTATTATGTGGAAAATAATGATTCCTCCACCTGACAGCAGGGACCCATCGGAAGGGCCATCGTATTTCGTGAAAAAAACATTTCCCCCTGACTGCTGGGACCTACCAGCTACATCTTCGAACACAAGGAAGTGCGTCCATATTACGGTCAAAAAGATGATTTGTTGGGGAACGTAGTAATTTCAAAAAATTTCCTACGCACACGCAAGATCATGGAGATGGCATAGCAATCAGAGGGGAGAGTATTGTCCACGTACCGTCATAGACCGTAAGCGGAAGCGTTATGATAACGCGGTTGATGTAGTCGTACGTCTTCACGATCCGACCGATCCAAGCACCGAACTTACGGCACCTCCGTGTTCAGCACACGTTCAGCTCGATGACGTTCTTCGGGCTCCGATCCAGCAAAGCGTCGGGATGAGTTCCACAAGACGACGGCAGGACGATGATGATGTTCTATCGTGCAGGGGCTTCGCTTAAACTCCGCGACGATATGATCGAGGTGGAATATGGTGGAGGGGGCACCGCACACGCTAAGGAACAATCAGAGATCAACTTGTGTGTCCTAGGTGCCCCCGCCTCAGATATAAAGGAGCAGCGGGGGGGGCTGGCCCTAGGAGGAGGCGGCCGGAGGAGTCCTACTCCCACCGAGTAGGACTCCCCCTTCCTAGTTGGATTAGGACTTGGGGGAGGGAAAGAGGAAAGGGGCGCCGCCTTCCTTGTCCTATTCGGACTAGGGGGGGGCGCCTGCCCGGGCCGGCCCTCCTCTTCTCCCTCATGGCCCACTAAGGCCCATTAACCCCCGGGAGGGTTCCGGTAACCCCCCGGTGTTCCGGTAAAATCCCGATTAATTTCACCCGGAACTATTCCGATGTCCAAACATAGGCTTCCAATATATCAATCTTTATGTCTCGACCATTTCGAGACTCCTCGTCATGTCCATGATCACATCCGGGACTCCGAACAAACTTCGGTACATCAAAACTTATAAACTCATAATGAAACTATCATCGTAACGTTAAGCGTGCGGACCCTACGGGTTTGAGAACTATGTAGACATGACCTAGAACTATTCTCGGTCAATAACCAATAGCGGAACCTGGATGCCCATATTGGCTCCTACATATTCTACGAAGATCTTTATCGATCAAACCGCATAACAACATATGTTGTTCCCTTTGTCATCGGTATGTTACTTGCCCGAGATTCGATCGTCGGTATCCAATACCTAGTTCAATCTCGTTACCGGCAAGTCTCTTTACTCATTACGTAATGCATCATTCCATAACTAACTAATTAGCTACATTGCTTGCAAGGCTTGTAGTGATGTGCATTACCGAGAGGGCCTAGAGATACCTCTCCGACAATCGGAGTGACAAAACCTAATCTCGAAATACGCCAACCCAACATGTACCTTCGGAGACACCTGTAGTACTCCTTTATAATCACCCAGTTACATTGTGACGTTTGGTAGCACCCAAAGTGTTCCTCCGGTAAACGGGAGTTGCATAATCTCATAGTTACAGGAACATGTATAAGTCATGAGGAAAGCAATAGCAATATACTAAACGATCAAGTGCTAGGCTAACGGAATGGTCATGTCAATCACATCATTCTCCTAATGATGTGATCCCATTAATCAAATGACAACACATGTCTATGGTTAGGAAACATAACCATCTTCGATTAATGAGCTAGTCAAGTAGAGGCATACTAGTGACGTTATGTTTGTCTATGTATTCACACATGTATCATGTTTTCGGTTAATACAATTCTAGCATGAATAATAAACATTTATCATGATATGAGGAAATAAATAAAAACTTTATTATTGCCTCTAGGGCATATTTCCTTCAGTCTCCCACTTGCACTAGAGTCAATAATCTAGATTACACAAGAATGATTCTAACACCCATGGAGTCTTGGTGTTGATCATGTTTTGCTCTCGAGAGAGGCTTAGTCAATGGGTCTGCAACATTCAGATCCGTATGTATTTTGCAAATCTCTATGTCTCCCACTTGGACTTGGTCCCGATGGAATTGAAGCGCCTCTTGATGTGGTTGGTCCTCTTGTGAAATCTGGATTCGTTTGCCAAGGCAATTGCACCAAGATTGTCACGTAAAATCTTCATTGGTCCCGATGCACTAGGTATGACACCTAGATCGAAATGAACTCCTTCATCCGCATCCTTCATTTGCTGCTTCAAGCAGCTATGTACTCCGCTCACATGTAGATCCCGCCACGACGCTTTGTTTAGAACTACACCAACTTACAGCTCCACCGCTTAATAAAAATACGATCCGCTTTGCGATTTAGAATCGTCCGGATCGTTGTCAAAGCTTGCATCGACGTAACCATTTACGACTAGCTCTTTGTCACCTTCATATACGAGAAACATATCCTTAGTTCTTTTCGTATTTCAGATGTTCTTGACCGCTGTCCAGGATCCACCCTGGATTACTTTGGTACCTTCCTGCCAAACTTATTGCTAAGCATACGTCAGTCCCGTACACAACATTGCATACATGATAGAGCCTATGGCTGAAGCATAGGAACATCTTTCATTTTCTCTCTATCTTCTCATTGTGGTCGGGCATTGAGTCCGACTCAACTTCACACCTTGTAGCACGGCAAGAACCCTTTCTTTGCTCGACCCATTTTGAACTTCTTCAAAATTTTATCAAGGTATGTGCTTTGTGAAAGTCCTATTAAGCGTCTTGATCTATCTCTATAAATCTTGATGCCCAATATGTAAGAAGCTTCACCGAGGTCTTTCATTGAAAAACTTTTATTCAAGTATCCCTTTATGCAATCCAGAAATTCTATATCATTTCCAATTAATAATATGTCATCTACATATAATATCAGAAATGCTACAGAGCTCCCACTCACTTTCTTGTAAATACAGGCTTCTCCAAAAGTCTGTATAAAACCATATGCTTTGATCATACTGTCAAAGCATTTATTCCAACTCCGAGATGCTTGCACCAGTCCATAAATGGATCGCTAGAGCTTGCACACTTTGTTAGCACCTTTTGGATCAACAAAACCTTCTGGTTGCATCATATACAACTCTTCTTCTAGAAATCCATTCAAGAATGTAGTTTTGACATCCATTTGCCAAATTTCATAATCACAAAATGCAGCAATTGCTAACATGATTCGGACAGACTTAAGCATCGCCATGGGTGAGAAAGTCTCATCATAGTCAACCCCTTGAACTTGTCGAAAACCTTTCGCAACAAGTCGAGCTTTATAGACAGTCACATTACCATCAGCGTCAGTCTTCTTCTTAAAGGTCCATTTATTCTCAATGGCTTGCCGATCATCGGGCAAGTCAACCAAAGTCCATACTTTGTTCTCATACATGGATCCCATCTCAGATTTCATGGCTTCTAGCCATTTTATGAATCTGGCTCATCATCGCTTCCTCATAGTTCGTAGGTTCATCATGGTCAAGTAACATGACTTCCGGAATAGGATTACCGTACCACTCTGATGCGGATCTTACTCTGGTAGACCTACGAGGTTTAGTAGAAACTTGATCTGAAGTTTCATGATCAATATCATTAGCTTCCTCACTAATTGGTGTAGGTGTCACAGGAACCGATTTCTGTGATGAACTACTTTCCAATAAGGGAGCTGGTATAATTACCTCATCATGTTCTACTTTTCTCCCACTCACTTCTTACGAGAGAAACTCTTTCTCTAGAAAGGATCCATTTTTAGCAACGAATGTCTTGCCTTCGGATCTGTGATAGAAGGTGTACCCAACTGTCTCCTTTGGGTAACCTATGAAGACACATTTCTCCGATTTAGGTCCGAGCTTATCTGGTTGAAGTTTCTTCACATAAGCAAAGCACCAAACCTTAAGAAACGACAACTTTGGTTTCTTGCCAAACCACAGTTCATAAGGCGTCGTCTCAACGGATTTTGATGGTGCCCTATTCAATGTGAATGTGGCCGTCTCTAAAGCATAAGCCCAGAATGATAGCGGTAAATCAGTAAGAGACATCATAGATCGCACCATATCTAGTAAAGTATGATTACGACGTTCGGACACACCATTTAGTTGTGGTGTTCCGGGTGGCGTGAGTTGTGAAACTATTCCGCATTGTTTTAAATGTAAACCAAACTCGTAACACAAATATTCTCCTCCACGATCAGATCGTAGAAACTTTATTTTCTTGTTACGATGATTTTCTACTTCACTCTGAAATTCTTTGAACTTTTCAAATGTTTCAGACTTGTGTTTCATTAAGTAGATATACCCATATCTGCTCAAATCATCTGTGAAGGTGAGAAAATAACGATATCCGCCACGAGCTTCAACATTCATCGGACCACATACATCTGTATGTATGATTTCCAACAAAATCTGTTGCTCTCTCCATAGTACCGAGTGTTTTAGTCATCTTGCCCATGAGGCACGGTTCGCAAGTACCAAGTGATTCATAATCAAGTGATTCCAAAAGTCCATCAGTATGGAGTTTCTTCATGCGCTTTACACCGATATGACCTAAATGGAAGTGCCACAAATAAGTTGCACTATCATTATCAACTCTGCATCTTTTGGCTTCGACATTATGAATATGTGTATCACTACTATTGAGATTCAATAAAATAGACCACTCTTCAAGGGTGCATGACCATAAAAGATATTACTCATATAAATAGAACAACCATTATTCTCTCGATTTAAATGAATAACCGCCTCGCATCAAACAAGATCCAGATATAATGTTCATGCTCAACGCTGGCACCAAATAACAATTATTCAGGTCTAAAACTAATCCCGAAGGTAGATGTAGAGGTAGCATGCCGACCGCGATCACATCGACTTTGGAACCGCTTTCCCACGCGCATCGTCACCTCGCCCTGGCGATGCTCGCTTATTCCGTAGTTCCTGTTTTGAGTTGCAAATATTAGCAATGTAACCAAGATCAAATACCCAGTGCTAATGCAAGCTCTAGTAAGGTACACATCAATAACATGTATATCACATATACCTTTGTTCACCTTGCCATCCTTCTTATCCGCCAAATACTTGGGGCAGTTCCGCTTCTAGTGACCAGTTTGCTTGCAGTAGAAGCACTCAGTTTCAGGCTTAGGTCCAGACTTGGGTTTCTTCTCTTGAGCAACAACTTACTTGTTGTTCTTCTTGAAGTTCCCCTTCTTCTTCCCTTTGCCCTTTTTCTTGAAGCTAGTGGTCTTGTTGACCATCAACACTTGATGCTCCTTCTTTATTTCTACCTCCGCAGCTTTTAACATTGCGAAGTGCTCGGGAATTGTCTTGTTCATCCCTTGCATATTATAGTTCATCATGAAGCTCTTGTAGCTTGGTGGCAGTGATTGGAGAATTCATCAATGACGCTATCATCGGGAAGATTAACTCCCGCTGGATCAAGTGATTATTATACCCAGACATTTTGAGTATGTGTTCACCGATGTAACTATTCTCCTCCATCTTGCAGCTATAGAACTTATTGGAGACTTCATATCTCACAATCCGGGCATTTGCTTGAAATATTAACTTCAACTCCTGGAACATCTCATATGCTCCATGACGCTCAAAACGCCATTGAAGACCCGGTTCTAAGCCGTAAGCATGGCACACGAGAACTACCGAGTAGTCATCGCTTTGCTCGCCAGACGTTCTAACGCCGTCGGTTACATCAGCCAGCAGTTCGGCTCTCAGCGGTGCTTCCAGACATAATTCTTCAGGCAGCAATGAGGATAATCCTCAGGTTACGGACCCAGTCCGTGTAATTGCTACCATCATCTTTCAACTTTGCTTTCTCAAGGAACGCATTAAAATTCAACGGAACAACAACACGAGCCATCTATCTACAACAAACATAGACAAGCAAAATACTATCATGTACTAAGTTCATGATAAATTTAAGTTCAATTAATCATATTTGTCAGGACCCCGACTCAATGCCACATCGATCTAGCATGTAACACCTCATATCACTTTGCGGCCACGCACGGTATCCCCACGGGTGTCGCCTTACCCTTGTTCGGGACAGTTTGCGCCTTTTGGCACACGTATATGATAGTGTCGCTAGCATCCATATGATAAGGAGCCCGGGCTGACATGGCTAGTCGTAAACCCAAAGTGGCACAAACTTACAGGACAGCATCCATGACCCAACATCGAACGTGTCGGTCATCGGCGAGTGAATCCAGTCAGTAGCACTGGGCTAACAGACTCGGTGAACCGGGCTGTAGCGGCTAACAGACTCGGTATTCATCACGTGACATTTCCCGAAGGACAGAATACAGAAGGAAGAAGGACACATGCCGCCAGCCTAAGTGTTCCGGAGCAAGAGCAAGCTACCAGGGCTCGATGGAAGCACTAGGAGACATTTCCCGGTAAGAGAGGCTACTAAGGATAAACAACTAGATAGTCAGATCCCACACATAGCAATACACATTACACGTACGCATAACATGCAAGTATGTGCTGTACAACATGGCATCACAACATAACTCAACAACTCATATAGATAAGGCTCAAAGAGCCATCATAGCATTTATTACAAACAGGGGTCACATGACCCAACAATCAAAGCAAACAAGCAACAAGCGGAAGCATTACATGTCCAGGTACGTACATCTACAAATGAAAAAGGCTGAAGAGCCTGACTATCTACAACATCCGACCAAGATCGTAGCTGAGGTACAAGCTACTTGTCGAAGTCCACAAGACACTAGTAAGACCGAAGTCTCCGCTGCAAAAACATAAATAAAGCAACATGAGTACAAAGGTACTCAGCAAGACTTACATCAGATCCTATCATACATGCATTTGTATCAACAGGGTAATGTGGGGTATAGTTGCAGCAAGCCAGCTTGTTCTCTGTGGCTATCCTGTTCTACGACTACCAGAACTTCTTTGAGGTGATATGGCGCACATGAGTCCACTAATCACCACACAATACACTACTATGGATTCATCCCCGTCTCCCTACGAGAAGGCCATCCATAGCACTCACACTTGTCTTGAGCATTTTATAGTATCCACTTCAAGTTATCTATGTACCATGTAAGCATCCAAGAAGTCCATAACATGGACCTGGCTATTCAATAGATCATGTTAACCCCGCAGGGTGTACTTCTTCACACACGCTCTCGCCACTTACCGCCATGCACACATCATGTATCTCGGCAACCTTCAAGCGGAAGCTCATGCGAGGAGTCGGCCACGACCGACTAAGCACACAAGACTCTAGCCTAGGTTTATCGCCTATTCGGGTTCCATCCGCAAGGAGATCCTGCCGGGGTGTCGCTCACGGCCCCAAACGATGTGAGCAGGGTTCCCAAGCCCACCATCCAGGTGCCACTTGGTACACCGTGCCACTGTGCCTAGTCTGTCCCAAGCCCACCTGGCCGGGTGCCACTTGGTAGACTACTAACACTACCTACAAACACCAGAAACTAGTTGCGACTCCTGGACAGAGATCAAGTTGGTTAATAAGTCGAGAGGGCTTGGAGCGCCCGGAGCCCAATGTGTGGTAGTATCGAGTCATTGGACAACATACATAGAACTCAGTGCTTAAGGACGGTTCTAGTGAGACAACCCACCATGTACTCCTACATGGCCTCTCACCGCTACCTTTACCAAATCGTGTTCACACACTTAACTCTCAGCATCAGAACATATCGTAACACTCCAATTCATTCCCAATGAATCAGACCTGACACAACTCTAAGCAATAGCAGGCATAACTGAGAGCAAGAGCGAGAGAGTAGGATTGTATCGGAATGAACAAGGGGGTTTGCTTGCCTGGTAGATCAACAAGGGGCCTTGCTCCTCGACAGTACTGAACGGTCTCCGGAGCAGGACCTATCGAGAAGGAACGGTGTCGGCAATCAATAAACAATCATATGCAACAATATGATGCATGAACATGGCATGAATATGTGATGTTGTTTGAGCTAATGCAACTAGTAATCAAATTGAATGAAGTCCATTTGAATCAAGGTTCAAATGCAACTCCAAAATAAGCTCTTTATATAAGCCATTTTAGAGTTTCACTTATACAGTAGGTATAAGTTGGTTTGTCATGCATGAAACTAGTACAGATGGAAAGATTGCATTTTTCTGATAATTTTTCATATATAAATTATTTCAATCTGAGCTACGGTTGAATTTCTATGATTTTTTGAAGTTTGAATCATTTTCTGGAATTTCCTGATTAATTTTAAATCCAGAAAATGAATAACTGCGTCAGCCTGACGTCAGCGTGATGTCAGCGAGTCAACGGGTCGGTCCAGGTCAAACCTGACCAATGGGACCCATATGTCAGTGTCTAACCTAACTAATATAGTTTAGTTAGTACTAACCTAACTTAATTAGCTGGGGGGGGGGGGTTATTAGCAATAACCTAAACAGGGTTAAGCCGGCGGGGTCAAAGCGGTCAAACCCGCTGGCGTTTAGCCACCGCCAAGGCCGAACGCGGCGGAGGGGCTCAGGACCGCGTCTCCGGCGACCCAAAGGGCCGCGGAGACCATCTGCGAGGAGCCCAAGCTAGCGCGCATCCAATGGGACACGCGGGAGACCGTGGGGGTGCTGGAGCTCGTCGGAGCAGAGCTCGCGGCGGCGATCGGAGTTTGGTGGCGTGCGGCAGAGGGGCTGGAGGGCAGAAGGGCAGGGGAGTAGGGGGGAACGACGGCAAGGCTCACAGGGGACTCGAAGGCGTCGACGGCGAGCTCGGGGACGAGCGGACGGCGACGGGGCGGGCGGTGAAGATCCACGGTGGCCTGTGATGAAGAAGACGAAGGTGGCGGCATTGCAGGGCGCTCCAGCTTGTTTGGCTCGTCGGAGAGGACGAGGGAGACGTAGCGGAACTTCTGGGCACGACGGAGGGTCGAGGGGACGGCTATGGCCGCGGCAACGGCGAGCGGCGGCGACGATGGCGCTCGGTCGTCGCGCGAGAGAGCGAGGGAGAGGAGGGAAAAGGCACGGGAGAGTGAGAGGGGCCGGGGGGCACGTGGCGACGTGCGCGTGATCCAGGCGACAGGGGGAGAAGCAGGAGGTGGCGGGGAGACGTGGCCACGGCCGGCTGTGGCGCTGCCACGCAGCAGCCTCCTATCGGGAGCTTGAAGAAGCTCTGGCGGTTAGGCTGGGCGACTTGGCTGGGCAGCTGGGCGAGCCAGGCAAGACAGGGCTGCAGGAGGTAAGCGCCAGGTAAGTCTCTTCTCCCTTTTATTTTTATTTTTCTATTTTCTGACATTTGTGTGGTTTAATAAAATACTAAACCATTTTATTTTCTTATGCCAATTTTTGTAGGAACTAGTGGTATTATTCCAGAGCTCCCCAACAAGTGGCACAATTTTTGGACATATATTATATATATAACATATATATATCCAATGTAAATAATTATGCATTAATTCCAAATGCCCAAAATAAATACTTATGAGCTCCTAAAAATATTGGTTTGATTTTTATCTCTGTCCAATATTTTCAGATAGCAACATGAGCATTTTCTTGGACCTTTTTGGAGCAATTTTTATTTGGGTCATTTCTAAAAATAATTTTGAGGGTTTCACAAATCCTCATTTCAAACTTAAATGGAATTTAAACATGATGCACACATGACTAGGTAGCCTCGAGCATACCAGAACTAGGGATGTGACAACTTGCCCCCACTGAAGGAATCTCGTCACGAGATTCAGGGATCGACGGAAAGAAAGTGGGGTACTCCAGTCGAAGACGATCCTCTCGCTCCCAAGTAGCTTCTCTCTCGGAATGATGAGACCACTGGACCTTGAGAACCTTGATATTCCGACGTCGGGTAACACGCTCTGCTTGATCAAGAATGCGAACTGGGTACGCTCGATAAGTGAGGTTATCTTGGAGATCAAGCGTTTCGTGGTCCACTCCGCGGATAGGATCCGAGAAGCAACACCTGAGTTGAGAGACGTGGCAGACATCATTGTAACGCCCCGGACACACCCGGCGGTGCTCGTTACTCCTGGCGGGATCTAGACTGGCCCCACAGATCAATACTAGTCTTTTCTGCGCACTTTGTCCTCACTCATGCGCACTCCGGAGCAACTTCGGCCGGTCACCCATCTGAGACTACTCCAAGCCGAGCACGCTTAACTTTGGAGTTCTCGTCGAATGGGATCCCGGAAAGAAGGAATTCCTTATTGATATGAGTAGTCTATCATCCCTAATAAGCCGGGCTATTACATACACCCCCACTCGGAGGAACCGACGCCCTCGTCGGGCCACGAACGCTCCTCTTGGCACAACCGTCATGCATCCAGTCCGTACATGTGCCATGGCGTGCTACGACGGGTCACAAACGTCATGAACAACATGACCACAAGACCTGTCCGCAACCATCCGTGTAACCTCGAGGGTCGGCTCGATACCAACTTGTAATGCCCCGACACACCCGCCGGTGCTCATTACTCTGGCGGATCTAGATCGCCCCACAGATCAATACTAGTCTTTTCTGCGACTTTGTCCTCACTCATGCGCACCGGAGCAACTTCCTGGTCGGTCACCCATCTGAGACTACTCCAAGCCGAGCACGCTTAACTTTGGAGTTCTCGTCGAATGGGATCCCATAAAGAAGGAATTCCTTATTGATATGAGTAGTCTATCATCCCTAATAAGCCAGGCTATTACAATCATGCACTCTGGAAAGATGTGGGGGTAGTTCCAACTGGTAGGCAACCTCTCCTCGTTTAGCGAGAATGCGAAAGGGACCAATGTAACGAGGAGCCAACTTGCCCTTGATACCGAAACGATGGGTACCCTTCAATGGAGTAACCCGAAGGTAAGCTTTGTCGCCAATTTCATAAGTCATATACTTATGATGACGATCATACTGGCTCTTTTGACGAGACTGGGCTGTTTTCAAATTCTCACGAATGATGCGAACTTGCTCTTCTACCTCCTGGATCATGTCCGGCCCAAAGAATTTTCTTTCGCCGGTTTCTGACCAGTTCAAAGGTGTTCGACATCTTCGTCCATAGAGAATCTCAAAAGGAGCTTTCTTGAGACTGGATTGATAGCTATTGTTATAAGCAAACTCGGCAAAAGGAAGACATTTCTCCCAATACATACCGAATGAGATAACGCAAGCTCTAAGCATGTCCTTAAGAATTTGGTTGACCCTTTCCACCTGACCACTTGATTGAGGGTGGAAAGCGGTACTGAAGGAAAGATGGGTTCCCATGGCAGTTTGGAAACTCTCCCAGAAATGAGAAGTGAAAAGACTGCCACGGTCTGAATTGATCTCTAGTGGAACACCATGAAGTGATACTATTCGAGAAATATATAAGTCAGCGAGCTGACTAGTAGTGATACTCTCTCGAACAGGAAGGAAGTGAGCCACTTTGGAAAGACGGTCAATGACTACAAAGATAGCATTATTCCCTTTCTTGGTCCTGGGAAAGCCGGTGATGAAGTCCATACCAACTTTATCCCATTTCCACTCAGGAATAGCTAAAGGCTGAAGGGTGCCAGCAGGTCTTTGATGCTCTGCCTTAACGCAATGACAAACGTCACATTTAGCAATGAACTCGGCGACTTCTCTCTTCATCCTAGTCCACCAGAACCTCTGGCGTAGGTCCTGATACATCTTAGTACTATCGGGATGAATCGTGAGAGGGGATTCATGCGCCTCCTTAAGGATCAGTTGTCGCAGATGTTGATTCTTGGGAATCACCAAGCGTTTCTCAAAGAAAACAACACCACAATCATCCATAGAGAAACATCCACCAACTCCCTTCTTAATGTTTCTCTTGATCCGGGAAATTCCCGTGTCCTGCTTTTGAGCCGCGATGATCTGATCCATAAGGGTAGGTTTCGCCACCAAGGTAGAAAGGAAACCATGAGGAGCAATGTGAAGGTTAAGCTTACAGAATTCCTCATGGAGAAGTGGTTGGCCTTGCTGCAACATGAGATTGTTGCAATATGATTTATGACTTAGCGCATCAGCCATGACATTGGCTTTGCCTGGAGTGTGAGTAATCCCTAAGTCGTAATCTGAGATCAACTCCAACCAACGTCTTTGCCTAAGGTTCAGATCTGGTTGAGCGAAGATATAATTGAGACTCTGGTGATCGGTGTGGATCTCGCAACGTTTACCAAGAAGGTTGTGTCGCCAGGTCTTGAGTGCATAGACTACGGCTGCAAGCTCTAGATCATGTGTAGGATAATTCTCCTCATGTGGATGCAACTGTCGAGATGCATAGGCAACCACATGACGATCCTGCATAAGCATGCAACCTAGTCCCTGTCGTGAGGCGTTGCAGTAGATAACAAAGTCTTTAGTGAAATCCGGTGGCACAAGTATGGGAGCAGAAGTCAGCGCCTTTTCGGTTCTGGCTGTACTCACACTTTGGGGACCACTCAAACTTTTTATCTTTCTTGAGAAGTTCCGTGAGGGGTTTGGCTACTTTGGAGAAGTTTTTAACAAAGCGGCGACAATAGCTGGCTAGACCAAGGAAAGTCCTAACTTGTTTAACGGTTTCAGGTGGAGTCCAATCAAGAACGGCCTTAACTCTCTCGGGATTGACAGCAATGCCCTTACCAGAGATTACGTGGCCTAGGTAGGTCACTTCTGGCAACCAAAATTCACACTTGGTGAACTTGGCATAAAGGCGATGCTCTCTGAGTTTTTCTAACACAAGTCTAAGATGTTCGGCATGCTCTTCCTCGTTCTTCGAGTAAATAAGAATATCATCGAGATAAACCACGACAAATTTATCTAAGTACTCCATGAAGATCGTGTTCATCAAGCGGGAGAATGTGGCTGGAGCATTGGTTAGACCAAAGGACATGACAGTCTACTCGTACTGGCCATAACGAGTGACAAAGGCTGTCTTGGGGATGTCCCCGTTTCTGATTTTGATTTGGTGGTAGCCTAACCTCAAATCCATCTTGGAGAAGACTGAGGATCCAGTGAGCTGGTCATACAGGTCGTTGATCATTGGGAGCGGATATTTGTTCTTTATCATGACCAAATTAACGGGGCAATAATCTACAACCATCCGGTCCGTACCATCCTTCTTCTTGACGAAGAGGACGGGGCAAGCCCAAGGAGAAGAACTAGGACGGATGAAACCCTTTTGCAAGGACTCATCAAGTTGTTTCTTAAGCTCGGCTAGTTCTAAGGGTGCCATCTTGTAGGGTCTCCTAGAGATTGGAGCAGTTCCTCGATAAGATCTATGACGAACTCTACATCTCTGCGGGTGGAATACACGGTAGTTCCTCCGAAAGACATCCGGAAAGTCACGGACTACCGGGATATCTTCAAGGTCTGGAAGAGGTCTGGCATTAAGAGAATAGAGCTGACGCCTTACAACTCTAGTGGAGATAGTGACTATCTTGCCAGATGGGTGTGTAAGCTGAACGAACCTGGTGTAACAATCAATCTTGGCATAATGAGCTGTCATCCAGTCCATACCCAAGATGATGTTAATATCTGTAGACTTGAGGGCTATAAGTGATGCAAGGAATACAAGTCTGTCTACAAGGATTTCGTTACCATGGCTTACACTAGAAGTTTGCCATTTGGATCCAGGAGTTTGAATGACTAGTGGAGAGGGCATATCAAAAAATGACATGTTGTGCAAGTTAGCATAGCTTTCAGAAATGAAGGAGTGAGATGCTCCAGTATCGAACAAAACCGATGCGGGATGACAGTTGACAAGGAGTGTACCAAGAACGACATCCGGATCATCATGAGCGTTTCTAGCTGAGACGTGATGCATGCATCCACGTTCAGTGGGAGCTGACTTGACACTGATCATCTTGCATGGTGGCTTAACACAGCCAACATGCTTCTCGGGCTGGGGTGGAGCATAACTAGTCTGAGAGCAGTCACGTGCATAATGTCCTGGCTTCCCGCATGTGAAGCAAGTCCCTGAAGTTGGACGTGGACCCGCACTGACAAGCGGTCTACCAATAGGCCTGGGTGGAGCATATGACTGAGCTGGGGAAGGCACCACATAAGATGGTCTCGGTGCATATCTGGAAGGAAGAGCGGAGTTTGGAACCCAAATCCGGCGCTTCTGAGAACTAGAACCGGAGGAAGATCCCAAATCACGGGTGTGCTTACGAGACTCCTCGTAAGTGAGCTGAGCTGTCTCTGCATTGATGGCCTTGTTCACAAGAGCTTGGAATGTATCACAATGATGCAGGTGGAGATCACGATGCAACTTGGGGTTGAGACCCTTCCGGAACCTAGCCTGCTTCTTGGCGTCCGTGGACACCTCTTCTGAAGCATAGCGGGCGAGGTTCTCAAACTCTCTACTGTAAGAATCAACAGCCATCTTACCCTGGGTGAAACTACATAACTCTTCTCTCTTGCGATCGATGAGGGCTTCAGGAATGTGATGCTCGCGAAAAGCCTCAGTGAAATCTCTCCAGGTAGGAATCTGGCCAGCTGGAAGCATAGCCTCATAGTTCTGCCACCAAAGACTAGCAGGACCTTCCAGGTGGTATGTGGCATAGGTGACCTTGTCATCTTTAGCTACGTTCACGGAATGCAGCTTATGAGTGATGCTACGGAGCTAGTCATCTGCATCGAGTGGCTCGATGGAATTATGAAAGGTAGGTGGGTGCAAGCGAATGAAGTCATGGATGGTCACAGATCCTTTGAACTGATGTGCAGTGTTCTCCTCGATACGTGCCAACAAGCGGTTAGACTCACTCTTGTTCCTCTCCATCTCTAACATGAACTCTGCCAACGAAGGCTGGTCGGGAGGATCCTCATCCCTACCATCTCCGTGGTTCTGGCTACGAGCAACAGAACTTCGTTTAGCTGATGACATCCTGAGAAACGAAACGAAGGACGGAATCAGCATCAACTATAGGCTATAGAATGTAGGACATGGAAATTAGTAACTCTCGAACTCCTAGGGCAATTCCGCAAAGATAACGGCGAAGAAAATGCTCAGAATGAGACATCCTGCTAAAATGGGGTAGTAACACACTCAACATCACCACTTAATGTTCTGAGATCATACTAAACAGACTACACCGGAAGTACTCGAAAACTGGGTACGATTCTGATAAACCAATCCTATGGGACTACGGAGTAGTAACACGTGATCCTGATAGACGGAAGAGAAAGCCTAGTTCCTTAACCCCGTCGGAAATATAGTATGACTCAGATCAGAAGGCCATGAGGTATAAGGAGTAAAAAGAGCCTTACGTTCCTTCCCACAATCAATTCCCTTACATAACTAAAGAATTTCTAGACTCAACTTCACCGGTTTGGCTTGGTAATCCTCTGAGCGCTTAGGCTCGATACCAAAGCTGTCAGACCCGACTCAATGCCACATCGATCTAGCACGTAACACCTCATATCACTTTGCGGCTTCACGCACGGTATCCCCACGGTGTCGCCTTACCTTGCCGGGACCGTTTATGCCTTTTGGCACACGATATGATAGTGTCGCTAGCATCCATATGATAAGGAGCCCGGCTGACATGGCTAGTCGTAAACCCAAAGTGGCACAAACTTACAGGACAGGCATCCATGACCTAGCATTGAATGTGTCGGTCATCGTGAGTGAATCTAGGTCAGTAGCATCGGGCTAACAGACTCGTGAACTGGCACAGGCGGGCTAACAGGACCCGGTATTCATCGCGTGACATTTCCCGAAGGATGTATACAGAACGAACAAGGACACATGCCGCCAGCCTAAGTGTTCGGAGCAAGAGCAAGCTACCGAGGCTCGATGGAAGCACTAGGAGACATTTCCGTAAGAGAGGCTACTAAGGATAAACAACTAGATAGTCAGATCCCACACATAGCAATACACATTACACGTACGCATAACATGCAAGTATGTGCTGTAAAACATGGCATCACAGCATAACTCAACAACTCATATAGATATGGCTCAAAGAGCCATCATAGCATTTATTACAAACAGGGGTCACATGACCCAACAATCAGAGCAAACAAGCAACAAGCGGCAGCATTACATGTCTGGGTACAGACATCTACAAATGAAAAAGGCTGAAGAGCCTGACTATCTACAACATCCGATCAAGATCGTAGCTGAGGTACAAGCTACTTGTCGAAATCCACAAGACACTAGTAAGACCGAAGTCTCCGCTGCAAAAACATAAATAAAGCAACATGAGTACAAAGGTACTCAGCAAGACTTACATCAGATCCTATCATACATGCATTTGTATCAACAGGGTAATGTGGGGTATAGTTGCAGCAAGCCAGCTTGGTCTCTGTGGCTATCCTGTTCTACAACTACCAGAACTTCTTTGAGGTGATATGGCGCATATGAGTCCACTAATCACCACACAATACACTACTATGGATTCATCCCCGTCTCCCTACGAGAAGGCCATCCATAGCACTCACACTTGTCTTGAGCATTTTATAGTATCCACTTCAAGTTATCTATGTACCATGTAAGCATCCAAGAAGTCCATAACCGTGGACCCGGCTATTCGAATAGATCATGTTAACCCTGCAGGGGTGTACTTCTTCACACACGCTCTCGCCACTTACCGCCATGCACACGTCATGTATCTCGGCAACCTTCAGCGGAAGCTTTGGCGAGGAGTCGGCCACGACCGACTAACCACACAAGACTCTAGCCTGTGTTTATCGCCTATTCGGGTTCCATCCGCAAGGAGATCCTGCGCCGGTGTCGCCACGACCCCAAACGATGTGGCAGGGTTCCCAAGCCCACCATCCAGGTGCCACTTGGTACACCGTGCCCAGGTGCCTAGTCTGTCCCAAGCCCACTGGCGGGTGCCACTTGGTAGACTACTAACACTACCTACAAACACGAAACTAGTTGCGACTCTGGGACAGAGATCAAGTTGGTTAATAAGTCGAGAGGGCTTGGGCGCCGGAGCCCAATGTGTGGTAGTATCGAGTCATTGGACAACATACATAGAACTCGATGCTTAGGGCGGTTCGGTGAGACAACCCACCATGTACTCCTACATGGCCTCTCACCGCTACCTTTACCAAATCGTGTTCACACACTTAACTCTCAGCATCAGAACATATCGTAACACTCCAATTCATTCCCAATGAATCAGACCTGACACAACTCTAAGCAATAGCAGGCATAGCATGGTAGGAACAAAACATGGGCTCAATCAACTCCTACACATGCTAGTGGGTTTCAACTATTTACTGTGGCAATGACAGGTCATGCAGAGGAATGGGTTCAACTACCGCAGCACAAAGTAGCAGATGATTCGTTGTTGTCCTAATGGAATAACTGAGAGCAAGAGCGAGAGAGTAGGATTGTATCGGAATGAATAAGGGGGTTTGCTTGCCTGGTAGATCAACAAGGGGCACCTCCTCGATCGGTACTGGAACGGTCTCCGGAGCAGGACCTATCGAGAAGGAACGGTGTCGGCAATCAATAAACAATCATATGCAACAATATGATGCATGAACATGGCATGAATATGTGATGTTGTTTGAGCTAATGCAACTAGTAATCAAATTGAATGAAGTCAATTTGAATCAAGGTTCAATTGCAACTCCAAAATAAGCTCTTTATATAAGCCATTTTAGTGTTTCACTTATACAGTAGGTATAAGTTGGTTTGTCATGCATGAAACTAGTACAGATGGAAAGATTGCATTTTTCTGATAATTTTTCATAAATAAATTATTTCAATCTGAGCTACGGTTGAATTTCTATGATTTTTGAAGTTTGAATCATTTTACGAATTTCTGATTAATTTTAAATCCGAAAATGAATAATCTGCGTCGACCGACGTCGTGAAGTCAACGGTCGGTCCAGTCAAACCTCGACCAATGGGACCCATATGTCGGTGTCTAACCTAACTAATCTAGTTTAGTTAGTACTAACCTAACTTAATTAGCCGGGGGGTTATTAGCAATAACCTAAACAGGGTTAAGCCGGCGGGGTCAAAGCGGTCAAATCCGCCGGCCTTTAGCCACCGGAGAGGCCGAACGCGGCGGAGGGGCTCGGGACCGCGTCTCCGGCGACCCAAAGGGCCGCGGAGACCATCTGCGAGGAGCCCAGGCTCGCGCGCATCCAATGGGACACGCGGGAGACCGTGGGGGTGCTGGAGCTCGTCGGAGCAGAGCTCGCGGCGGCGGCCGGAGTTCGGTGGCGTGCGGCAGAGGGGCTGGAGGGCATAAGGGCAGGGGAGTAGGGGGGAACGACAGCGAGGCTCACAGGGGACTCGAAGACGTCGACGGCGAGCTCGGGGACGGGCGGACGGCGACGGGGCGGGCTGTGAAGATCCACGGTGGTCGGCGATGAAGAAGACGACGGTGGTGGCGTTGTAGGGCGCTCCAGCTTGTTTGGCTCGTCGGAGAGGACGAGGGAGACGTACCAAAACTTCTGGGCACGACGGAGGGGCGAGGGGACGGCTATGGCCACGGCAACGGCGAGCGGCGGCGACGATGGCGCTCGGTCGTCATGGCGAAGCGAGAGAGGAGGAAAAAGGCACGGAGAGTGAGAGGGGCGGAGGGGGCGTGGCGGCGTCGGCGTGATCCAGCGATAGGGGAGAAGCGGGAGGTGGCGGGAGGCGTGGCCACGGCCGATCGTGGCGCGACCATGCAGCAGCTCCTCTTGGCGGGGAGCTTGAAGAAGCTCTGGCGGTTGGGCTGGCTGGACTCTGGGGCAGCTGGGCGAGCCAGGCTGCACAGGGGGCTGCAGGAGGTAAGCGCCTGTAAATCTCTTCTCCTTTTATTTTTATTTTTCTAATTTCTGACATTTGTTTGGTTTAATAAAATACTAAACCATTTTAATTTCTTATGCCAATTTTTGTAGGAACTAGTGGTATTATTCCAGAGCTCCCCAACAAGTGGCACAATTTTTGAACATATATTATATATATAACATATATATATATCCAATGCAAATAATTATGCATTAATTCCAAATTCCCAAAATAAATACTTATGAGCTCCTAAAAATATTGGTTTTGATTTTTATCTCTGTCCAATATTTTCAGATAGCAACATGAGCATTTTCTTGGACCTTTTTGGAGCAATTTTTATTTGGGTCATTTCTAAAAATGATTCTGAGGGTTTCACAAATCCTCATTTCAAACTTAAATGGAATTTAAACATCATGCACACATGACTAGGTAGCCTCGAGCATACCAGAACTAGGGATGTGACAATATTACTTAAGAACTCCCACTTAGACAGACATCTCTCTAGTCATCTAAGTGATCACGTGATCCAAATCTACTAAACCATAACCGATCATCACGTGAGATGGAGTTGTTTTCAATGGTGAACATCACTATGTTGATCATATCTAGTATATGATTCACGCTCGACCTTTCGGTCTTTGTGTTCCGAGGCCATATCTGCATATGCTAGGCTCGTCAAGTTTAACCTGAGTATTCTGCGTGTGCAAAACTGGTTTGCACCCGTTGTAGATGGACGTGAGCTTATCACACCCGATCATCACGTGGTGTCCGGGCATGACGAACTTTGGCAACGGTGCATACTCGTGGAGAACACTTCTTGATAATTTTAGTGAGAGATCATCTTAAAATGCTACCGTCAATCAAAGCAAGATAAGATGCATAAAGGATAAACATCACATGCAATCAATATAAGTGATATGATATGGCCATCATCATCTTGTGCTTGTGATCTCCATCTTGAAGCACCGTCGTGATCACCATCGTCACCGGTGCGACACCTTGATCTCCATCGTAGCATCGTTGTCGTTCGCCATCTATTGCTTCTCGACTATCGCTACCACTTAGTGATAAAGTAAAGCAATTACGATGCGTTGCATTTCATACAATAAAGCGACAACCATATGGCTCCTGCCAATTGCGATAACTTTTGTTACAAAACATGATCATCTCATACAATAAAATATAGCATCACGTCTTGACCATATCACATCACAACATGCCTGCAAAACAAGTTAGGCGTCCTCTACTTTGTTTTTGCAAATTTTCTGATGGCTGCTACGGGCTTAGCAAGAACCGTTCTTACCTACGCATCAAAACCACAACGATAGTTCGTCAAGTTGGTGTTGTTTTAACCTTCATAAGGACCAGCGAGCCACACTCGATTCAGCTAAAGTGAGAGAGACAGACACCCGCCAGCCACCTTTAAGCACGAGTGCTCGTAATGGTGAAACCAGTCTCACGTAAGCGTACGCGTAATGTCGGTCCGGGCCGCTTCATCTCACAATACCGCCGAACCAAAGTATGACATGCTGGTAAGCAGTATGACTTGTATCGCCCACAACTCACTTGTGTTCTACTCGTGCATATGACATCTACGCATAAAACTTGGCTCGGATCCCACTGTTGGGGAATGTAGTAATTTCAAAAAATTTCCTACGCACACGCAAGATCATGGAGATGGTATAGCAACGAGAGGGGAGAGTATTGTCCACGTACCCTCGTAGACCATAAGCGAAAGCGTTATGACAATGCGGTTGATGTATTCATATGTCTTCACGATCCGACCGATCCAAGCACCGAACGTACGGCACCTCCGTGTTCAGCACACGTTCAGCTCGATGACGTTCTCGGGCTCCGATCCAGCAAAGCGTCGGGGATGAGTTCCATCAGCACGACGGCGTGGTGACGATGATGATGTTCTACCGGCGCAGGGCTTCGCCTAAGCTCCGCGACGGTATGACCGAGGTGGAATATGGTGGGGGGGGGAACCGCACACGGCTAAGGAACGATCCGTAGATCAACTTGTGTGTCCTAGGGTGCCCCCTGCCCCCGTATATAAAGGAGCAAGGGGGGTGCGGCCGGCCCTAGGAGGAGGCGCACCGGAGGTGTCCTACTCCCACCGGGAGTAGGACTCCCCCCTTTCCTAGTTGGATTAGGACTTGGGGGGAGGGAAAGAGGAAAGGGGGGCGTTACCCCCCCTTCCTTGTCCTATTCGGACTAGGGGGAGGGGGCGCGCGGCCTGCCCTGGCCGGCCCTCCTCTTCTCCCTCATGGCCCACTCATAATGAAACTGTCATCGTAACGTTAAGCGTGCAGACCCTACGGGTTCAAGAACTATGTAGACATGACCTAGAAATATTCTCGGTCAATAACCAATAGCGGAACCTGGATGCCCATATTGGCTCCTACATATTCTACGAAGATCTTTATCGGTCAAACCGCATAACAACATCGTTGTTCCTTTGTCATCGGTATGTTACTTGCCCGAGATTCGATCGTCGGTATCAATACCTAGTTCAATCTCGTTATCGCAAGTCTCTTTACTCGTTACGTAATGCATCATTCCGTAACTAACTCATTAGCTACATTGCTTGCAAGGCTTGTAGTGATGTGCATTACCGAGAGGGCCCAGAGATACCTTCCCGACAATCGGAGTGACAAAACCTAATATCGAAATACGCCAACCCAACATGTACCTTCGGAGACACCTATAGTACTCCTTTATAATCACCCAGTTACGTTGTGATGTTTGGTAGCAACCAAAGTGTTCCTCCGGTAAACGGGAGTTGCATAATCTCATAGTTACAGGAACATGTATAAGTCATGAAGAAAGCAATAGCAATATACTAAACGATCAAGTGCTAGGCTAACGGAATGGGTCATGTCAATCATATCATTCTCCTAATGATGTGATCCCATTAATCAAATGACAACACATGTCTATGGTTAGGAAACATAACCATCTTCGATTAATGAGCTAGTCAAGTAGAGGCATACTAGTGACGTTATGTTTGTCTATGTATTCACACATGTATCATGTTTCCGGTTAATACAATTCTAGCATGAATAATAAACATTTATCATGATACGAGGAAATAAATAAAAATGTTATTATTGCCTCTAGGGCATATTTCCTGCATGATTCGCCCCCTGACTGCTGGGACCCACCAGCTACATCTTCGCACGCAACGAAATGCCTGATAGTCAGGACCCACCTAGTTGAAGTGTACGTAGCGTTCTCATTCTGGTCGCGAACGTGTACGTACATAGTGGTCGATGTAGACGCGCACGTGTCGTAGTAGAGGCGCGCACGTAGCATGCACATGTACGTACAACGGCCAGGGTGCAAGAAAGTAAATATGGCCACGTACGTACATACGGGCGGGGTCTCGAACGCCTACTCGCCCATACGTATGGCCAGGGCTCATGTACATGGCTGGGTCGAAACGAAGAAACTGTGTTGTCGGCGTGTTCATGGGGAGCCAACTGGCTGGGTCGGAACGAAATGCGTCTTCGTGTTCATTGGTAGGGCTTGGACGGAACAGGCGATGGAAACAAGGCCTGGCATACCACAGAACGGAGGAAACGCCCTTGTGTTCGACCAGCCACGGTCAAAACGGGATCCTGTTCATCAGGAGGGGTCTGGCGTACCGCAAAACAGAGGAAACGGACTTCTGTTCGACCTCCTACGATCGAAACGAGGTCCTGTTGATCGGGAGGGGTGTGGCGTACCACAAAACGGAGAACAGACTTGTGTTGGAGCCCTATGGTCGAAACAGGGGTCCTGTTCATCGGGAGGGGTGTGGTGTACCGCAAAACAGGACTCCATGGGATACTGTTCATTTCCACTGTTGACCTCCTCTAGCCTCCACCTCCGACTGTTCATCCATGTGCTCCTGTTCATCCAGCCTCCACCACGCGCTCCTTCACCGACTACTGTTCAACCAGCCCTCTCCATGGGGTCCTGTTCAACCACCCCTCCACGGGCTACTGTTCATCCAGCCCTCCACCAGCTACTGTTCAACCATCCCTCCATGGGGTCGTCCTATTCATCCAGCCCTCCACGGGGTCCTGTTCATCCACCCCCAACCGGTCGATCGGGGTCTTGTTCATCTAGAGGCAACACCATGGGGTCCTATTCATCCACCCCCACCAGGAACTGTTCATCCCCCCAACAACGCTCACAGTTCATCAAGGGAAGGAGGCAGCAGGGTTCTATCGGCTTCAGTTAGCAGTAGTAGCAAAGGAATCACTCGGGTTTAGTAACGAAGCTAGTGCAATCACTCGGGTTCAGTTAGAGCCCAATGCCTCGCACACACGCGCGTACGTGTACGAGAGGAACGCGCATTGCTCGGCCCCTGACCACCCACTGTAACCAGGAACTCCCCAAAGTTTTCCTCGCCCTCGCTTCTACCACGGTTTTTTCCGTCATGGATGGCTCAAAGAATTTCATGCAGCGGCGTCTCCGGCTCGCCCAGGATGAAAAGCCCATTTTCTGTCATGATTTTTTGTCATAGAAGTAGGATACCACCACATCTATGATGATACCGGGGTTTGTCACAATTATCGTCATAGAAGTGTCATAAGTATGACAGAAAAAAATTCGTTCGGCCCAAAATGTCATGGATGTGTCTTTTTTTGTAGTGCAACCACTGTGCAATTAAATTTTGTGCAGTTCAACGGAGATTCAACTATGTTACCGGTGTCAGAGTTTAGTGTAATGGCCCAAAACACTCTTGATGAGAAATAAAGCAAGACAGAAGCATTTCATAAAACGGTGGTGGCATTTATTCATTTTATCAATGGCAATAGATTGACAGCAGCATTACTTAACAATGACATCACATTAACATTGGCGTTGTTTAATTTTACATGTCATGTTAGATTAATAGCAACAATAAGGGCGTAGGGATAGGGGAGGCACAAGCACGTTTTACATCCACCGAGGCATAAAGTGCTGAGGTAGAGGTGTTGGCGAGTGCGGCAAACATGCAAAGCATGTCTGGATTTGTGCATTTTTTGTTCTCGTTAGTGACCTTTCCTATGTGACCACAAGTAATCTAGACGTGCTCATTCTCGGTTGCATTGTCAACCCAACACCCCCACTTTCTGTCCTTTTTTGACCAAGAGACTGGTCAAGTCAGCATCTTTATTTCCCTTTCCAACCAAGAGATCGGTTCTTTAGCCAGTATCTGCAGTACCTTTTTTCCTCTAATAGTAAAAATTTAGGTGGTGTTCGAGTGTTAGACAAGGCGACGGAGCTAGCTACATGGAGAGCTTTGTAATACTAGAAGAATATCCACATGCAGGATGCAGCGCCGTGGGGAGCAACCCTAACTTGATGAAAAAAGGCATGAAGCAACGTGGGGAGCTGGGCCATTAGAACAAGGCCGTTTCTAAAAAGGTTATACCTCCGGTCGGCGGGCTGTGGCTAGGCAGGCGGCGGGATCTGCCAACTTGACGGCGGGGAGCAAGGGTGAGGAGGACCTCCTATGGCGACGCCAGGTTAGAGAAGACGGCACGCATCGGTTTCTCCCTCACCACCGGCGACCACCAGCAGAAGGTATCCATCCAGATCTATGTCAACTAGAGAGAAGAGAGAGAGAAAGAGTCAAAGAGACTGGACACCACGGTCTTGTTTAGATCTGGAGAGGGTGAGAGAGTGAGAAGAAGAGGACAACCCTAGCAAGCAAGTCCTGAGGTGGACTAGAGGAGTAGTAATTGTTTTTCCCTCCGTAGTGATCATTTTAAATTGAATACGCGCGCAACCATGTATTTTTCGTTTAACGTATCAGTAAAAAGATAGTCGATTAATAACCACGTTACCGTGTTCAGGTCGCACTTGGTATGGCTGACATTTGGTCCCAGACCCCACATTAAGTGGATGACTAGATGTCTCAGATTGTCATGTTACCTGCCTTTTCATGTGCAAAGGCGCTCCACCGTGAGTGTACTCGGGCGTGTGCGTGAGGGGAGAGTGAAGTCTTATTTATAAAACTTGAGGTTGTAGAGCTAGTCGGAAACAAACCCTCACTTTTAAATCCTTGAAGTTTGTACCCTGTCCTCTGTAGTCCCGGTCATTTTTAACCTTAAGGGCATGTGCGGTTCAAGGGGTTTTAACGGGGATTAACAGGGACTGTTGGGGATTAAGTCATGTACAAGCCAAATTCCCCTCCATTCCTCTCCAAACCCCTTGGGAGGAGGTTGAACCGAACAAGGTCTAAGACTATAGTGGGAGTAAGTTAATTCCATACGATATCATAATATGATAGTCAACCTTCTCTTTCTTCATTTAATTCTAAGCCACCTCATCAAATTTGCCCACTAGTTGGCATGCATGATACTACTTATGAAACTCCCATTACAACCAACTTGGTAGAATTAATATACCTAATATAAATGGTCGCAACCCGATCTCTCTGTCCTCCTCCAGCATCTGGCTGAAGAAGAATCATGTAGGACACCGACCTCACCTTGGTGGTGGCCTACATGGGATACAATTGGCGGCAGCCTCCCGTGTTCTACTTCTCCTCGATGATGGCGGCAGACAGGAACGTGCTGGCCATCACCTCACTGACATCCGCGTAGCCGCGTCATCTCGTTGACATCCATGGAGGCTTCTTTCTCTGCCTGCATGGCGTGGCTACGCGCGTGTCGATGGCGGATGGCACAGTCGCAGACACGGGAGGCGCTGTACGACACGGTGGTGTCGGAGTAATGGGCCATGGGTAGGCTGACCCAGGACCCAAGATCTTTCAAGACATCGGGGCGGGTCGTGCCCCTCGGCCGGAATCAATAGGCGACCTTCGAGAAGGCGAGTCCTGTAGGCGACCTTCGAGAAGGCCGAGTCAGGGCGACCTTCAAGAAGGCCGAGTCGTGGGCGACCTTCGAAGGCGGGTCCCACCGGCGACCAAGAAGCGAGTCCCCGACAATGACTCTGGAGCAAGCCGACTCTGGCTTGCGACCTCTAAAGGCCGACTGTGAGAGTCGACCGCGACCTTCACGAAGACCGATCGCGGGGCACAGCCCCATCATGGCTGTCCCCTCGGACCCACGAGAAGAAGGCATGGCTCTGATGAGCTGCGTCACCAGAGATCTCGGTGGTAGCGCTGCATTGCCATGCCTCCTTGTTTCTCAGCCACAAGTGCACAAGGCACATGCCCACGACGGCGGCGTCAGGCCGGAGATCGCCGGGCCCCCGTCGGTGAGATAGAAGAAGACGCCGGAGAGTCCGAAGGCGGCCCTCTGGTCGGCCTCCCAGTCGGCCGCCTCCGGCGAGTCCCACAAGCCATAAACCAGATTGGACAGGAGTGGCGGCGGTGATCACTGACAGTAGGGCGCTTTGTTCCCACGACCCCATGACCAAGCCTGCGTCATCGAGTCTTGCCAGATGTTCTGCTTTGTCATGAGGCCCTTGATCGGCCGGCCCTTGGCAAGCAGGATAGCGGTTCTGAGAAGATCTGACTACTAGGGGCCCGCGCCATCGGATTACCATTGTACCCCGGGTAGGCCTATATAAACCCGGGGCACCCATGCAAAGGTTCGTACTGGATAGGTTTAGACATATAGCAAGAGAAGCGCTAGCCTTGCTCTTTCTTGCCTCCACAGATCAAGGAGCACCATTGTACTATCACCCCATAGCGATCATGCGGAGACCCCACAGAGCAGCGATGAGGGTGTTATCTCTCGAGAGCCCCGGCCGGGTAAGATTCGCGGCGTGCATGTCTTCGCCTCATCCGTTTCGAGCACCGGCGGCGTTCTACTCGCCCCACCATGATAAGCCACCCGTTGGCATATGTCGCATCAACCCCGACATTTGGCGCCCACCGTGGGGCAGTGCACCGTCGTCCGGAGACACTGTGCGGGCGGGAACCCTCTTCCTCCTGGCGGCGAAGCCAGCCCGGCTTCGCCGGATGGAGTCGCATCGGCGCCTTCTGCGGCGGCGCGGCCGCTGCGCTGCGATGAGCGGCCTCGCCCGAACTCATCGGTGAGTCCGCCTCTCCGACGAGCTGCGCCCGAGCAAAGCGCGGTGGCCGAGAACCTTCTCGCGGGCCTCCTCGACCAACTTCAAATCGCCCGGCGAGCCTGCCATAGACTTGGAGTCCGTAAGGCTCCTCCGACCCGATCTGGTCGACTCCGACGCCAGATCGCTTGATACCTTCCCCACCAACATGGTGGTTTCACGATGAGCCGCTTCCGTGCGAGGAGAGCGGCGGAAGCGCCGTCGGAGGTGCTGCGTCATCGCCACGGCGAGCACTCCGGTGAAAATGCCGAGACCCGCTGCTGCGGCCCTGCGGAGACTGTCGCGCGCCTCTCCGAAGGGCGCGACGAAGATCTTTGAAGAGCGCCGCCTTCAGCTCATTGAAGGCGCCAAGAAGTTGGCAAGCATGAGGCGCTTGTCCGGCGCATATCAGCCGAGATGGACCGCGCGCTGGCGGCTCGCCACCCGACTCGGCCGAGCGAGCCGTCTTGGCGCGGTCCAGAGCGGGCGCCGACCATTGCTGATCTGTTTAGGGCGGCGCCCGTGTACGCCACCCCTCGGAGAACATCCACGCCGCCTAGCGGCATCGAAAGCTGAGGAACCTCGGCGGTGAAGAGCGCCGTGTGATAGCGGGCGAGTCCAGCAGCTCCGCTGTTGCGGTTCTGCGCGCAGCGGCGGCACCGGCGCCAGCATGCGAAAAGAATGACGACTTACCCTCGCCGCCCGAGATCAAAGCGCGACCTCCGGACGCCCGGCGGAGTCCGGGAGAAGAGAAAGAAGGGCTGCGAGCGAGCCTGGCGGACTCGCATCTCCATCGAGCTTGACCAAGATGGCGCCCAGGCGATGGAAGCGGCGAGATGATTATCTGCCTCCCCGCCCGGAAGAACGACGAAGTTTCCCGCCGCTGTCGAGCATCCGACTCTCGGAGAATCGCCTCGGCGCCGAGAGGAGTCGGAGAACGACGCCCGCCACCGGATCGACCGACTCCACGATCCTGGCGTCGAAGAAGAAGACGGCTGGTCCGCCTTGCTTCGGCCCGCATCGAGACGAGCCCTTCCCCAAAGGGTTCACGCTCCCTCGAATCGCCCAAGTACACGGCTCCGTGAAGCCGGAAGATTGGCTGATAGACTACTCTCGGTTGTCGGCGCTAACGGCAACAAGCGAAGTCGCCGTCAAGTATGTTCCCCTCATGCTCGAGGCGCACGCCCGGACATGGCTGAACAACGAAGCCCCGCAGCATCAACAGCTGGGTTGACTTCACTGAAGCCTTCATTCGCAACTTCACCCTGCGTACATAGTGACCTCCCAAGCAGCACCAGCTCTCCTTGTGCGTGCAAGGCCCCGAGGAATCAACGTCTGCGACTATCTCCTGCTGTGTTGGCGAGCTCAAAAACTCCGCGCGGGCGTGCACGAGTGCGAGCCATCAGTACTTCTACGGCAGTGCCGAGAGGGCACCCTCCTCAAGCACATGCTCCTCTGCGACGAGTCGAAACCCTCGACAGAACCGCTAGTCATGCAGCACAAATGCGCCACGGCCGACTCCTCTATGAAGGCGGAGATCAAGTCAGCGCGTTTGGCAAGGTGATTCCCAGCTCCCGGAAGCGCCCGGTGGAGACGCCGCGCACGGCAAGCAACAGAATGACAACAAGCGCCAAGCCCCCCCGCCGACTTCCAACATCGGCAGGTCGCAACGATGAAGATCAGCAGCGGAGGGGCAGCCTCGGCCAAAGTGGCGAAAAGGCGGCAAGTCCAACTGGTTGCGGCTTTCTCTTATGAGCAGACTCTGGATGGTCCTTGCAAGTTTCACAGCGGTCGCAGCCGTGAACCCACACCACCAGAAAGTGCCACCGGCTCGTCAGGGATCGCCAAGGAGGCGGCCTTGCCCCTCCGCCCTGCTGCAGGGCCGCCGCCGCCTCCGCCGCCTCCGCGGCAGGCTCGGCCGATCGGTGCGGTCAAAGACGAGTTCCTAGAGGAGCACGGAGCATACGTAGTGTTCACCGATCTAGCAGATGATCGGCGCAGCGGCGCCAAAGCATCGGCAGAAGTCAGCAGATGTGGCGGAAGCCCCGAGTTCATGCATTGGTCCGAAAGCCTATCGGTGGGCAGGCGGATCACCCAAAGGTGATGCCGAGTCCGGGCTCTTCGCCTTGGTTCTCGGAGCAACCTTAACCATCGACAAGCGGGCGCCCGCTTCTCGCGGTCCCGATAGACGGAGGCAGCAGCATAAACATCCTGCACAAGGATACCGTGGAGAAGCTTCGAATCGGCGGAGGCAGCTGTAGAGCAGCCGCACTGTGTTCCATGGGATTGTACCCGCCTCTCTGCTTCGCCCGATTGGCAAGATCGATAGGCGTCCTCTTGAGACAAAGATCACTTCCACCGAGCCGATCTGGTTCGAGGTGGTGGATTTGGAGACCCGTACCACGCTCTCCTAGGTCGGCTGCTCTGGCCAAATTCATGGCGGTTCCCCACTCGCCTACCTCAAGATGAAGATGCTTGAGCCTCCAAGGGATCGACCGTTGCAGCGACTACAAGAAGTCGCCTTTGTCAGGCGAGCGATCGGCTGGCGAGTCTCTGTGATCGCGCCGAGCGGCTCCTAGATCGCGTCGTGGCGATGGCTGGAAGCAGCCGAGATGTCGCCCGACCCCAAGGAGTCGGGCGCGAAGGATCATTCAAGCCGCCAAAGAAACCAAGAAGATACCCTTGGACCGGAGCACCAGAGCGCTATCATGGGCACCGGCCTCGACGGCAAATAGGAAGGCGAGCTCGTCGATTTCCTCCGTGAGAATCAGGACATCTTCGCACTGGTCCCCAAGGACATGCCGGTGTACCGACGGAATTCGCCGAGCACAAGCTACATGTCGGGCGGATGTGAAGCCGGTCGAGGCAGCCCTTGCGTCGCTGTCGAAGAAGAGAAGAGTAGTGGGAGAAGAGATAGCCCGGCTCTGGCAGCCGGCTTCATCATGGAGGTGTTTTTCGGAATGGTTGGCCAACCTGTCTTTGGTAATGAAGAAGAATAAGCGATGGCGGATGTGCATCGACTACACCAGCCTCAACAAAGCCTGCCCAAAGGACCCGTTTGCTCTGCCAAGGATTGATCGGTGATAGACTCCTGACCGGATCACGAGCTGTTGAGCTTCTTGGATGCATACTCGGGATATCACCAGATCAAAAGTGAATCCAGCGGACAGATCAAGACCGCATTCATCACGCCGCTTGGAGTTTGGAACATACGCTGCAGCGATGGCGTTGGCAAGGAATGCGGCGCCACCTTTCAGCGTTGCATGTAGAAATGTCTCCTCAAGCAACTCGGCAGAATGCCCATGTTTATGTGGATGATGTGGTAGTGAAGGCGGAGAAGTGGGGCGCTGCTAGAGGACCTTAAAGAGACCTTTGAGAATCTGCGCCGATTCGAGATCAAGCTCAACCCGAGAAATGCGTGTTGAGTCCCACCGGCCAGCTCCTTGGTTTCCTGGTCTCGAGCGCGGCATAGAGTGCAACCTGTGAAGATCAAGGCCATTGAGAGGATGGAGGTACCCAAACCGATTGTTGGATGTCGCAGTTCACGGCTGCTTGGCTTCCATAAGCCGATTCATCGATCGGTTGGGCGGCTCGCCATTGTATCAACTGATGAAGAAGACCACTTTTTTCGAGTGGAACCACAAGGCGATGAGGCATTTCTCCAAGCTCAAGAAGATCTTGGCGACTCCCCTGTGTTGGCGGCTCCGACTCCCAAAGAGCCCATGCTTTTGTACATCGCCGCCTTGATCGGGTAGTCAGCCTGATTATTGTAGTCGAGCGCAGGAGGAAGGCAAGGCGCTCGGTCGAAGACCAAGTATATTACTTGAGCGAGGTCTTCGTCGACCTCCAAAGCGTAACTACCCTCACTACCAAAGATGTGCTCTGGCGTGCATTTTGCCGCCAAGAAGTTGAAGCCCTACTTTCAAGAACATCCAATCACAGTGGTTTTTGCCTTTGCCCCACTCAGAGATCATCGGGCCGAGATGCTTCCGCCGAGTGGCCAAGTGGGCCATCGATCTAGCTCCCTACACGATCTACTACCAACCTCGTGACCGCCATCAAATCGCAGGCGCTAGCTGACTTCCTCGTCGTTGGGCCGAGACTCAAGATTTGCCACCGCTGCCCGACTCTACTCATTGGCGATCGCGACCGATGGCTCCAAGATGCGCTCGGCCTCGGGCCGGCGTCGTCCTCACCTCCCCAAAGGCGACAAGCTCAAATCGTGCTGCAAATCCACTTCGCCGCCTCCAACAACATCGCCGAATATGAAGCGCTCATCCACGGGCTCCGGCTTGCCAAGGAACTCGGCATTCGCCGGATCCTGTGTTATGGCGACTCCGACTTGGTGGTTCAGCAATCATCCGGCGATTGGGACGCCAAAGACACAAATATGGCGAGCTACCGCTTCTTGGTGCAGCAACTCAGCGGATATTTTGAAGGATGCGAATTCCTCCACGTACCAAGAAGCGACAACGATCAAGCAGATGCATTGGCGCGAGTCGGCTCCACTCGCCAGGCGATACCTTCTGGCGTCGCCCTTCAGCGCCTCCTCAAGCCGTCTATCAAGCCTTCACGAGTCGACTCCATTTTCGTGCGGCTCCCGAAATAGTCGGATCCGACTCCAAGACCCAAACAAGCGACCTCAAAAGCCCCGATCGGCCGGGACTCGCGCCCGATCGGCCGGGGACTGCGCCGATCGGCCAGAGATTCCCTCGAGTCGTGGCAAGCAGCAGAGTCCAACCGCCGCCTCGGCCCAGCCACCCTTGTCCAAGTCATTTGTGGTGACAATCGAAGATAGCAACACCTTCATGGGCGCAGCCCATCCTCAAGTTCCTAGTCGACAAAGAGTTGCTGCGAGATGAGACTACGGCTCGGCAAGTACAACGCCGGCGGCTACCTACCATAGTCAGCGAGAGTTAGTCGGGGCCTTGGCGTCAACGGTGTCCACCGGTACTGCGTGGAATCGAGCAAGGCAGGCGATCCTCAAAGACATCCATCAGGGCGAGTGTGGTCACCATGCGGCCTCGAGGGCGCTCGTGGCCAAAGCCTTTCGGCACGGCTTCTTTTGGCCGACCGCCCTGGAAGAAGCTAAAGAATTAGTCAAGAAGTGCAAGGGGTGCGGTGTTCGCTCCAAGCCCCTTGACCGGCTTCAGACTTGAAGACGATCCCCATCGCATGGCCCTTCGCAGTTTGGGGCTGGACATGGTGGGACCTTTCAAGACGGCCCGAGGCGGCCTGACTCATTTACTCGTCGCAGTGGACAAGTTCACCAAGTGGGTAGAAGCAAAGCCCATCAAGAAATTAAATGGGCCCACAGCGGTGACCTTCATTGCCGACATCACGGTGCGGCACGGCATACCGCATAGCATCATCACGCAACAACGGCACCAACCGCGCAAGGGCGCCTTTGGCTCGTTCTGCGACGCAGGGCATCCGATTGACTTAGCGTCCGTTGCCCATCCGCATGATCAAACGGCCAGTGGAGCGAGCCAACGGCCTCATCCTATCCGGCATCAAGCCTCGATTGGTCGAACCACTTGAGTGCTCGGCCGGCTATTGGGTGGAAGAGTTGCCTGCCGTCCTCTGGAGTCTGCGCACAACACCGAACAGATCAACCGGCTTCACGCCGTTCTTCCTCGTCTCTGGTTGCGGCCGTCATCAGACGGATATACAATTCGACTCTCCGCGAGTCTCTATGTACACCGAAGAGGAGGCCGAAGAAGCACGCCAAGACGGCGTCGACCTGCTGGAAGAGGGCCGGCTGTTGGCACTCAGCCGGTCCAGCATCTACCAGTAGAGTCTGCGGCGATACTACAACCGCAAGGTCAGGCCAAGATCATTCAAGAGGCGGCCTTGTGCTCCGGCTGATTCGAGAGAACAGCCGGCCGCACAAGTTGTCGGCGCCTTTGGGAGGGCCCCTTCATCATCAGCAAGGTGCTGAGGGAACGATGCCTACTACTTGATCGATGCTCGAAGCCTCGAGCACGCAAGAGAGACGACTCCGGCAAAGAGGCAGGCGCCCGTGGAGCATAAATCTTCTTGAAGATTTTACGGTTAATCACGATATGTATCACGCTACCCCTTTTGTATTAAGTACTAAGACCTTAGCCCCGAGGCGAGCTCGGGGATTTGCCTTTGATTATCGTATGATATGGATCCCTTTGAAATGCTTCCTCCTTTTTATCATACTCTCTGGCACCGGGTCCGACTAGTCGGCCCGGGGACTCGTCGCCTTGTGCTATGAAATGCTCCATGAGGTCGGACAAGTAATGTGTTGCCCTCAAAGCCGTCTCCCACGCGAGCCGCAGCTCATGAGCGACAGCCGATAGCAGGAGATGGAGAGAGTGAGTGCACATGAAAAAAACAACTAAGGACTTAAGAGCTACGCATAGCCCAAGCCGGCTCGATTTCCCCTCTTGAGCCGACTCACGGGCGATCGGCTCGTAGTTTCAACCTTTATTAAGGACGACCGACTTTGAGAGTCGTGACGGCGATTTCGACCAAACACTCGACACTCTAAACGACTAAGTACTTGCCGCCTAAAGTAGCTGGCGCTTGACCCAGGTGGCGATCCAGAGCGGTACCCGATCGGCAAAAGGCGGCAACGAAGGAAGGCAGCAAAGGAAAAGTCTAAAGAAGCGAAAGCAAGGAAAGGCGGAAATTGATAAATATATACATAAGGCCCTTGGCGAATACACCCGCTGGTGGAATTGTTAAGCCGACAAGTTTTTCAAAGTACAAAAGAGGCAGTAAAGATGATGCCTTTGTAGGCGGCCTCCGAGCCGGAGGGACGGAGGCGGCAGCGGCGTCCGGCGTCCGAAGGCGATCCCGGTGGCGGTCTCGGCCTGGTCGCCTTCACAGTCCGCTGGTCCTTTCGAGGCTCGTTGCTTGGAGGCGCCATCGAGGCTGAGGCTGGCCGCTGCCGTGTTCGGCGCCTCCTCCTCCTCGCCTCCGTCCTCCGACTCGCCCTCCCCTCGGTGCTGGAGCGATTACCTCCGCCGAGTCCTCCTGCGTACTACAGGTGCATCCCGAACCACTCGGGGAGCCTCCTCGCCGTCGGCGATCCTTTCGGGCACAAAGACACGGTGTCCGTGTACTCGGCGATGGCCGCCCAGCCTTCGGCGAGGCGCCTTCCACGACCCCAACTCGGCACGGGCCTCCGGACGGAGCGGCGGGCAGTCGAGTCCAGCCCGGGTACCAACCCTTGATGAACTCGGGGCCGGCGTGCTCCGGTGCGGGCCGAGCCTTCAAGCCTCGAAGCGACCGACGGCGACCTCCAGCCCGGTCGGCCGTCCGGTGGCGGTCGCGAAAAGCCGGCACCTCTGCCGCTGGAGTAACGACTTAGGCGCCGCGGCGTTAGGCGGCGCATCAAGCGGTGGCGAGCGGCGAGCCCGATGCTCAAGATCTGCTGCGTCGGCGGTTGGGCGCGTTGGCGGCGATCGCCGCCTGCGCCCTCCGCTCCTCCCGATCCGCCTCGATGGCGGAGGGGCGGCCTGCAGTGGCGAGGGAAGAAATCGCCAAGGACAAGAAAAGCGATCGGAAAAACTAGAAACGAGTTCGACCACGAGCGAAAGACCAAAGAAGAGAAGCCGGAGTTACCATCGGCGATGTCCTCGAGCACGTGATGGCGGAGGTCAGACATCGCCTCCCGGTCGGTCCAGGCGGCCCGCTCCATCGCGAACTCGGCTGAAGGACCTCCTCCACGACTTGGCGTCCTCCTGCGCCTTCGAAGCAGGTCATACCTTTCGGCCAGCTGCGTCGCCGAAAGGTCGCGCTCTTGGGCGAGCTTGTGCGCATTCCTCCTCCTTAAGCGCGGCCACGGCGGCATGGGCCTCATCCAGCTGCCCTTGAAGGCGGCATTGGCGTCTGAGGCCCAAAGAAAGATAAACATCATCAACAAGGAAGGTCGCCGGGGAGATCCGGCCCGACTGCTCAGCAGTCGGCCCGAATCTCGGGGACTACAACCCATGGTAGCGCCATGTGCGAGAAGAAAGAAGAAAAAATCGCCCGGAGAGATCCGGCCCGATCGCTCAGCGATCGGCGAATCTCGAGGACTACAACCATGGTGCGCTTGTGCGCCCATGGAGAAAGAATCTGCTTACCTCGACTCTCCGCCAGGATCGGCGATCCGCTTCCTCGGTTCTTCAGCGTTGCGGTTGAAGGCAGTAGCGCGTGGAGGTTGTGATACTCCTGCAAGGCGGCAAAGCAAAGTCAGCCTTGAGCTCGCTAGAAGAGTTCGAGCCGCTGCTTTCGGCAGCCGACTCGAACTCGGGGACTACACCCGATGGAGTGCTTGTTGCGCGCTTACGAAAAAAAGACAAGAAGAACAAAAAGGGAAAACAAAAGCGTGCGGACGGAGGCCGCATGGCGAGATCGTCTGGTGTAGAGTTGGAAGGCCGCCTTCCTTGCGCAACTTGGACCGAGCGTCCGAAGTGCTTAGTTCCAGCGGGCGTTGCCGCCTTCGCGCACCCAGCGGTGGGCGCGCTGCGAAGGCCTCGGCGTCCGAGTTCGCCATCTGGCGGCGTCTTGTCTCGAGCCCAGGCGGTAGCTGACCCCTCTCGACCCCGCGGCGTGTCGGCCGCAGCGACCTGGAGAAGCAGATTCTTGTCGGCGTCGTCGCAGCAGCGGATCTCTGCGAGTCCACTGGCTGCTTGCCGTGCGGCCTCGGAGACAGGCGGCGGAGGTGGTGGGCGGCGCAGCGGTGTCCGAAGCCCAGCGTCGCCACCTTCCTCGGCGAAGGGTTGGCGGTCTTGACCTCCCGGTCTGCCCGTGTGAATTCGAAAGCGGCGGCGCCGCGGCAGAGGAGGAACGAGCATCGCCCTTGTGGCGCATGAACGGCCGCCTCGGCATCCCGTTTTACGCAGCGCGGCATGCGGCCTCGTCCGAATGCCGCTGGCGTTAGTGGCCGCCTTATCGGCCTGCGCCTTCTCCAGGCGCTCGGCCTCCTCCTCAAGCGCTTCTCCTGCGCGTTCAGCGCCGTCGCCTCTCGGAGGTCGGCGGCGGGATCAACCCGCCGCGTGTTGGAGGATGTCGCCCCCGACCCCATGACGGAGGGCACGGCGACTCTCTCAAGGGAGAGGGGGCGCTGGAGGAGAAGGGGGGAGAGTCAGAGCAATTCAAGCAGAGTCAGAAAAGAAACAAAGAGTAAAGAACTTACGAAGAAACAAGCGGCGGCCTTTTTACTTCCTTCCGGAAGCGGTTGGCTTTCGCGGCCGCCTCTTCCCGCTTGGTCGCGACGGCGGTTCCTGAGGCTTCTTGACCTGCCGCCGATTGCGGCCAGCGTGGCGCCTCTTTCGCCCGGCTTTGGATGGAGGGCGGCTCTTGGTCTGGCGAGTCTTGGACGACTTCCGCGTCGATGTCGCCCTCGGGCCAGTCGGCGAAGGTCGCCGATGGTCTGAGGCCACCGTCTACCTCCTCTCCGCCGCCTTCAGCGTCGGCCTCCAGCGTCGCGGCCCCCAAGTCAGGGTCGTCGATGTCGCTGACCGCGCGGTCAGGGACGTACTCGCGCGGCTCTCTCGTGGCGCCGGCAGCAAGCGCCGTGAGAGGGTTCTGCTCGGAATACCAACAAGATCAGAGCTCGAAGTCGGATGCAAGCGAGATCGAAACACAGACGGAGAAAACTTACCACTGGCGGAGGGTTGTCGCGCGAGTACGGCTCCTTGCCGAACCGCCACTCGTCGGTGAACTTGCAGTGGGCGATGAGGTTCACCATGTTCGCCACTTCTCTGCGCGGCATGTCTTTGGTGCACAACCGGCTTGGATCGTGCGGCCGCTCATCTGGCGAGATGAGATGGGGCGGCCTTGAGCGGAAAGTACCGGCGCGCCACGAAAGGCGGCCAGAGGTCGGAGGCGACGAGCCCCTCCGACTGCGTCATGACTTCGGGCGCCACCTGCGCCCGACTACGGAGGCCGGCGTCTTCGACCGATGGGACCAGCTAGCGGCGGCCGTCGGCGGCTGGGGTCGAAGGCGGCAAAGTTGACCCGATCGCCCGTCGGTGGCGTTCTTCACATAAAGTATGTCTTACGCCACATCTTCACCCGACTTCACCGGTAGGATGGGCGGAAAAAGGGTTGTCGATCGTCGTGCGCCGTGGCGCAATGAGCGTGCGCGCTGCGCCGGGCGTGCGGTAGCCTACGTCTTGACAACTGCGTGCGAGCGAAGAAGAACTCCCCATAGCTCGAGGTGGGGAGAAGCGCCCGATGTAGCCCTCGCCGCGAGGTGGCGGCGGAAGAAGCACCACCGCGTTGGGGGTGAGTGGTGCGGTACAAGTGGTACAGCTCGAGCAGCGGAGAAAACCCTTCGCGGGGAGCCCCATCCAGCATGAGTGCGGCGGAAGATGACCCACTCGCCCGCCCGCGCTGGGCTGAATTTCTCCCTTGGCGCAGGCGGGCCTGCACTCATCCAGCTCGGGAGGCGGCGGGTCAGCGGAGAACTCGATGTCCTCCGTGTCACGTCTGAGCCATCCCACTCGCGGGGCGCGAGTAAGCGCGGGCGGCGGAGGAGCTCATCGTCGGCGAGGAAGAAGAGCGGCGGGCAGACGGAGCAAGAAGAAGGGCAAGAGGCAGGGGAGGAGTCGCGTGCTGTGCCGCGCTCCCCTCGGCCTATTATAGCCCGTGGGCTGAGAAGCCGAGGGGGCGACGTGGGGATTAACTGCGCCCACGACCCCACGACGCCCCACGATTAAAAACCCCACGAAGTTCTGCCGCGGTAACCACGTGGGGATGCCAACCGCCCTCGACATGAGCAGATCCGCTCGGGGGCCAGTAGCTAGTGGCGAGCCCCACCGCGCGAACAGGGGCTGCTATGCGACACGGTGGTGTCGGAGTAATGGGCCATGGGTAGGTGACCCGGGACCCAAGATCTTTCAAGACATCCAGGCGGGTCGCGCCCTCGGCCAGAAGTCAGTGAGGCGACCTTGAGAAGGCCGAGTCAGTGAGGCGACCTTGAAGGCAGGTCGGGCGGCGACCTTCGAGGCGGGTCCCAGCTAGCGACCTTGAAGAAGCGAGTCCCAGACGGCGACTCACCGGAGCAAGCCGACTCTGGCTGCGACCTCTAATGGGCGGCGTGAAAGTCGTACGCGACCTTCCACGAAGACCGATCGCGGGCTGGCCCCATCATGGCTGTCCCTCGGACCCACGAGAAGAAGGCATGGCTCTGATGAGCAGCGTCACGGAGATCTCCGGTGAAGCGTCACTGTGCCATGCCTCCCTGACCTCAACCCACAGTGCACAAAACCTTTGTGCTCACAACTGTGGCCAGCGTCTGGCCGGGAGATCGCGGGCCCCCCGTCGGTGAGATAGAAAGAAGGCGGAGGAGAGTCAAAAGGCGGCCCTATAGAGTCGGCCTCCCAGTCGGCCGCCTCGGCCGAGAATCCTAAGCCATAAACCAGATTGGGCCGGGAGTGGCGGCGGTGATCACCGACAGGCGGCGGCACTTGTTCCCACGACCCCATGACCAAGCTGCGTCATCGAGTGCTACAAGTCATTACGCCTGTCATGAGGCCCGCCGGTCGGCGGAGCCCAGAAGCTTCGAGGATAGCGGTTCTGAGAGAGGCCAGCAGTTGCAGGGGCCACGCCCGGTCGGATTACCATTGTACCCCGAAGTAGGCCTATATAAACCCCGGGCACCCATGCAAAGGGTTACGACCTGGATAGGTTTAGACATATAGCAAAAGGAAAGAGCTAGCCTTGCTCTTTCTTGCCTCCACACAGCTCAAGGAGCACCATTGTACTATCACCCATAGTGATCATGCGGAGACCCATAAGCGGCGATGAGGTGTTATCTCCTCGGAGAGCCCGAAGCTGGGTAAGATTCGCCGGCGTGCATGTCTTCGCCTCATCCCGTTTCCAGGCACTGGCGACGTTCTACTCGCCCCCGCCATGATAAGCCACCTGTTGGCATATGTCGCATCCAACCCCCGACAGGTGGCGTCGAGGGCAGCGGCGATGCACGTGCAACCGTGCTCCCCGACAAGCCGGCGTGGAGTGCTACGTCTTGAGCTTGCGTTGGTTTTCCTCGAAGAGGAGAGGGTGATGCAGCAAAGTGTAGCTTAAATATTTCCCTCGGTTTTGAGAACCAAGGTATCAATCCAGTAGGAGGCTCCTCAAAAGTCCCACGCACCTACACAAACAAACTGAGAAATCGCAACCAACACAATAAAGGGGTTTTCAATCCCTTCACGGCCACTTGCGAAAGTGAGATCTAATAAAGATAGTATGATGAGATAAATATATTTTTGGTATTTTGTAAGATAGATGCAAAAAGTAAAGATGCAAATAAAGTAGATGGAAAGCAAATATGATAAGAGATAGACCCGAGGGCCATAGGTTTCACTAGAGGCTTCTCTCAAGATAGCATAAGTATTACGGTGGGTGAACAAATTACTGTCGAGCAATTGATAGAAAGGCGCATAGTTATGAGATTATCTAGGCATGATCATGTATATAGGCATCACTTCAGTAACAAGTAGACCGACTCCTGCCTGCATCTACTACTATTACTCCACACATCGACCGACTCCTGCCTGCATCTAGAGTATTAAGTTCATAAGAACAGAGCAACGCATTAAGCAAGATGACATGATGTAGAGGGATAAACACATGCAATATGATATAAACCCCATATTGTTATCCTCGATGGCAACAATACAATACGTGTCTTTCAACCCTTTCTGTCACCGGGTAAGAATGCCACAAGATTGAACCCAAAGCTAAGCACTTCTCCCATGGCAAGAAAGATCAATCTAGTAGGCCAAACCAAACTGATAATTCGAAGAGACTTGCATAGATAACTCAATCATACATAAAAGAATTCAGATAAGATTCAAATATTATTCATAGATAAACTTGATCATAAACCCACAATTCATCGGTTCTCGACAAACACACCACAAAAATAGATTACATCGAATAGATCTCCACAAGAGAGGGGGAGAACATTGTATTGAGATCCAAAAAGAGAGAAGAAGCCATCTAGCTAATAACTATGGACCCGTAGGTCTGTGGTAAACTACTCACAACTCATCGGAGGGGCAAGGATGTTGATGTAGAGGCCCTCCGTGGTTGCTTCCCCCTCCGGTGGAGAGTCTTGCCAAAGGGATCCAAGATGAGATCTCATGGATCTGAAGGTTACGGTGGTGGAAATTGTGTTTCGTGGTGCTCTGGATGTTTTGAGTGCGTGAGGTATATATAGGAGGAAGAAATGCGTCGGTGGCATTGAGGGCCCACGAGATAGAAGCGCGCCTCCTATCTCGTGGGGCCCTCGAGCTTTCTTGACTTGCACTCCAGGCTCTCCGGATCAGATTTGTTCCAAAAATAATGCTCCTGAAGGTTTCATTCCGTTTGGACTCCATTTGATATTCCTTTTCTTCGAAATACTGAAATAGGCAAAAAAACAACAATATGGGATGGGCCTCCGGTTAGTAGGTTAGTCCCAAAAATGATATAAATGTGTAAAATAAAGCCCATAAACATCCAAAAGGGGTAATATAATAGCATGGAACAATCAAAAATTATAGATACGTTAGAGACGTATCATGAAGCAAGTCGGTGAAGGAAATATGTCCTAGAGGCAATAATAAAGTTATTATTTATTTCCTTATATCATGATAAATGTTTATTATTCATGCTAGAATTGTATTAACCGGAAACATAATACATGTGTGAATATATAGACAAACAGAGTGTCACTAGTATGCCTCTACTTGACTAGCTTGTTAATCAAAGATGGTTATGTTTCCTAACCATAAACAAAGAGTTGTTATTTGATTAACAAGATCACATCATTAGTTGAATGATCTGATTGACATGACCCATTCCGTTAGCTTAGCACCCGATCGTTTAGTATGTTGCTATTGCTTTCTTCATGACTTATACATGTTCCTATGACTATGAGATTATGCAACTCCCGTTTACCGAAGGAACACTTTGTGTGCTACCAAACGTCACAACATAAGTGGGTGATTATAAAGGTGCTCTACAGGTGTCTCCAAAGGTACTTGTTGGGTTGGCGTATTTCGAGATTAGTATTTGTCACTCCGAATGTCGGAGAGGTATCTCTGGGCCCTCTCGGTAATGCACATCACTTAAGCCTTGCAAGCATTTCAACTAATGAGTTAGTTGCGAGATGATGTATTACGGAACGAGTAAAGAGACTTGCCGGTAACGAGATTGAACTAGGTATTGGATACCGACGATCGAATCTCGGGCAAGTAACATACCGATGACAAAGGGAACAACGTATGTTGTTATGCGGTCTGACCGATAAAGATCTTACGTAGAATATGTAGGAACCAATATGGGCATCCGGTCCCGCTATTGGTTATTGACGAGGGCGTGTCTCGGTCATGTCTACATTGTTCTCGAACCGTAGGGTCCGCACGCTTAAGGTTTCGATGATAGTTATATTATGAGTTCATGCATTTTGATGTACCGAAGGTTGTTCGGAGTTCCGGATGTGATCACGGACATGACGAGGAGTCTCGAAATGGTCGAAACATGAAGATTGATATATTGGACGGATATATTTGGACACCGGAAAGGTTCGGATGAGATTGGGATTATACCGAGTTAGGAGGTTACGGAACCCCGTGAAGTATATGGGCCTTATTGGGCCTTAGTGGAAGGGAGGAGAAGGAGCAAAGGAGCGCCCCCAAGACCAATCCGAATTGGGAGGGGGGCCCCCTTTCCTTCTTCCCTCCCCTCTTCCTTCCCTCTCCTACTCCTAATAGGAAAGGGGCCAAACCTACTTGGAGTAGGTTTGCCCCCCTAGGGCGCCTCCTCTTGGCCGCCCCTCCTCCTCTCCTCCTTTATATCTGGGCGGGGCACCCCATAGACACAAGTTGATCATCGTGATCGTTCCTTAGCTGTGCGGTGCCCCCTCCACGATATTACAACTCGGTCATATTGTAGCGGTGCTTAAGCGAAGCCTGCGACGATTGAACATCAAGATCGTCACCACGCCGTCGTCTTGTGAAACTCCTCCCCGTACCTCTGCTGGATCGGAGTTCGGGGTGCGTCATCAAGTTGTACGTGTGTCAAGAACTCGGAGGTGCCAGAGTGATGGTGCTTGGATCGGTTGGACCGGGAAGACGTACAACTACTTCCTCTACGTTGCGTCAACGCTTCCGCTTCGGTCAACGAGGGTACGTAGACAACACTCTCCCCTCTCGTTGCTATGCATCACCATGATCTTGCGTGTGCATAGGAAATTTTTTAATTACTACGTTCCCCAACAGTCGGCACTCCTCCTCGAGCTGTATTGGAGCGGCCAGCTGCGGAACCACACGCTAGCTTAGTGCGGCAACTACCTCCGACGGGCTAGGCGAGGTAGGTGGAGCAGCAAGCAGCCTCGCTCATGACTGTTGGGCTCGGCGGGCCACCCAGACGGCTTTTATGCCGGAGAACTGCTCTTCCTGCTCGTCGAATGCCGCCGAAAGAGTGGACAAAATGGCAGAAGGAGGAGCTTGGCCGGCGTCCTACTCCTGAACGGATGTCTGTGGCCGGAGTGGGTTTCTCGTATTCCGTGTAGGTTTAAATGTACGTTTTTGAATGCGGTGAGGAGGCAGGTATAGCTGGGAGTGCAGCGGGCGGTGCCCTGGGCCGGCGTGTTGCTTGAAATGGCGGACGCAATGAGAGGTCGTGTTTGCCCTGACCCCCTTGACCGTGGACCTTGACGGTGTATGTCACCTTGTGTCCAGATCTGAGATGCCACCTGTACCAGAGGAATGGCTCCAAGTTCGACCACCGTGATGCTAGGTGTGAGCCGCGGAACAATGTTGGAGACTGTCGGTGTCAAAACCGGCGGATCTCGGGTAGGGGGTCCCGATCTGTGCGTCAAGGCTGATGGTAACAAGAAGTAAGGGACACAAATGTTTACCCAGGTTCGAGCCCTCTCGATGGAGGTAAAACCCTACTTCCTACTTGATTAATATTGATGATATGGGTAGTACAAGAGTAGATCTACCACGAGATCGTAGAGGCTAAACCCTAGGAGCTAGCCTATGATGGTATGAATGTAATTGTGATCAGCCTTCTAAGGACCAACCTCTCCGATTTATATAGACACCAGAGAGGGCTAGGGTTTACATGGAGTCGGTTACAGAGAAGGAAATATAATATCTGGATCACCAAGCTTGCCTTCCACGCCAAGGAAAGTCCCATACGGACACGGGCCGAAGTCTTGAGTCTTGTCTCTTCACGCTTCAATAGTCCGAACGTTGTACATAGTCCAGCTGTCCGGATACCCCCTAATCTAGGACTCCCTCAGTAGCCCCTGAACCAGGCTTCAATGACGATGAGTTCGGCACGCAGTATTGTCTTTGGCATTGCAAGGCGGGTTCCTCCTCCGAATACTCCAAAGTAATCATCGAACACTCCAATCGTGTCCGGATTTGAAAAATGATCTTCGCATACCACCATAGAGAGAATGACATTTCACAAATGCAATCTACTGACAACTTTTCCTGATGACCTGACACGTTATTATGATCGGATCCATTATTCGAACCATTTCCACACAACCAGCTACAACGCATATCACGAGGCGGTTTCTGTGACACGTCTTGTCAAGGCAGAGATCGTGTGCCCTTATTACAGGATTCTCATCAACCCTGGTACGGGTAGTCTCACCACGCCATTAATCGTGGCGCTTGGGAAACAAGCGATTCCCAACGGGCAAGTGGGGAGGCACACCGCTTCCGGCGCCTCTATAAAGGGATAAGATTCCTCCATTTTCACCCACGCCTTCCTCCTCCTTTGCCCACTCTTGCCCCCTCGAGCTTCAGCGCCCAAGCCCAAGTCTTCCCCGCACAGCTGTCGGGAGCAGGAGGCAAGTGGGTGGCTTCCACCGTCAAGGAGAAGCACATCACCAATCTTCGGGCGGCCGGATACTTGGCCGCGGACATAGCGCACCGTCTACCGGATGCCGGGCAGGTCATTCCGACCCCAGGATCCAACGAGAGGGTCGTATTCGTCGCCCACTTCGTCCGTGGACTGGGATTTCCACTCCATCCCTTCGTCCGCGGGCTTATGTTCTACTACGGGCTAGATTTCCATGATCTAGCCCCGAATTTCGTCCTCAACATCTCGGCATTCATCGTCGTGTGCGAGGCCTTCCTCCACATCCGGCCTCACTTCGGCCTATGGCTGCAAACCTTCTGCATGAAGCCGAAGGTGGTAAGCGGCCAACAGGCGGAGTGCGGAGGGGCCATGGTGGGCAGAATGCCCAATGTGACATGGCCCGATGGCTCCTTTGCGGAGACCGTAAAAGGATGGCAATCAGGGTGGTTCTATATCACCGAGCCACGCGGCGCCAACTGGGCGGCGGCCCCCGAGTTCCGATTCGGAGCCCCCATGCGGCTCACCTCCTGGGAGAAGATGGGCCTGTCCTGGGGCGATTCCACGGAGTTGGCCGGACTCCAAACATGCGTCAAAAAGCATGAGGGACAAGAACATCAATCTTGTCAACGTGATCCAGGTCATGCTCATTCGCCGGATCTTGCCCTGCCAGAGGCGAGCAGTCAATCTGTGGGAGTTCGTCCCAACCGAGCACCGGACGCTCCAGAGGCTCTACGATATGACGCACAAAGGCACATGGAAGGTGTTGTTCAAGGCCTCCGAAGTGCCTCCTCCGACGTCCGAGGACCGCGGGCTTCACGCCGTGCGGGCTCCTAGGCAGGTGAATTCTTAGACTGACACAGGACCCAATTCTTCCCTGATATATTCACGGGAGTGCCTTCAGTAGTTATGCATATTTATTTCAGGATTACATGGAGACAGTGGAGCAAGTATACTGCCCGGCTCCGCTGCCAGAAGACCCAGCAGATGCTCTCCAGACGGAGATGCTGGTCCTGGCACCGTACAAGGTGCCGGAGAAGAAGGCCGAGAAGAAAGCCCCGAGGATCCGAAAGGGTCTCCGGCGTAAGGTTGTGCCAGAAGCCTCATCCGAAGACGACGAGGCAGACTCCTCCCATGAAGGCGAGGAGGTAGAAGAAGAAGACGCCCCATCCGGAAAGGATGAGGGGTCCGGGGAGGCGGACCCAGGGGCCGGAAAAGGTCATCGACACAGGGCCGTCATTCCCCTGTCGTCCGATGACGACGAGTCGGATTCCTTCCGTGGAGTCCGGGGGAATCAGGAAGAGATCCTACATTCCCCCACCGGGGGGAGAAGAAGAGAAAAGCCGCCCCAGGAGGGAAGGCTGGGACGTCCAAGAAGGGGAAGAGGCCCCTTCCGGACTACTCCGCCACGACCGCTCTCAGTGAGGAGGGGTGGCTGGCCAGGGGAAGCCCCTAGCGATATCGTAAGTGTTTGCACTCTATCATGACTTCACTTCACGGTTCTTGTATCTATAATGCCGAACATACGTGCAGTCCGGTCAGGGATCACCCCGAGGTATCCTCCTCCGGGTCCCTGAGCAATTCGGAGATGAATTCGCTTCTGACGACCACTACTCCTCAGCCCGCGGATGACACGAAGGTGTTGTCCCAAAGGCTCCCAAAGCCGGGGGAGGTGACTCTGGAGACGCCCCGAGGCGGGGTCCCAGTCATCGGACACGCGGGGTTCAAGATCCCCGCGGATCGTGTCGACGAGTGCCACCGCCAGCCCGGCTCTTAGCCGAACACAATTCCGGAACCTTCGATGGTTCCGGACTAAGGCAGGCGACCCCTCGCTAAGGAGGGCGAGCCGTCTGTGTCGCGGACTTCCGTTGCGCATGAAGCGCCGGACGGTCTGCTGGGAGCGCTTTGCGGCGCTTCCCTGGACGAAGGGCACCGTACTCTTATGAGTACGGTGATTCGGAAGGTTTCGTCCGCCAAGAGCGGACTAACCGAAGCTTGCACCAGCCTCCTAACTGGCTTCGAGGTAAGTAATAAATATGTGCAAAATGACCACCCGATAGGTACTAGCCTCTGATACTCTGTTTGGCATTCGGAAGGAAAAGCCAAGCAGAGGGTCAATAAAAATCCGTAGGAGTCTAATCATGAGTATTATTTTGAATAAGCAGGCTGTGTTGCTTGCTGCTGCTGCCCGTACTACCGAGGTTGCCGATTTGAAGCGGGACCCGGAGCAGGCGCAGGGAGAGCTCGACCTCACGAAGAGGCAGCTCGAAGAGAACAAGGGTAAGTAATTCCCGTTCTTATGTATTTAAGGATAGGCAAAATTGGTGGGTCTGACAACTAAGTGTCGTGACTGTAACAGTGAGGCCCTCGCCAAGTGGCGGCCTGAAGAAGCGCTGTCCGAGGCGAAGACAAGGCGGCCTCGGAGTGTAAGGAGCGCGAAAAGCAAAGTGCTAGGGTAGGTGAGGTACAGCAGGAGCTCCAGGACCTCGGAAAGAAATGCGAGTCAGTGGAGCATGATCTGAAGGCCAAAGAGGCCGAGCTTCCGAAGGCCCTTATGAGCTTAAAAGACGCCAAGGCCAAAGCCGAGAAAGCATAGCAGCAGATCCAGGAGGCCAAGAACATAGCAGCGGGTAAGAAGTTCTTTATGCAAAGCAAACATGTGGAGGAGGTGTTTCTTTTACTTACTCGAATTCGGAGCTCTCTAGGGGCATTCGCAGGTCTGCCACGCATCTTATCAGACGATGCGGAGTTCTACCATGCCCAGGAGGGGAACTCAATGGAGAAGCTGTTCTGGTCCCAATATGCTGGGGCCGAACACCCGATGCCTCTAAGTGACCAACTGAAACAGTTGGTTGAACTCCACAGGGCGGCCGAACTGGCTATGAAGGAGTTCATAGTCCGGATGTGGCCTGGTGAGCTCATGCCCATTAGCTACTTCGGCCTAATCAAGCGGATGATGGATGCCTGCCCGCGGCTTAAGGTGATCAAGTGATCTGTGTGCGTCGAGGGTGCCCGCCGGGCCCTTGCCCGCATCAAAGTGCATTGGGGCAAGATGGATGCGGAGAAGCTAGTCAAGGACGGACCGCCGGAGGGCAAGGCGCATCGCCATCCTGAGCTGTACTATGATGGCGTTATGAAGGGTGCTCACCTCGTGGCTGAAGAATGTACCAAGGACACCATTTTTGAATGAATTCTCTTCTATCATGGTTGTATTTTAAGGACGAAGTTACTTGCACTATGTAGCGCTTTTGTTATTTAAAATATTACCTTCTGTGTGGTTGTTTATAAAATCCTGAAAGTAGGCCACTCATTGGCTTCCGCCCCCACACGACTAGCACTGGGTTGTACGTGGAATACCCGGACACACTTTATCCAAATGTTTGGTCCCTTAAGGAGGTGTCCAGCGCATCGAACGAGGCAATTGGACTATGCGGCTTTATAACTTTCACTTAGCCATAGAAGTATACAATTTTAAATTTCAGCGAAGCCCCTAGAATCGGGAAGGCCGAATTGGGGCGCTATATATGCCTTGATCGGACAAAGCCGATTTATCGCCTAAAGCGGAAAATCTTTAAGGATTTTAGTACCTCTCGAACAGCGACCAGCTCACGCCACATCATGCCAGTCAGTTTTCGGCTTTCTCTACTGAGATGCTCGTCCGGAAGAACTGGGACACAATCGCAGTAGTTCTCCCTGCGCTACCTTAGCCGATATAACGGAATGTAAGGCACCAAAACAAGGGAGCCGGGCTATCCCAACTGTAGACCCAAGACATGATTCGGAGCTGATGCATATAGTGCTATAAGTTTGGGGTGCCGCACTATTGAAAGTGTTCGGACTTTTAGTTGCCATATTACGGGGCGCCATAAGAAGCCCCTGGCAAACTGGCCGTACCAAGGTGTACGGATGCAATGCCAAATAAACATATATAAGAGAAAAATACCCAAAAAAGGGTAATAAGGTGATGCTATATATAATCTCCATTTGACGAAAAATATGTTTAAGCGTATGTTTACAATGGATGCATTAGGCAGAGATAAAAATAGGGCTATTTGACATGTCCTATCCAGGGGCAAGCCATGTGCAGAGAGATGAAGCAGGTATAATGATCGTAAATAGATTCCACCTGGGTATTTCCTTCTGCGCACAACGTCTGTTGCCTCCTTGGGTGTCTCTTCCATATGAGTCCAGCAATTCGGCTCTTCTGAGGATGCTGCACTAACGCGGTGTCCTGAAAGGTAAAAGGGAAAGAATATGAAGGTATTTAGTGGTTACCCGCATTATCGACTGAGTCATTGATGCGCCTCCGCCTATGCCGAAGGTATCTTGAGTGCGTAATTGTGTACGCATGGCACGAATGCTGCTTTGGAGGGGCTTAAGGGGAGGCCGGACTGCTAATCACGATCTTGACATTCGTGTTGATCCTGCTGCGGGGTGCTCCGGACTCGTTTGACAGTGCTCGAAGTTGTCGCCAGATTGGTTTGTCGGAGGAGGCTGCATTGTACTTCTGCCGCGAGGGCTGCCGTATGCTCTTCTGTTCAAGGGAGCGGTCCATATTTCCGTTGACAGTGATGACCCCACGCGGTCCCGGCATCTTGAGCTTGAGATATGCATAGTGTGGCACCGCATTGAATCTTGCGAATGCGGTTCATCCGAGCAGTGCGTGGTAGCCAGTGTGGAAAGGGACGATGTCGAAGATCAGCTCTTCGCTCCTAAAGTTGTCTGGGGATCCGAAGACCACTTCCAATGTTGTAGAACCCGTGCAGCGGGCCTCTACTCCAGGAATAACACCTTTAAAGGTGGTTTTGGTGGGCTTGATCCTTGAAGGGTCAATGTCCATCCTGCGCACTGTGTCCTGATAAAGCAGGTTCAGGCTGCTGTCGCCGTCCATAAGGACGCGCGTGAGGTGGAATCCGTCGATGATTGGGTCTAAGACCAATGCTGTTGAGCCGCCGTCACGGATGCTGGTAGGGTGATCCCTACGGTCAAAAGTGATCGGACAAGCTGACCATGGGTTGAACTTGGGGGCGACTGGCTCCATCGCATAGACGTCCCGTAGTGCCCGCTTCCGTTCCCGCTTGGGGATGTGGGTGGCGTAGATCATATTGACCGTTTTCACCTCGGGGGAAATTTCTTTAACCCCCCCCCCCCATATTAGGACGCCGGGGCTCATCTTCATCGTCGTTGTGCAGCCCCTGGTCCTTGTTTTCGGCATTTATCTTGCCGGCATGTTTGAACACCTAGCAGTCTCTATTGGTGTGGTTGGCTGGTTTGTTTGGTGTGCCATGAATTTGGCACGAGCGCTCTAGTATGCGGTCCAGACTGGACGGTCCCTGATTATTTCTTTTGAACGCCTTTTTCAGTTGTCCGGATTTAGGTCCGCTGAATCCGGCGTTGACTGCCGTCTCTTCCGTACTGTCGCCGTTGTTCCGTCTCCTATGTCTGTTGCGTCGTGGCTTGCTGTTGGCATCGTGGCCGTCCGAAGTGTCGGAATGTGGCGTGGTGCCACTACGAGCCAACCAGCTATTCTCACCCGCACAAAAACGGGTCATTAGGGTTGTGAGAGCTTCCATAGACTTGGGTTTTTCCTGGCCGAGGTGTCGAGCGAGCCACTCGTCACGGATATTATGCTTAAAATCCGCCAGGGCTTCGGCGTCCCGACAGTCGACTATTTGGTTCTTTTTAGTGAGGAACCGAGTCCAGAATTTCTGGGCTGACTCTCCGGGCTGTTGAGTAATGTGGCTCAGGTCATCAGCATTTGGTGGTCGCACATATGTGCCCTGGAAGTTGTCGAGGAATGCATCTTCCAGGTTTTCCCAACTGCCAATGGAATTTGTTGGCAGACTGTTTAACCAGTGCCGAGCTGGTCCTTTGAGCTTAATGGGGAGATACTTGATGGCGTGTAGATCATCTCCGCGGGCCATGTGAATGTGGAGAAGGAAATCTTCGATCCATACTGCGGGGTTTGTTGTGCCATCGTATGATTTGATGTGCGGCGCCACTGTGCCGGGCTATGCGGCTACGCAGGTCGGATTGGTATGAGTTGCTATGTTCGGCCCGTCCGGATTCGTTGATGATGTATCCGGCGTGACGGTCGTCGTCGCGCGCTAGGGCGTGCCCCCTCGATCCGTAGATCGATCTTGGCTGTCCTGCTTTATTGTCCAGAATATCTTGCAGGTCGTGCCTGTTGCCCTGAGCCATAGTGTATCGGCGTGGGGGCACGGGCTGGTATCCGGGCTGGTATCCCGTTTTGTCCCGGCCACGGGGTGGCCGGTCAACCGTTTGGCGTTCGAGTCCATATTCCTCGGCTGCCAGGACTTCGGTCCATCTATCGGTGAGCAGGTCTTGATTGGCTTGTAGTTGCTGCTGCTTCTTCTTCAGGCTCCCTGCAGTGGCTATAAGCCTACGCTTGAAGCGTTCCCACTCCACAGGATCCTCAGGTATGCCGAACTCGTCGTCGTCGAGGCTGATCTCGTCTTTGGAGGGGGGCATATAGTTATCCTCCTCAGGGTATGCGTCTGTCGCCTGTTCTTCTGGTATGACCTGCTCGTCTTCCTGTTCGGCCTGCTCAAAGGAGGGCTGATCAGGGTCATATTCTTCTTCGGCGCCATCCGGATTATTTTTGCCTTCGGGGCCGGTGTTGCTATGGCGGGGCTTGGAGCGGCGCCGACGACGCCCATTCTTTGAGTTTCTTCCCGAGGGGTTGTCCTTTGTTGCCTCGTCGCCATTAGTTTCCTTCGGAGTGTCCACCATATATATATATCATATGAGGAGGTGGCCATCCACCGCCCAGTGAGCGGTGGCTCCTGTGATTCTCCTACATCGTCGTCCATACCGTCAATGTCTTCGGGGTCGAAGTCAAGCACGTCGGTTAGATCATCGATCGTGGCAATGAAGTGGGTGGTGGGTGGGCAACGAATTCCGTCATCGTCTGCTTCCCACGCGAGCTGGACATAGTTCGGCCCGGAGTCTCCTGACAAGGAGAGAGACTTCAATAAGTCCAGCATGTCACCAAAGGGCGAGTGCTGAAAAACGTCCGCCGTGGTGAACTCCATCACCGGAGCCCAACCAGGATCGGCGGGCTCGGGGGCGCACGGACTGGAACCTGCATCCGGATATGAATCCGAAGTGCAGAGTCACTGTTCCCCGTGAGGTGAAACCTGTGTTCGGCTCCATCACCGATGAAGGTATGGCCTGCGGGGCGGGGTCCAGCCCTCTGTCCTTAGGCGAAGCAACCTGTCCCAGATTTATATCCGAGGCTTCTGCCGGGACGATATCCCGAGCGACGTCTGACAGCGGGTCTAAGCCGTGCTCATTGCGGCTGTTCGGGGCTTCTCGCGGTGGCCCGAATCCGTCGAAGATCAAGTCTCCGTGGACATCCGCCGTGTAGTTCAGGTTTTTGAGCCTTATTTGATGGCCGGGGCATAGCTATCGATCTGCTCCAAGTGGCCAAGTGAATTGGCCCGCAGCGTGAAGCCGCCGAACACGAAGATCTGTCCGGGGAGGAAGGTCTCACTCTGGACGGTGTCGTTAACAACGATTGAAGGAGCCATCAAGCCTGACGGCGACGTCACAGAGGAACTCTCAATGAAAGCACCAATGTCGGTGTCAAAACCGGCAGATCTCGGGTAGGGGGTCCCGATCTGTGCGTCAAGGCTGATGGTAACAAGAAGTAAAGATGTTTACCCAGGTTTGGGCCCTCTCGATGGAGGTAAAACCCTACTTCCTGCTTGATTAATATTGATGATATGGGTAGTACAAGAGTAGATCTACCACAAGATCGTAGAGGCTAAACCCTAGGAGCTAGCCTATGATGGTATGAATGTAATTGTGATCGGCCTTCTAAGGACCAACCTCTCCAGTTTATATAGACACCGCAGAGGGCTAGGGTTTACATGGAGTCGGTTACAGAGAAGGAAATATAATATCCGAATCGCCAAGCTTGCCTTCCACGCCAAGGAAAGTCCCATCCGGACACGGGCCAAAGTCTTGAGTCTTGTATCTTCATGCTTCAATAGTCCGGACGTTGTACACAACCCGACTGTCCAGATACCCCCTAATCCAGGACTCCCTCAGAGACACCCCCTCATAATTTTCCTATTCCTGTGTTTTAAGTTCCTACGAAGAGAGTACTTGCTCTAAATGATGTGCCGCTGCAAGAGCCGCCTATATTAGTTAACCGTGCTCTAAAAAGGTGGACCAGCTTTAGCTATAGTATATTGTACTAGGTTAGTAGGTGACATTGCGCTTGGCTCTTCGCCTCTTCTGGAAGTCAAACAATAATGATGGTACTACAGTAGTACTACTTCTGGCAATCTGACACCAAATGAACTGTTGCACGTCCACTTCTTGCAAGCAAAAGTTTCTCCTCGTGTTGCGAGCCATCGCGCACGCGTTAGCGATGGAAGAGGGAGAAGACGTAGTAAGCAAGCTTCTCGTGGTTCTGCGAGTTGACGGGACACATCAAAGTTATTTAGTGCTCTCTCCAAAAAGGGCCGACCATGTCCATGGCTACCATCCCGTGCTCCGTCATTGAGCACGTGCACTATTCACATGCTATCGAGGAGAAAAAATATTCTGTAGTACTAGGTGCCATCGAAGTGCACGACTCACTTACGCACTGCTTATCTCCATTTTCTTGCATGACACGCGCACCTTGATGCTAGATGTCCGGCGTGTTGGCAAAAGGATGAACAAAGCACACGTCAAAAAAAGTGGAAGAACATAGATTCCCGACGACCGAGAAGGAGCAAGGAACCTCGCAGTGGAGCATCTGCATTCATAATATTTTATATTATTCAGCGATATAAAATCAACCAAATCTCTTGTCTAGCTAGTTCGCGCGTTTCCCCCCTTGTTTGCAGCTTGACCACCTATAGAACTGCCTCGCGACGGCCAATTCCTCTCCAAACACCTAGGGAGGCGATTGAACCGAACAAGTCTAACTTGTTTTTAGTGGGTACATTGACGTGGCCTCGAAAGGGTGTGATAGCTGACTCTGGCAAAATAATTGACTACCATGTTGGCATACATGGCTACCATCCCGTGCTCCATCATTCAGTGTGTGCACGATTCACATTCCATTGAGAAAATAACGTTGCATTCATGCCATCGAATAGAATAACTTAATTTATAAAAAACGCGCCACCACTTCATGATCAAACTTTGATTCTTCCATGTGTGGTTCCCATGAACAACTACTACACTCGCCAAATTATCTGGTGAGCTACCTCTTCATACAGAAATGAGCTCACGATGTACCCGCATGTGAGTACTAGGGAAAGAGGCAAAGAGTACCTGCATCGGTGCCTGCACCTCTTCACTTCGTGCTCGCATTCCTTTTTTTCGGGCGATTCGTGCATGTACTTGAAGGAAATATGCCCTAGAGGCAATAATAAAGTTACTATTTATTTCCTCATATCATGATAAATGTTTATTATTCATGCTAGAATTGTATTAACCGGAAACATGGTACATGTGTGAATACATAGACAAACATAACGTCACTAGTATGCCTCTACTTGACTAGCTCATTAATCGAAGATGGTTATGTTTCCTAACCATACACATGTGTTGTCATTTGATTAATGGGATCACATCATTAGGAGAATGATGTGATTGGCATGACCCATTCCGTTAGCCTAGCACTTGATCGTTTAGTATATTGCTATTGCTTTCTTCATGACTTATACATGTTCCTGTAACTATGAGATTATGCAACTCCCGTTTACCGGAGGAACACTTTGGGTGCTACCAAACGTCACAACGTAACTGGGTGATTATAAAGGAGTACTACAGGTGTCTCTGAAGGTACATGTTGGGTTGGCGTATTTCGAGATTAGCTTTTGTCACTCCGATAGTCGGAGAGGTATCTCTGGGCCCTCTCGGTAATGCACATCACTACAAGCCTTGCAAGCAATGTAGCTAATGAGTTAGTTACGGAATGATGCATTACGTAATGAGTAAAGAGACTTGCCGGTAACGAGATTGAACTAGGTATTGGATACCGACGATCGAATCTCGGGCAAGTAACATACCGATGACAAAGGGAACAACGTATGTTGTTATGCGGTTTGACCGATAAAGATCTTCGTAGAATATGTAGGAGCCAATATGGGCATCCAGGTTCCGCTATTGGTTATTGACTGAGAATAGTTCTAGGTCATGTCTACATAGTTCTCGAACCTGTAGGGTCCACACGCTTAATGTTACGATGACAGTTTCATTATGAGTTTATAAGTTTTGATGTACTGAAGTTTGTTCGGAGTACCGGATGTGATCACGGACATGACGAGGAGTCTCGAAATGGTCGAGACATAAAGATTGATATATTGGAAGCCTATGTTTGGACATCGGAATAGTTCCGGGTGAAATCGGGATTTTACCGGAACACCGGGGGGTTACCGGAACCCTCCCGGGGGTTAATGGGCCTTAGTGGGCCATGAGGGAGAAGAGGAGGGCCGGCCAGGGCAGGCCGCGTGCCCCCTCCCCCCTAGTCCGAATAGGACAAGGAAGGGGGGGCCCTTTCCTCTTCCCTCCCCCCAAGTCCTAATCCAACTAGGAAAGGGGGGAAGTCCTACTCCCGGTGGGAGTAGGACTCCTCCGGCGCGCCTCCTCCTAGGGCCGGCCGCACCTTCCCTTGCTCCTTTATATACGGGGGAAGGGGGCACCCTAGGACACACAGGTTGATCTACGGATCTTTCCTTAGCCATGTGCGGTGCTCCCCTCCACCATATTCCTCCTCGATCATATCGTCGCAGAGTTTAGGCGAAGCCCTGCGCCGGTAGGACATCATCATCGTCACCACGCCATCGTGCTGACGGAACTCATCCCCGACGCTTTGCTGGATCGGAGCCCGGGGAACGTCATCGAGCTGAACGTGTGCTGAACACGGAGGTGCCATACGTTTGGTGCTTGGATCGGTCGGATCGTGAAGACGTACGACTACATCAACCGCGTTGTCATAACGCTTCCGCTTATGGTCTACAAGGGTACGTGGACAATACTCTCCCCTCTCGTTGCTATGCCATCTCCATGATCTTTCGTGTGCGTAGGAATTTTTTTGAAATTACTACGTTCCCCAACAGTGGCATCCGAGCCAGGTTTTATGTGTAGATATCATATGCACGAGTAGAACAGAAGTGAGTTGTGGGCGATACAAGTCATACTGCTTACCAGCATGTCATACTTTGGTTAAGCGGTATTGTGAGATGAAGCGGCCCGAACCGACATTACGCGTACGCTTACGCGAGACTGGTGTCACCGTTACGAGCACTCGTGCTTAAAGGTGGCTGGTGGGTGTCTATCTCTCTCACTTTAGCTGAATCGAGTGTGGCTACGCCCGGTCCTTGCGAAGGTTAAAACAGCACTAACTTGACGAACTATCGTTGTGGTTTTGATGCGTAGGTAAGAACGGTTCTTGCTAAGCCCGTAGCAGCCACGTAAAATTTGCAACAACAAAGTAGAGGATGTCTAACTTGTTTTTGCAGGGTGTGTTGTGATGTGATATGGTCAAGACGTGATGCTATATTTTATTGTATGAGATGATCATGTTTTGTAACCGGTTATCGGCAATGGCGAGAGCCATATGGTTGTCGCTTTCTTGTATGAAATGCAACGCATACTGTAATTGCTTTACTTTATCACTAAGCGGTAGCGATAGTCGTAGAAGCAATAGATGGCGTAATGACAACGATGCTACGATGGAGATCAAGGTGTCGCGCTGGTGACGATGGTGATCACAACGGTGCTTTGAAGATGGAGATCACAAGCACAAGATGATGATGGCCATATCATATCACTTATATTAATTGCATGTGATGTTTATCCTTTATGCATCTTATCTTGCTTTGATTGACGGTAGCATTTTAAGATGATCTCTCACTAAAAATTATCAAGAAGTGTTCTCGCTAAGTATGCACCATTGCCAAAGTTCGTCGTGCCCAGACACCACGTGATGATCAAGTGTGATAAGCTCTACATCCATCTACAACGGGTGCAAGCCAGTTCTGCACACGCAGAATACTCAGGTTAAACTTGACGAGCCTAGCATATGCAGATATGGCCTCGGAACACGGAGACCGAAAGGTCGAGCGTGAATCATATAGTAGATATGATCAACATAGTGATGTTCACCATTGAAAACTACTCCATCTCACGTGATGATCGGTTATGGTTTAGTAGATTTGGATCACGTGATCACTTAGATGACTAGAGAGATGTCTGTCTAAGTGGGAGTTCTTAAGTAATATGATTAATTGAACTTAAATTTATCATGAACTTAGTACCTGATAGTATTTTGCTTGTCTATGTTTGTTGTAGATAGATGGCTCTTGCTGTTGTTCCGTTGAATTTTAATGCGTTCCTTGAGAAAGCAAAGTTGAAAGATGATGGTAGCAATTACACGGACTGGGTCCGTAACCTGAGGATTATCCTCATTGCTGCACAGAAGAATTACGTCCCGGAAGCACCGCTGGGTGCCGAACTCTTCGATGCAACCGACGACGTTAAGAACGTCTGGCAGAGCAAAGCTGATGACTACTTGATAGTTCAGTGTGCCATGCTTTACGGCTTAGAACCGGGTCTTCAACGATGTTTTGAACGTCATGGAGCATATGAGATGTTCCAGGAGTTGAAGTTAATATTTCAAGCAAATGCCCGAATTGAGAGATATGAAGTCTCCAATAAGTTCTATAGCTGCAAGATGGAGGAGAATAGTTCTGTCAGTGAACACATACTCATAATGTCTGGGTATAATAATCACTTGATTCAACTGGGAGTTAATCTTCCTGATGATAGAGTCATTGACAGAATTCTCCAATCACTGCCACCAAGCTACAAGAGCTTCGTGATGAACTATAATATGCAAGGGATGAACAAGACAATTCCTGAGCTCTTCGCAATGCTAAAAGCTGCGAGGTAGAAATCAAGAAGGAGCATCAAGTGTTGATGGTCAACAAGACCACTAGTTTCAAGAAAAGGGCAAAGGGAAGAAGAAGGAACTTCAAGAAGAACAGCAAGCAAGTTGCTGCTCAAGAGAAGAAACCCAAGTCCGGACCTAAGCCTGAAATCGAGTGCTTCTACCGCAAGCAAACTGGTCCTTTGAGCGGAACTGCCCCAAGTATTTGGCGGATAAGAAGGATGGCAAGGTGAACAAAGGTATATGTGATATACATGTTATTGATGTGTACCTTACTAGAGCTCGCAGAGCACCGGGTATTTGATATCGGTTCTGCTTTCTAATATTTGCAACTCAAACAGGACTACGGAACAAGCGAGCACTGGCCAAGGACGAGGTGACGATGCACGTGGGAAACGGTTCCAAAGTCGATGTGATCGCGGTCGGCACGCTACCTCTACATCTACCTTCGAGATTAGTTTTAGACCTGAATAATTGTTATTTGGTGCCATCGTTGAGCATGAACATTATATCTGGATCTTGTTTGATGCGAGACGGTTATTCATTTAAATCAGAGAATAATGATTGTTCTATTTATATGAGTAATATCTTTTATGGTCGTGCACCCTTGAAGAGTGGTCTATTTTTATTGAATCTCGATAGTAGTGATACACATATTCATAATGTCGAAGCCAAAAGATGCAGAGTTGATAATGATAGTGCAACTTATTTGTGGCACTGCCGTTTAGGTCATATCGGTGTAAAGCGCATGAAGAAACTCCATACTGATGGACTTTTGAAATCACTTGATTATGAATCACTTGGTACTTGTGAACCGTTCCTCATGGGCAAGATGACTAAAACACCGTTCTCCGGTACTATGGAGAGAGCAACAGATTTGTTGGAAATCATACATACAGATGTACGTGGTCCGGTGAATGTTGAAGCTCGTGGCGGATATCATTATTTTCTCACCTTCACAGATTATTTGAGAAGATATGGGTATATCTACTTATTGAAACACAAGGCTGAAACATTTGAAAAGTTCAAAGAATTTCAGAGTGTAGTAGAAAATCATCGTAACAAGAAAATAAAGTTTCTACGATCTGATCGTGGAGGAGAATATTTGAGTTACGAGTTTGGTTTACATTTGAAACAATGCGGAATAGTTTCGCAACTCACGCCACCCGGAACACCATAACGAAATGGTGTGTCCGAACGTCGTAATCGTACTTTACTAGATATGGTGCGATTTATGATGTCTCTTACTGATTTACCGCTGTCGTTTTGGGGTTATGCTTTAGAGACGGCCACATTCACATTGAATAGGGCACCATAAATATCCGTTGAGACGACGCCTTATGAACAGTGGTTTGGCAAGAAACCAAAGTTGTCGTTTCTTAAAGTTTGGGGCTGCGATGCTTATGTGAAGAAACTTCAACCAGATAAGCTCGAACCTAAATCGGAGAAATGTGTCTTCATAGGATACCCAAAGGAGACAGTTGGGTACACCTTCTATCACAGATCCGAAGGCAAGACATTCGTTGCTAAAAATGGATCCTTTCTAGAGAAAGAGTTTCTCTCGAAAGAAGTGAGTGGGAGAAAAGTAGAACTTGATGAGGTAATTATACCAGCTCCTTATTGGAAAGTAGTTCATCACGAAATCGGTTCTGTGACACCTACACCAATTAGTGAGGAAGCTAATGATATTGATCATGAAACTTCAGATCAAGTTTCTCTGAACCTCGTGGTCTACCAGAGTAAGATCCGCACTGTGTGGTACGGTAATCCTATTCGGAAGTCATGTTACTTGACCATGATGAACCTACAAACTATGAGGAAGCGATGATGAGCCCAGATTCCGCAAAATGGCTAGAAGCCATGGAATCTGAGATGGGATCCATTTGTATGAGAACAAAGTATGGACTTTGGTTGACTTGCCCGATGATCGGCAAGCCATTGAGAATAAATGGATCTTTAAGAAGAAGATGACGCGATGGTAATGTAATCGTCTATAAAGCTCGACTTGTTGCGAAAGGTTTTCGACAAGTTCAAGGGGTTGACTACGATGAGACTTTCTCACCCGTAGCTATGCTTAAGTCTGTCCCAATCATGTTAGCAATTGCTGCATTTTATGATTATGAAATTTGGCAAATGGATGTCAAAACTGCATTCTTGAATGGATTTCTAGAAGAAGAGTTGTATATGATGCAACCAGAAGGTTTTGTTGATCCAAAAGGTGCTAACAAAGTGTGCAAGCTCCAGCGATCCATTTATGGACGTTGGAATAAATGCTTTGACAGTGTGATCAAAGCATATGGTTTTATACAGACTTTTGGAGAAGCCTGTATTTACAAGAAAGTGAGTGGGAGGTCTGTAGCATTTCTGATATTATATGCAGATGACATATTATTAATTGGAAATGATATAGAATTTTTGGATAGCATAAAGGGATACTTGAATAAAAGTTTTTCAATGAAAGAAGTCGGTGAAGTTGCTTACATATTGGGCATCAAGATTTATAGAGATAGATCAAGACGCTTAATAGGACTTTCACAAAGCACATACCTTGATAAAATTTTGAAAAAGTTCAAAATGGATCAGGCAAAGAAAGGGTTCTTGCCCGTGCTACAAGGTGTGAAGTTGAGTCAAACTAAATGCCCGACCACAGCAGAAGATAGAGAGAAAATGAAAGATGTTCCCTATGCTTCAGCCATAGGCTCTATCATGTATGCAATGCTGTGTACCAGACCTGCCGTATGCTTAGCAATAAGTTTGGCAGGAAGGTACCAAAGTAATCCAGGGGTGGATCACTGGACAGCGGTCAAGAACATCCTGAAATACCTGAAAAGGACTAAGGATATGTTTCTTGTATATGGAGGTGACAAAGAGCTAGTCGTAAATGGTTACGTCGATGCAAGCTTCGACATTGATCCGAACGATTCTAAATCGCAAACCGGATACGTATTTTTATTAAACGGTGGAACTGTAAGTTGGTGCAGTTCTAAACAAAGCATCGTGGCGGGATCTACATGTGAAGCGGAGTACATAGCTGCTTCGGAAGCAGCAAATGAAGGAGTCTGGATGAAGGAGTTCATTTCCGATCTAGGTGTCATACCTAGTGCATCGGGACCAATGAAGATCTTCTGTGACATTACTGGTGCAATTGCCTTGGCAAAGGAATCCAGATTTCACAAGAGGGCCAAGCACATCAAGAGATGCTTGAATTCCATCCGGGACCAAGTCCAAGTGGGAGACATAGAGATTTGCAAAATACATACGGATCTGAATGTTGCAGACCCATTGACTAAGCCTCTCTCACGAGCAAAACATGATCAGCACCAAGACTCCATGGGTGTTAGAATCATTACTATGTAATCTAGATTATTGACTCTAGTGCAAGTGGGAGACTGAAGGAAATATGCCCTAGAGGCAATAATAAAGTTATTATTTATTTCCTCATATCATGATAAATGTTTATTGTTCATGCTAGAATTGTATTAACCGGAAACATGATACATGTGTGAATACAAAGACAAACATAACGTCACTAGTATGCCTCTACTTGACTAGCTCATTAATCGAAGATGGTTATGTTTCCTAACAATAGACATGTGTTGTCATTTGATTAATGGGATCACATCATTAGGAGAATGATGTGATTGACATGACCCATTCCGTTAGCCTAGCACTTGATCGTTTAGTATATTGCTATTGCTTTCTTCATGACTTATACATGTTCCTGTAACTATGAGATTATGCAACTCCCGTTTACCGAAGGAACACTTTGGGTTCTACCAAACGTCACAACATAACTGGGTGATTATAAAGGAGTACTACAGGTGTCTCCGAAGGTACATGTTGGGTTGGCGTATTTCGAGATTAGGTTTTGTCACTCCGATTGTTTGAGAGGTATCTCTGGGCCCTCTCAGTAATGCACATCACTACAAGCCTTGCAAGAAATGTAGCTAATGAGTTAGTTACGGAATGATGCATTACGTAATGAGTAAAGTGACTTGCCGGTAACGAGATTGAACTAGGTATTGGATACCGACGATCGAATCTCGGGCAAGTAACATACCGATGACAAAGGGAACAACGTATGTTGTTATGCGGTTTGACCGACAGAGATCTTCGTAGAATATGTAGGAGCCAATATGGGAATCCAGGTTCTGCTATTGGTTATTGACCGAGAATAGTTCTAGGTCATGTCTACATAGTTCTCGAACCCGTAGGGTCCGCACACTTAACGTTACGATGACAGTTTCATTATGAGTTTATAAGTTTTTATGTACCGAAGTTTGTTCGGAGTCCCGGATGTGATCACGGACATGACGAGGAGTCTCGAAATGGTCGATACATAAAGATTGATATATTGGAAGCCTATGTTTGGACATCGGAATAGTTCCGGGTGAAATAGGGATTTTACCGGAACACCGGGGGGTTACCGGAACCCTCCCGGAGGTTAATGGGCCATAGTGGGCCATGAGCGAGAAGAGGAGGGCCGGCCAGGGCAGGCCGCACGCCCCCTCCCTCCCTAGTCCGAATAGGACAAGGAAGGGGGGGCGGCGCCCCCCATTCCTCTTTCCCTCCCCCCGAGTCCTAATCCAACTAGGAAAGGGGGGAGTCCTACTCCCGGTGGGAGTAGGACTCCTCCGGCACGCCTCCTCCTAGGGCCGGCCGCACCCCCCCCTTGCTCCTTTATATACGGGGGCAGGGGGCACCCTAGGACACACAAGTTGATCTACGGATCATTCCTTAGCCGTGTGCGGTGCCCCCCTCAACTATATTCCACCTCGATCATATCGTCGCGGTGTTTAGGCGAAGCCCTGCGCCGGTAGAACATCATCATCGTCACTACGCCATCATGCTGACGGAACTCATCCCCGACGGTTTGCTGGATCGGAGCCCGGGGAACGTCATCGAGCAGAACGTGTGCTGAACACGGAGGTGCCGTACGTTCGGTGCTTCGATCGGTCGGATCGTGAAGACGTACGACTACATCAACCGTGTTGTCATAACGCTTCCGCTTACGGTCTACGAGGGTACGTGGACAATACACTCCCCTCTCGTTGCTATGCCATCTCCATGATCTTGCGTGTGCGTAGGAAATTTTTTGAAATTACAACGTTCCCCAACAGTTCTCCACCTACGTTCGTGACCATTGGTGAGTCTCTCCTACTATACTTAACTCCATTTTCTTGTGTGACACGTGGACCTGGATGTTGGATGTCCCACGTGTCGGCAAAACTTAGAAGAACGCTTTCCGACAACCGAGAAGGAGCAAGAAACCTCGTGGTGGAGCGTTTGGACGTTTAATATTTTTAGTTAGCGATATAAAATCTACCCAATCTTCTCCACAGTAGAACGGAAGAGTCCGAAACACGACAACCCAGTGTAGTTACATCATACATGGCCAACCCATGCTATCAGCAGTATTTCTTGGCCTCCGTGCGACACCTAGCTCTAGTAATCCACCAGCCCGTATCGCTTCTCGCTCCTCGTCTCTCTCAAAGTGCGGCGGGCTGGCATGTTTGCCGTCTATTAAGTTCGGTTAACTCATCACATGTTAGCGACATGCCAAGAGCATTCTAAAAAAATCACTGTACTCTATTATTATGCCAAGAAGAGGAAGCACTTTGACCAACGGACCAAACGAGACAGGCGTGCCGTGACGTGAGTGGGTCCAGTTTCTCATTTCAAACTTATTTGGTGTAGTAGTAACACTTGGTTTTGACTATTGATAAGATTTTATATAGGGCATAATGTATTCTTTGAGGTTGCCTTTGACTATTGATAAGATTCTATATAATTTGAAAATTATATCATTTGAATATCCTTTCACGTTCTGTTTAAAAAAAGATCCTTTCATGTACGAATTTGATGGTATGCTTTGAGAAAGTTGCATGTCCTATATTGCTCCTATTTGGATACTCTAACTTAGCTAGAGGTTAGACTAACTCATGACTAACCCTGAACTAACTCTAGCCAAAGAGGTGTTTGGATGACAGGGTTAGATTGACAATAAATGCACTTGATGGAGAGAGAAAAGTGATATTTTAGTGGGGCCCATGATAACTAGCTCCAATTAGCACCACTTAGCTGGCAGGATAGAGAGAGAAAAGTGATTTTTCAGTGGGCTCAATGAGAACTAACTCCAATTAGCACCTCTTGGGTGGGATAGTTTTTTTTGGTGGGTTTGGTGCAACTTGCTCCAATTTAACCCTCATGTTTGGATACTTTAGGGCTACTTGAGCCCCAACAAGCTCAAAATAACTCTAACCCATGGATCCAAACAGGGCCAAAGTTAGTCCCGGAAAACGCATTAAGCCCTATATACGTGGACAGATGGAGTACATGATACTAGCAAACACTCACCATTAGTAGTAATTCATTGGTTGGTTTCGATTTTTGATTTAGTTGTTGTGCTGCTACCGTCCAATATTCGTGTGTGGTTGTTTCTAGAATAAAAAAGTAGGTAGTAATACTTACTGTGGGAAAGGTGAAGTGATGGTTGCTTCGCCCGAGCAACTTATTACTTTGGGAATATTGGAGTACCAGCGGATTCAACGAAGAGAGAAATGATGGTTGCTTTGGCCGAGCAACTTACAGTGGTGAAGGTGGGGCTATGTGATTGACTGCTCACTAGTCATTATTACTGCGGCGCAATGACCGGGGTGAATCTTCCCCTGCAGTTGTGCACTCAATATTGCTGCATGATAGGTGGAGCCGGATGAAGGATGTCCCACATGTCGGTGAAACAAACTTGAATTGTTTCTGGCATTGCTATCAATCCTTCAGGATTAGTTTATATGTACGCATAATTTTCCAGCATAATGAAATTGTACTATGATGCTATGAAGGTTTCAACTTTGGTTCCCATAGGAAAAAAAGGTTTCAACTTAGGATTCATGTGTCCTCTTGCCTCAAGATTGTCTTGTTACAACATTCCATCAAATACAAATGAAACTACCATGGCTGCAAATGCATCTCAATGGTTTGCAAATCAGCACCAATATTCACATCACAACTAAAGACAAAGTTCTGAGAAGGTGTACAAATAAAGAAAAATATATAATTGATCAATGTTGTTCGTAGGCATGACTCCATTTCCTGGGCATAGTGTTCATTGGTTGGCAGCTAGTTTCACCTAGCTCTGTAGCCAAAAAAAGAGGTGTATGGAGGACATCACAATTCGATCATTTTGTGCAGCTCCACTAAAATCGAGCTGATCATCCCTATTTGCAAAGATATTCAGTCAGTGTGATTACAATAATAGTGGAACTAGATGATGAAACATAACACACACAAATAGAAGCCGATCACCTCTGCGATCTCTCTTTAGGACTAACTACTTGTTGGAGAAGATTAGGCACGGAGTTGGATGAGGAGGATAGCAAAACCAATCTCCCTTTCTGCAATCCCACAGAAATGTAAAAACGTTGCCCGTCTGAAATTTTGGCGGAACTGCACAAAACACTCTTAAGAAAAAAGTGATTTGGGTAGTTCACCAAAAGGTCGCAATAGCAACGAGGTGAAATGGATAGCCCTGGTTGCAAAAGTAGGTAGAAAGGAAACAATTACTTCCCAATAACATGAGTTGAAGACACATACGCCGACAAAAAAGAAGCATATTCCATGTAATAAGGGAAAGATAGCAGCATGCTGGTTTATCAAAAACGGTTTGAGGACGAGATTGCAGGATGGAAAGTATGCCGATCGAGATACGTTTTAAGCAAACAACTAAAGAAGATCCACATGCAGGATTTTCTACATGGAGCAATGTGGGAAGGTGGGCAGTGGAGCAAGGCCAGAGGAAGCTGTACCTGAGGGTCGTCGGGATGTAACTAGGAGGGCGCCGGCGGCCGGGATCTGCACATACTGCGGCAGCGAGCAAGTGGCGAAGGCCCTACCGCGCCGAAGCTTGGTCAGAGAGAATGATGGGTACCGCAGATTGGGACGTGCTACCCCAACACCGTCAAACGAAGAAACGATGCACATCCTCCCTTTTCGTCGGTGGATGGGATGCGACTGGATCAGTGACCAAGGGTGAGAGAAAGTGGCCACCGGCGCCTTGTGTGAGATGGTGTGACAAGAGACAAACCCCGGCAGGCAGGCTCCATTGTATATAATGGAGCGGATTTTTTTCCTGACGATAATCATTTTATATTTTGTATGTGCCATTAAGGAATATAACTTCATTTAATACTAACACGTCAAGTCGAACTTTGTTTCATCTACGTGTGGTATACTACCCTCCTTTGAGTGAACAACCACTACACGCGTCAAATTATCACGTGGGCTGCCTTTTCGTATAGAAATGAACTCCACTGTGTACCCGCGTGGGTGTGGCCAGGAATGAGACGTGAGTACATGTGTCCCGGGTGCACCTCTTCTTTAGGTGCAGGTACGTATGAGGGTGGGTGTGAGAGAGATGGTTTGTGTGAAACAGAGGCAATGTGTCGATGATATCTCAAACAAAAAAAAATGTAACATATGTAATGTGTGTGAAACAGAGTCATGGATATATCATATATAGAGGGAGCGATCCACGAGAAGAGAGTGGAGGGATCATCGACGTGAGATATCGATAGAATCGAAAACAGGGATGAAGTGCGTGGGTGCGCGAACGATAAAGAGTGCCATCGAATTTGTGTTTGCCCACGTCAAAGATACAGGGCGGCTGGCCTACTGGAATGTGAGAGGGTAGAGGTGCAGTTTTTCTCTATGTCATGGATACCTACCTACAACATTCGACTATCGGTGTGTGGGGGAGGGGGCAGAGACCTAACTATAGAGAGGTAGATCGACTAGTATATGTGTGGAAAAGGAGAGAGACCTAGCAATGTATTGAGGGAGATCGATCGGCATCCATGCATATGTGTTGCAGAGGAATAAGGTTGGGAGAAAGACAAAGGTAGAGTGTCGGAGGGTTGGTGGTGGAGTTGCTTCTCACAAATGGTGGGAGAGGCCTGCTAGACAAACAGAGGGTACGAGTGCAATATCAATAAGAGAGGGTTGGGGATGTCTGCCTGTCTATGCATGTGCGTGTGAGAGACAGGTGTCGGTGTCAAAACCGGCAGATCTCGGGTAGGCTCCCTCAACGGGTCGGGAGGTATGCAAGGATGATGAGGGGGGACGATATGGTTGTGGTAAGCAGATGTAACGATCAATCGTTGTGTGTCCGAGAAAGGGAGAGACATAACTAGTGAGGTAAGTCGATCGGTGCATGGTGAAAAAGAATTATAGTCGACCTAGCTATATGTAGGGAGATCGGTACGTATACATGCATGCATGTGTTAGAAGAAACTAAGGTCCGGAGAGACGGACAGGGGGAGAGGGGTGCGGCTAGGAGGTGGTGTGAGAGGCCTACTATGTCGAGGGGGGAGGAGTGTGCGAGTATGAGATCGATGAAAAGAGGGGCGGGAGTGTGCACCTGCGTGGAACCATATTGGACATAGGGGGGCATGGACGGTGAGAAGAGAAGAGGGGAAGTGTGTTTTTGTGGTAGGCACACTTGGCTAGAGAGGTATATCGACCGTTGTGTGCCAGAAAGAAGGAGCCGGGGAGCCTACACACACCATGGGTGAACGACCTAAAGAGAAATAACGAATGTGCTCGATGGAGGGGATGCTGAGGGAGGGTGAGAGGGGGCGGGCGTGTGCATGCACGATAGAAAGTTAGCGCTAGCTAGATACAAAGAGAAGAGGATTGTGAAGGTGTAAAAGACGAACAAAGATCATGATTCATTATAAAAAAGTGGATTCGGGTATTTGAAGAAGATATCATAATGTAGAACATTGATTATAATTTGGGATAATGTGTGGCTTTTGCAGCTGAGGGCTAAATACTTGTCATAATGTTGGGGGCGGGGCACTATACTTTGTGTGATAAAGACAGTGTACGTATGGAACATGGTTTAGATTATGAATATCTAGTTAGTACATCAAATGTACTATTATTTGGAATCAACATCAAGTGTATCCAAAAAATTGAATTCTAGTTCATATAGTACACATAGTTCATATATATATCTCTTATAGTAATCATGTGGTGTGGTGTTAAGGTAATCCACGAATGATGATTTAAGTTGGCAACAATCATGATTGTAGATTCTTATTCAAATAGAGAAACGAATTCAAATTAGTTCGAATTGCAGCGGTAGTATACACATTTGGAATGCACTAAAATGTTGGTATGAGTATGTTACATGCATTATACAGCCAGCGAAAAAATTTAATTGGACATAACATGGATTCATAGCTTTCAATAGCATTTGTATAATAAAATGAGACAAGACTCTCTCTTTGTGTGGAAGTGCGAATTGATTCGGTACATACAATATAACACGTTAGGCTTGTCCCTAAAATTCAACTCGTGCCTTGTTATATCCTGAAAATTCAGATATCGTGCTCCCAAAACCCGTGCCTTGCTATTCTGAAATTACAACGCGCGCAAAAACTCCCTCCAGCTGCCAAATCCCGACACGCGAAATCCCCCTTCTAACCCTGAGCCGAAAGGACCACTAGTTCAAATCGGTGGGGGTACTTTTGTAACACACCCTACATTTTGGACAAGGGCATCCCTAAGTCATGGTTCCCCCACCCATCGCCTCCTTTTCGCCAGTCGAAATCCCAGGCCGCCATAACCTCTCTACTCCAGCCGCAAAACCCCACCCTCCTCCGTGTGCCACCTCACTGCTGCCCAGCCGGAGCCTCTTCCTCGACGACATCGTCCATCGCAACAGCTCGACGTCCCTCATCCACCTCCCTGGATGAGTATCCGTCATCCATATCGCAGTCTTGCAGGTTCAGCCGCCCCGTCCTCCACCTCCAAGGAGCTGCTCCAACGATCGCCTCGTCTATAGCGGCTGCTCCTTCCCCACAGTGCCGCCTTAACTTGCTCTACCGGAACCGCAGCATCCTCACCGACTCCTCGGACAAAGTCGAGGCCTACTCGGTGCCACCAAAGAGGTTGTACAGTCATCGCATCACACCTTCCCCTTAACTCGACCTCCCGGAGCCGACAGTGCTCCATCCCGCACCCCCATGGCGTGGCTACCTCGAAGCCAGCACCGCGGGCGACATCTCCATGGCGGCTCTCCCCCAGTGTGATCCCCCTTCGGTGGTGGCGTCCATACTAGCCAGATCTATCGCTGCTGCTCCGGCTCTCGCTCACTCTCTCGCGCTACTGCTGCTGCTCCGGCTCTCACTCGCTCGCGCTCTTCCTGCTCTCGCTCGCTTGCTTGCGCTACTGCTCTGCTCTCCCATGCGCTCGTGCTACTGCTCTGCTCTTGCTCTGGCTCATGTTGCTGATGCTGGTACACGGGCTACCGCAGCTACACGAGTTGCTGCTCTGGCTCTAGTTCGCGCTGCTCCTCTAGGCGCTGCTGCTCCGGCTGCTATCTGCTACTATGTTCCCCATTGATCGCGTGCTGATTTAGATTACTGTTTCTCTACTACTAGTGCTCGAGCGGCCTAAACTACATGTGAAGTGCCTCTGTGCTGCCAGTGCATTCAATTTTGACAGTAACATTCAGATTCCATAGTAAATTTCAGTTTTGACAGTTAAGTCTAGAGTCAACAGTTGTAGTCAGGTGTTTTTTGGTGATGTAAATTTTACATCTATCACTTTTTGGTAATGTATTTTACATCATCTATCGGAGATGCTATTAGAATCCCACTTGAGATTAACGATGTATGTCTTGTACTGCTTCAGCCTCGATGTCTTACGGCTCGCCGGAGCTGCTCCAACAACAAAACCATCCATCACAACAGAGCAGTGCCCTGGACGCCGTCTACAGATTCCTCAGATCTTCCTCCACACCTCCGACAACCACCTCTACCTCAACTTCTTCAGCGACCAACCCAATGATGCCGAGGTCAACACGGCTACGGCAAAGAGGTTTTGCACTTTTCACATCACTTATTACTCTATATTCATGTCGATCCATTAGGGCTATTTTGGTTTAAAGAAAAAACTAAAGGAAAAACATAGCAATAGGAAATTTTCCTATGGCACTCTACTATTCAATTATTCATGAATTTCGTTGAAAGGAATGGAGCAAAACATCCACCTGGACCTACTTTTAAAAATCCTATGCATGAAAACAAGACCAAGTGCATTAGTGGCAGAATAACATTCTAACTATACACGCTTTCATATGGTTTAACTTTAATTTGGCCATGTCTCTTTGAATTCCTCTGCTCTTCCAATTCCTCTGAACCAAACACCCAAGTTGACAGAAATCATGTGATTACAAATGCTTGGTTTCCCATGTGCATTCCTATCCTATTCCGGTGTTTTTCCTATCCCTACATTTTTAGAATCCTGCAAGCCAAAGGAGCCCTTATAGAATTACTTCAGTTACAGGTAGGTGTCAAAGAAAACTTTGTGTGGTTTGTCCTGCTCCTGCCGCGACGCCGTCCACCTCACCTGAGCTGCTCCATCGACAGAAGCATCTACCAAACCAGACATCATGACTCCTGACCGTCTTTTGCCACCTCAGATCTCCTTCCCTGTCGCTGGCACCCATCACAACGGCATCACCATCACTGACTCAGTAGATGAACCTGAGGAGTACACGGGTTCACAAGAGAGGTCACACTCTTTTGTTTCTGCTTATGTTATGCATTTCTTAGTATTACTTGCTACTTTATCGTCCTATTCACCTCTTAGACTCCAAGTCAGGTCCAAATTAATGTTCAAACTTGAGTTTTAAAATTAGTTGTGGGGCACATATCGAGGCAGTAATGAATAGTATCTCTGTCTATTATCCGGTTCACCTAGGGTATGCCTATGTTGTTCTTATTGGGTGGGAAACAAATAGTAAAGCAATCATCATCTATATTTTTATTAAATTAAATCTATCATCAACCTGCTATCATTATTTTTGGATCCATCCACTGGTTGTTACCATCACTCTAGATTTCTGCATGCTCTCCTTACATAATCTTACTATATTTTTTCGTATGCATGTCAGATATTGTACACAGTCATGCTGAACAAGTAGAGAAAAAGGGAAGATTTTTGCGTGGCAATACAATGTCATGCTGACATCGCTCCATGGTGGTTTCAATGGCAAACCCTCTCCCCTCTCCAGAATGTAATCTAGAGGAAGATATCTGTTCCGAGGCGGATTCAGACGCAGCTGACCACTCCTATTTACCCTCAAGGTGTTTGCTCTAACTTGGCATGATGATGTTAGTCATATCATGCATATGTTGCCTTGCAGTGCCTACTTTTGACATTATATATGTCATCTGCTTAGTTTAGACATGTTCTGTAATGCCACTTCTTTAGTTTCTATATCATATATGGTAATTATGCAGTCTCATCTCTTTTAGCCAGCCATAATATATGTGAAATATGCAATGCCATCCTGTTTAACCAGGCATCATATATTTGAATGATATCTTGCCCATCCTTTTCTTCATTACATTTCCATTTGTCGACAATGTTTGTACATTAAACTACTCTTCCTGTGAATCAGCCATTTGAGTGAGTGATGGGAAAATCTATAGTGAAAACAGGGTCTTCAGAGCAGACAGTGCTACCTGTCGAAGCAAACCTCTTGCTGGGTCCCGATAGGTCCTCAGAGATGGATTCAGAGACATACGACCAGTCCTATTCCCCCACTAAGGTGTATGCTTGATACATTTCCGTTGTATCTACAATTTTTTATTGTTTCATGCCAATATTATACAACTTTCAAATACTTTAGGCAACTTTTTATATGATTTATTTGGACTAACTTACTTATCCAGTGCCCAGTGCCAGTTCCTATTTGTTGCATGTTTTTGTTTTGCAGAAAATCCATATCAAACAAAGTCTAAATGTCGGTGTCAAAACCGGCGGATCTCGGGTAGGGGGTCCCGAACTGTGCGTCTAAGCGGATGGTAACAGGAGACAAGGGACACGATGTTTTTACCCAGGTTCGGGCCCTCACGGTGGAGGTAAAACCCTACTCCTACTTGATTGATATTGATGATATGGGTAGTACAAGAGTAGATCTACCATGAGATCAAGGAGGCTAAACCCTAGAAGCTAGCCTATGGTATGATTGTTGTTCGTCCTACGGACTAAAACCCTCCGGTTTATATAGACACCGGAGAGGGCTAGGGTTACAAAGAGTTGGTTACAATGGTAGGAGATCTAAATATCCGCATCGCCAAGCTTGCCTTCCACGCCAAGGAAAGTCCCATCTGGACACGGGACGAAGTCTTCAATCTTCCATCTTCATAGTCTTGGAGTCTGGCCAATGATGATAGTTCGGCTATCCGGACACCCCCTAGTCCAGGACTCCCTCAGTAGCCCCCGAACCAGGCTTCGATGACGACGAGTCCGGCGCGCATATTGTCTTCGGCATTGCAAGGCGGGTTCCTCCTCCGAATAATTCATAGAAGATTTTGAACACCGGGATAGTATCCGGCTCTGCAAAATAAATTCCACATACCACCGTAGAGAGAATAATATTTACACTAGTTCAATCTGCTGACGTATTTCATGATATGACGTCACACCACGGCCAAGCCTTTACTCGAATCGTTTTCATTGTTCCACCTCAGCGCTTTTAGTGAAGCGGTTTCCTTGGCACGTCTTGTCACAGCAGAGATCATGTCCCCTTATTCCTGGATTCTCATCAATACGGACATGGGTAACCCAACCGCGCCCATTGGCCCGCCCCCTCCATCGGAGGTGAGTCCCAAATGGTTACGAGGACGGCTCTTGGTATTCAACCCCTTTATAACGAGACCAAGGCATGTTCCTTTTCTTCAATCCTCAATCGAGTCCGCCCCTCGCCCTGAGTTCCAACACCCAAGGCTCTAGATTCAGGCGCTTCGGACCTTCGACAATGTCTGGCTCCGACCTACGAGGCTGGTGGATGCCTTCTTCCGTCACGAAAGAAGATGTGCTAAAGCTGAGGGACGCCAGGTATCTAACCGGCGAGATTTCGCATAGGCTGCCCGCCCAAGGGCAAGTCGTTCCCACTCCCGAGCCTGGTGAGAGTGTGGTGTTCGTGTCTCACTTCCGTCGGGGTTTAGGCTTCCCTATGGATCTCTTCGTGAGGGGGCTTATGTTTTATTACGGGCTGGAATTCCATGACTTGGATCCGGAGTCCATCCTCCACATCCCATCGTTCACTGTTGTATGCAAAGCCTTCCTCCACACCACTCCTCACTTTGGATTGCGGCTCAAGACCTTCAACGTGGAGCCGAAGATGATCGAGGAGCGGCAGGCAGAGTGTGGAGGGGCAGTTATAAGCAAGAGAGCTGACGCTCCGTGGCCCGAGGGCTGTTTTCAAAAGGAGCTCGGTTTGTGGCAACAGGTGGTTCTACATCACCGCTCCTGGGGGCACCAGATGGGTTCGCCGCCGCCTTTCGCTCGGGCCCTCCGACGGCCGGGCGTCATGGGTCAACAAAGGGCTTGACTGGGTGCCGTCCAAGGACGTGCCATTATTTCAGGGCCGTATTCGAGACCTCCAAGAGAGGGAGATCAATCTGGTTGTAGTGGCGCAGGTCATCCTGATTCGGCGCCTTCTGCCCTGCAAACATCGCCCCCTCCGCATGTGGGAATTCAATCCGGAGGGACCGCGAGCTCTCCAACACTTCATGGGTGCGACGCCCGTGGAGATGTATAAACTGTTCTTCGGATCACAAGAGATGTGTCCGGACTTGACTGAGGACGCAGGCCTGAGCTGCAATCGCCCGGATACTCAAGTTAGTAGTCCCGTGCCCGGACATGTTGTCCATACATTTACCATAAACTTGCCCTTTAACCAGCTATCCCTTGAACAGGAGTGGATAGCAAAAGCAAAACTGATACGGTGTCCGGCTCCCCTCCCTGAGACCGCGCCGGATCCTGTGTTAGTCAAGATGCTGGAGGCTGCGCCTTCGGAAGAGGGCGACGGGGAAAACAGGAAAACTACCGCCTCCGCTAAGGAGGCTCTCAAGAAAGGGGGGACCGAGAACCCCTCCCTCCAGGGGGAGAAGAGGACCGCTTCTGAAGATCCGGAGGCCAAGGCCTCAAAGCGGGGGAAGACATCTTCACCAGAGGGTCCTGCGCCAGGAGAAGCTCCGGCCGCACTATTTCCCCAAGGGAATCAGCCCTCCAGCGAGCCGTAAGTGGAAAGGGGAGTTTTGTAATAAGGGAAATCCATGTTTTTATTTCTGAAGATAACCGAAGTTTTACCTCGTAGTTCGGATCTCAGCCCTTCTTAGCAGAGCTCATCTTCGGGGGATCTTCGTCCGGAGATGATGGAGAGCGAAACGCCTCCATCTACCGCACCATCAGGCGGGGCGGACGACCCTAAGGTGTCGTCGCAGAGGGTCTCCCCGAGTCCGGTAGGGCTGGAGAGTTCGGCACCAACTGGTGTACGACCGGAGGAGCTGAATGATCTGCTTGGGCGGGCGTCTATCTCAGAAGATCACCGTACATTGATGAGTACGGTGATCGAAAAGATTTCATCCGCTGAGAGCGGGTTGCATGAGGCTATCAGAAGTTTACTGACGGGGTTTGAGGTACGTGAAAATGATATACCTTTTGACAGTTTTGCACATAGAATGTGCCCTGTATAGATAGTAGCCCCTGAGACTCGGTACGTTGTCAAAAGCGACAGCGTGCCGAGGATCATGATCTCAGTTATCAGATGTCGCCCTTCCTATTCAGGTGACGGAGTGTTCGGTGCCCAGCCGGACTGATAGAGTTGCCGAACTGAAGTGGCAACTTGACGTTGCGTATGCGGACATCACGCTGGTCAATAAACGACTTGACGAGTCACAAGGTATGTGGCTTCTCCGCGGACACCTTGTAAGGGAGCTTGACGCCCGTGCCTTACGACATGTATGCTTAATGCAGATGGCGCCGCTGGTATGGAGGACCTTCGGGCGGAGCTTGCCCGAGCCAAGGAGCAAGCCAAAAAAAGTAATGCGGCTGCCTTGAAGGCGACCGAAGAGCTAAAAGCCGAATAGGCTGCTCACTGCCGAAGCAGGGAGGAAATGGCCGAAATGGCCGTGAAGCTGAAGGATGCTACCGACCGCCATGAGTTTCTTGAAAGAGAACACCGAGCGGAGCAAGAGGACCTGAAGAAGGCCACTACCGAAGCCAAGGATGCCCGCTCCGCGATGAGGGCTATAAAGGAGGAGCTTCGTCAGGCCGGGGATATCGCGGCTGGAAAGCCTTTTCTGCTGCGTGGGAAATTCATGGATCCGAAGTATGCTCAGTTGGGCCAGTTGTGGGGTGCAGAGGATGCTTATCTGAATTTGGCGGCGAGTGTCGCAGACGCAGTCGCACACTTCCGGGGCCAAAAGGATCACGGAATGGAAGAGCTTTTTTGGTCGCAATTCCATAGTCCGGAGCGTCCACTTCCATTAACCGATCGGTTAGCCGAGTGGGCTGAGCTGAATAGGTTGTCCGGACTTGCCAAGAAGGATGTCGTGGCTCATTTGTGGCCGAACAGGCCCGAGCCGAAGAGTTATTTTGGCTTGGTGCAGCAGTTCCTTGATGCGGTGCCGCATATCAAGGCGATGAAGCGGTCGGCATGCATAGAGGGTGCACGGATGGCTCTCGCCCGTGTCAAAACATACTGGGCGGAGATGGAGGCCACTGACGTTGCATCCCAGGATTCGAACAGAAGCCGATTACCAGCCGAGCACTATTTTGAGGAAGTCCTGCAGGGCACTCATTTAATAGAGACGCAGTGCTCGAAAAATGTTATGTTCAAATGACATGTATGATTTGTGAAACCATGTTTATAATATAAGGGCTTTTTATACTTGTGCATTCAAGTGTTGAAAATACCTCATGTGCAGTCGTTAACTTATATGTGTATATAACCTGAAAGATGGCAGTCTTCGGCTTCAGCCCCCACGCACATAGTGTGGGGGTGTTTGCAAAAAAAGCGTGTTTTCACACTTAATCCAACGTCTTGGTCCTGTGAAGGAGGTGATAGCGTAGCAAACTAGGCAACCGGACTATAATGCTTTATCACTTTCACTTAGCCATAGGAGTTCGATGGTGGGGCTACTATATAGCCCCTAGGGGCACTGCGCTCTCCGAATTTCGGGGCGCATATGTGCCTGACCGGGAAACGGTCCTTCATTAAAGCGGAGGAATTCTAAACATTCCGGTGGTCGATCGAGTGGTTGACCAGTCTCTCGCTATATCATGACAGTCAGTTTTCGGCTTTCTCTACTGAGGTGCTCACCGGGCGAACCGGGGCACAATCGCAGTAGTTCTCCTAGTGCCGCGTTAGCCGATAGAGCGGAACGTAAGGCAGCAAAACACGGGGCAGGAAAACCCAACATTTGACCAAAGACATGATTCGCAGTGATGCATATAAGGCCTAACTCGAGACGCCGAACACTCCCTAAGGTATTCGGTCTTTATGAAAGCGGGCAGAACAATGCCCTAAGCCCCTAGTGTCCAGGTACGCGCAGGAATTTCTGACCCGGCCGATGCAAAAACGCCAGCTTCCTCCTTGGTTATGGTGAGAAACCGGGGGATGTGTATCAACAATAGAAAGTAAGAAAGGTTTACGCAGGGTCTTAATCTGAAAAGAATCCTTGCCACAGGTCCCTACTGCACGTCTGCGCCTGTGTCTCCGTTGTGCCATATCCTGGACGGGCGTAGCACGGTGTTCATCTGTAAAAGAGAAGAACTTAGTTGGAAAAAGAGTTCGTGCGAAAGGTATATTTTGAAAGAAACAGAGTATGATTCAAAGAATGAATAAAATTGAGCTTTATTGTCTCTTTTTGTGCATGCGTGGAGCCCCTTGTAAAGGGGTGCGCGGCTAGTAAGCCCCTTATTTATTTATACCGGACTCGCCTAACCATGTCCGGGGTCTGAATGACCTGTTTAGGGGCTTTGATCATCAAAGATGGATTAGTGTGTGGCTGTCAAGGCAGTCTCACGTTCTTCCGTATTCGAGGGATGCTCGAGGTTTCCCTTTAATGAAATGATGCCCCGTGGACCGGGCATTTTAAGTGTAAGAGATGCATAATGCGGTATTGCATTAAAGCGGGCGAAAGCTTCGCGTCCCAATAGTGCTTGATAGCTACTTTTAAATGGGGCGATGTGGAAGATTAGCTTTTCGCGACGGGAGTTGTTGGATGAACCGAACACAACTTCTAGTGGTAGAGAGCCCGTACAATGGGCATATGGACCTGGCATCACTTTTTTAAAGGAAGTGTTGTTATGGCGTATTTTGGTTGGGTCTATCCCCATTCTACGGATTGTGTCCCGATAAAGTAGGTTTAGATCACTGCCGCCGTCCATTAGGACTTGTGTAAATTGTAGTCCGTAAATTATAGGATCCAATATCAAAGCAGTCCATCCTGCGTTTTGGATACTTCCGGAGAAATCCTGATGGTCGAAAGTTATTGGTCTTGACATCCAGTTTCAGGACTCCGCTGGGGTGGACCGTGCGGCGCGTACTTTAGTGGGCGCCACTCTAATTTTCCCTGTTATCACTTGACGTGAATTCACTGTTTTGACCTCTTGTGGGAAATTCTTTTGTTTTCCGGTGCTCTGTTTGTGGACTTCGTCATCGTCCTCACTTGGTGTGTCGAGCCCCTTATGTTCGGCGTTGAGTCGGCCGGACTGCTTGAAAACCCAACAATCTCTATGGGTATGGTTCGCAGGCTTCCCGGGGGTACTGTGGATTTGGCATATCCTGTCCAAGATTTTGTTTAGGTTGGATAGCTCGTCGCTGTTGTCCTTGAGAGGCGGTGTTTTGTTGTTCTGCCGAGAGCTTTTGAACCTAGCGTTGACTGCCGTGCTCTTTGGGCCATTTTCCTTAGTCCGGCGCTGGTCCTTTCTGCATCATGGTTTCCCATTTCCATCCCTGACCTTGGATGTACTTGGGTCGCTGGTACTGCATCTTGCCAGCCCGCTATCCTCTGCCGCGCAAAAGCAGGTCATGAGGCTTGTTAGTGCGGGCTAGCCAGCTGTCTTCTCCCGCACAGAAGCGGGTCATGAGTGATGTGAGGGCTGCCACTGATTTCGGCTTTTCCTCTCCTAGGTGCCGGGAAAGCCACTCGTCGCGGATGTTTTGTTTGAAAGCTGTAAGGGCCTCTGCAACCGGACAGTCGATGATTTAATTTTTCTTGGTTAAGAACTGTGTCTAGAATTGTCTGGCCGATTCGTCTGGCTGCTGAATTATGTGGCTTAGGTCATCGGCGTTTGGTGGTCGCACATACGTTCCCTGGAAGTTATCAAGGAATGCGGCTTCCAGGTCCTCCCAACACCCAATTGATTCTGTTGGCAAGTTGTTGAGCCAATGCCGAGCTGGTCCTTTAAGATTGAGTGGGAGGTATTTGATGGCGTGAAGATCATCACCGGGGGCCATGTGGATATGAAGGAGATAGTCTTTGATCGAAACCGCGGGATCTGTTGTGCCGTCATAGGATTCAATGTTCACGGGTTTGAACCCTTCGGGGATTTGATGATCCATTACTTCATCTGTGAAGCATAGTGGGTGTGCGGCACCTCTGTATTGGGCTATATCACGACGTAGCTCAAGCGAGCTTTGTCTACTGTGTTCGGCCCGGCCGGAGTTGCTATATCCGGCGTGACGGTTGTCATCGCGTATCGTGGGGCGCCCACGCGATCCGTAGATCGATCTTATTTGTCTTGCCTTATCCTCCAATATGTCTCGCAATTCCGGTGCATTCCCCCGTGGCTTTGTACTTTTCGAGCGATTCCGGGGTGCGGCTTTAGTGGAGGGCCTAGAGGCCTCTCTGTCGCGGCCACAAGGTGGCCGGTCGGCCGTATTGTGCACTGGTGATGTAGGTTTATATGCTTCCTCCTCTAATCGGGGCAGCAGCTTGTGTTTGGGGTAGCTTTTGGAGGGGCGTTCGAGTTCGTACTCTTCGGCCGCAAGGACTTCAGTCCATATGTCGGCTAGCAAGTCTTGGTTAGTTCTAAGCTGTTGCTGCTTTTTCTTGAGGCTGCTTGCCATGGCCATAAGCCTGCGTTTAAAACGCTCTTGTTCGATGGGATCCTCAGGCACGACGAATTAAGTAAATAAATCGAGGCTTGCCTCGCTCTCGGAGGAGAGCATGTAATTATCGTCCTCTACCTCTTTGTCTGCCGGTTCTCTCATGAGGGTTGGCTTCTCCATCCTCCTGTGCTGAATCTTGCTGGAGGGGGTTGTCTTCGGCACTGTCCGGGGTGTTATTGTCTCCGGTGCCGGAATCTCCATTCTTGCTGTGGCGGGATTTTAAACGGCGTCGCTAACGCCGGCGCTTAGGCTGTTTTTTGGAGGGGTCATCCTCCGCTGTTCTATCTCAATTCCCGTCCTTTGGGATGTCCACCATGTGTATGTCGTATGATGAGGTGGCTTTCTAGTGCCCTGTAGGCGCTAGTTCTTGGTCATCTCAAGCATCGTCGTCCATACTGTCGATGTCTTCGGAGTCGAAATCTAGCATGTCGGTTAAGTCGTCGACAGTGGCTACGAAGTGGGTGGTGGGTGGGCTTTGAATTTCTTTGTCGTCCGCATCCCAACCGTCCTGACCGTAATCCGGCCAGGGCTCTCCTGATAAAGAGAGACACTTTAGCGAATTCAGGATGTCGCCAAAAGGCGAGTGCTGAAAGATGTCCGCAGCGGTGAACTCCATGATCGGCGCCCAATCGGATTCAATTGGAAGGGGCGTAGGAGGTTCGGAGTTCGGCGAGGAGTCCGGCACCTCACAGTCACGAGCTTCACAAGGGACAGGGTCGGTAATCGGCTCCATCGCCGTAGAGGTAGCAGCCCCCGAGGCGGTGTCTAGCCACCCATCCTCGATCCGCGCAGTCGGCTCCGGGTTAAGGGTCGGAGCGGACTCTTGTGCGGCCTCCAGGGCACTGTCCGGCAAAAGAGCTAAATCATACCCATCGTGACAGTGCGGCGCGCTCGGCTATGGCTCGAATCTGTCGAAGATCAAGTCTCCGCGGATGTTGGCCGTATAGTTCAAACTTCCAAATCTGACCTGATGGCCAGGGGCGTAGCTTTCGATCTGCTCCAGATGGCCAAGTGAATTGGCCCGCAGTGCAAAGCCGCCGAATACGAAGATCCGTCCGGGGAGAAAAGTTTCGCCCCGGACCGCGTCGTTGTTGATGATCGAAGGAGCCATCGGGCCTATGAGCGACAACACAGAGGAACTCTCAATGAAAGCACCAATGTCGGTGTCAAAACCGGCAGATCTCGGGTAGGGGGTCCCGAACTGTGCGTCTAGGCGGATGGTAACAGGAGACAAGGGACACGATGTTTTTACCCAGGTTCGGGCCCTCACGGTGGAGGTAAAACCCTACTCCTGCTTGATTGATATTGATGATATGGGTAGTACAAGAGTAGATCTACCATGAGATCAAGGAGGCTAAACCCTAGAAGCTAGCCTATGGTATGATTGTTGTTCGTCCTACGGACTAAAACCCTCCTGTTTATATAGACACTGGAGAGGGCTAGTGTCGGTGTCAAAACCGGCGGATCTCGGGTAGGGGGTCCCGAACTGTGCGTCTAGGCGGATGGTAACAGGAGACGCGGGACACGATGTTTTTACCCAGGTTCGGGCCCTCTCAATGGAGGTAAAACCTTACGTCCTGCTTGATTAATATTGATGATATGGGTAGTACAAGAGTAGATCTACCACGAGATCGAGGAGGCTAAACCCTAGAGGCTAGCCTATGGTATGATTGTTGTAATGTATGTTGTCCTACGGACTAAAGCCCTCTGGTTTATATAGACACCGGAGGAGGCTAGGGTTACACAGAGTCGGTTACAATGGTAGGAGATCTACATATCCGTATTGCCAAGCTTGCCTTCCACACCAAGGAAAGTACCATCCGGACACGAGCCGGAGTCTTCAATCTTCTATCTTCGTGGTCTTGGAGTCTGGCGGACAATGATAGTCCGGCCGTCCGGACACCCCCTAGTCCAGACTCCTCAAGAGCCTCGAACCAGTCTTCAATGACGATAAGTCCGGCGTGCATAATGTTCGGCATTGCAAGGCGGGTTCCTCCCTTGAATAATCCAGAGAAGATCATGAACACCAGGATAGTGTCCGGCTCTGCAAAAATAATTTCCACATTCCACCGTAGAGAGAATAAAATTTACACTGGCTCAATCTGCTGACGTATTATGCGGCGTGACTTCACACCGCTACCAAGCCTTTGTTTGAATCGTTTTTTACTATACCACCTCAGCACGTTTAGCGAAGCGGTTTCCTTGGCACATCTTGTCGAAGCAGAGATCGTGTTCCCCTTATTCCGGGAGTCTCGTCAATACGGACGTGGGTAACCCAACCGCGCCATTGATGGTGGCGCTTGGGAGATAAGCGAGTTTTATCAGGCTGGTGGGGGACGCACAGTGTCCGCCTGTATATAAGGGATAAGGATTCACCTTCTCACCTACGCCTTCTTCCTCCTTTGCTTATCCATCTCCGCGCATTCGAGCTCCAACGCCCAAGCTTGCGCATATCGCCTCGACCTTCTCCGAATATGTCTGGAGCGAGAGGTAAATGGTTAGCCTCCACCGCTAAGGAGGAGGACATCACCAAGCTGCGCGACGCCGAATACCTTTCCAGCGATATCGCGCATCGGCTGCCCGACGAGGGGCAGCTCATCCCTACCCCTGGGCCTCATGAGAGGGTCGTTTTCCTCCCCCACTTCCTCCGTGGACTGGGCTTTCCGCTCCATCCATTTGTCCGGGGGATCATGTTTTACTACGGCCTGGATTTCCACGATCCGGCGCCAACTTCATCCTCAACATCTCGGCGTTTATCGTGGTGCGAAACCTTCCTCTGCATCCGGCCCCACTTCGGCCTGTGGCTCAAGACCTTCAACGTCAAGCCGAAGGTTGTGAAGGGCACGCAAGCGGAATGCGGAGGCGCCATGTTGGGCAAATTGCCCAACGTACCTTGGCTCAAAGGGACCTTTGTGGATTCCGTCAAGGGGTGGCAATCGGGGTGGTTCTACATCACCGAGCCGCGCAAGCCCACATGGGCGGCGGCCCCCGAGTTTAGATCTGGCATCCCCACGCAGCTCACCTCCTGGAAAGAGAAGGGCTTGCAGTGGGGGAATCCGGTGGAGGTGACGGGACTCCGAGCATGTATCAAGAAGATGGTGAGCAATAGGCTCAGGCTTGTCGACGTGGTCCAAGTCATGCTCATCCGGCGGATCCTCCCATGCGAAGAACGGGCATTTAATTTGTGGGAGTTCAATCCGGAACAGCACCAGGCGCCTGGAGGGTGCTGTTCAAGGGCGCCGAAGCCCCCACGTCCGCGACGGAAGATCGCGGATTCAGCTCGCAGTATCCAACTGACGAGGTAAGTGATTCAACCCCATTACGGGACACTTGTGATAATTAAATTGAATTTTAGTGAGGTTTCATTCTGCCTCTTCCTTTGACAGAATGGATGGAGAAGGCCAAGCTGCTTATCAGCTGGCTCCCATGCCGAAGACCCAAAGTGGGCGCCCGCAACAGGGGCTGCTGGTTCGGCACCGCACGTGGTGCCGGAGAAGAAGGCCAAGAAGGTGGCCGCGGGGACTCGAAAGAATTCCCGCAATCAGGCATCTGACGACGACGGGGACTCCTCCCCTGAAGACGAGGAGGAGGAGTATTCTCTCCCGGAGGAGGGAGAGAAGAAGAGGACGGCTTCCCCAATCGGGGAGGCCGAAGGGTCCAAAAGGGGGAGAACTATCCCCCCGGACAGTTTCGCCAACATCAGCGTTGGTGAGGAAGAGTGGCCTCCAAGGCCCAGGCGTCCGGCAAGATCGTAAGTATCCGGATCCTTGATGTGTAATTTCTTTTATGTCGCGTAGCGTCCTTCTAATGCCGCGTTCTGTTAGTAATCCGGCCGATGACGATCTTCCCGACTCAACGAGCGGGTTGTTGGCCTCGTCGGATGTAAATTCCATCCCGACTGTCTCTACCCCACGCGCCGACGAGGACGCCGAGGTGGGATCCCAAAGAGGGACCCATCAGGAGGAGGCTCGGGCGCCGTCGAGCAGCCTCCGGACTTTGTGCCGGACTCTACATCGGAACCCGCAGTGGTTCCAGAGTCTGGCAAGCGGCCTCTTCGAAAGAAGGGCAGGACCGCGACGCCGGCGGCCTCTGTCCAACCGGAGGCGCCGGATAACCTGTTGGAGGCGCTTAAAGGCGCTTCCATCGAGGAAGAACACTGCACTATCATGAGTGCGGTGATTAAGAAGGTTCAGCTCGCTAAGAGCAGGCTGACCCAAGCCTGCAGCAGCCTTCTAACAGGCTTTGAGGTAAGAAGTTAAAATTATGTAGTGTAATACCGCATAGACAGTAGCCCCTGATGCTTAGTTCGGTGTTCGGAAAGAAAAGCCGGACTGAGGGTCTATCAAGATATGCGCAGGGTTGCTAAAAAATGTGTCAATATGGGTTTACAGGATGCGCTGCTGACCTCTGCCGCTTTAACGGCGGAGGTCGAGGTGCTGAAGAAGGATCTCGAGCGGTCCGAGCAAGAGCTCGGCCATGCCAAGAGGCACCTCGAGGAAAAAGAAGGTGAGTAATACCTCTTTGAATAAGTACCTTACAGAAAAGGATTTTGGTTGCAAATAAAATTAACAAGGATAATATGTGTATTACAGGGGCCACTAACGAGGTGGCAGCCCTGAAGGATGCCGTGTCTGCGGCCGAACGCAATGCGGCCACGGAACGGGCTGAGCGAGAAAAGCAAGAGGCACGGGTGGCGGAAGTTTGGCAAGAGCTCCAGGCTCTCATGGAAAAGCATGAGAGTTTGGAGGGTGACTCCAAGACTCGAGAGTCCAAGCTTGCCTCGGCTCTCGAAAGTGCCAAGTCCGCCAAGGCCGAGGCCCATAAGGCCCTTCAGGAAGTTGAGGACATAAAGAAGATAGCGGCGGGTAAGGCATTTTTCATGCAAAGCAGGCATGTTAATGTGAACTACCTGACACTTACCCGAATTCGGAGCTCTCCAGGGGCGTTTGCAGATCTGCCGCGTAGTGCATCTGATGCCGCCGCATTCTATCCTGGCAAGGAGGGAGCTCGACGGAGAAGGTCTTCGGTCTCAAGACTCGAGGCCGGCCATCCGGTGCCCCAAGCGACCAGTGAAGCAGTGGTCGAACTCCTAAGGTAGCCGAGGAGGCCATGAAGGGTCTCATAGTCCGGTGTGGGCTGGACAGGCCATGCCTGGAGCTACTTTGGCCTCGTCAATGGCTGTTGGATGCATGCCCCAGGCTGGATGTAGTCAGCGCTCCGCTTTGTGTCGAAGCTTCTCGTCGGGCCCTTGCCCGCATAAAGGTGCAATGGGGCAAACTGGATGCGGAGAAGCTTCTCACGGACCCACCACCGCCGGGCAAGGAGCATCGCACGCCGGAGAGGTATTATAAAATTGTCCTGAAGGGAGCCTGCGATATTGCAGATGAGTGCTCCCGAAATGTAATCTTTGAGTGAACTCGCTGTGTTTTTATCCTGTGCGCTGAAAACTTCTTTCATATGCGCCATGAGCAACGCTTTTTTAATTTAAAATATTACCTTCTGTGCGGCCGTTTGTAAGATTTGAGAGATGGCAAGTCGTTGGCTTCAGCCCCCAAGCCACGAGTGCTGGGGTGTTCGGGATAAACTTGAGCACTCTTGTTCCCATTTTTGGGTCCATCTAGGGAGGCGCTCAACTCGACGAACAAGGCAACCAGACTTATAATGCTTGAACACTCTCACTTAGCCATAGAATTCTATAATTTTAAATTTCGGCGAAGCCCCTGGTATTCGGAAGACCGAATCCGGGGCGCTATCCACGCCTTCTTCGGACATCATCCGGAACTTCGCTCGAAGCAGCGTGAGTCTTTAAGGACCCGAAAAAACCTCTCGAACAGCGACCAGTCTCTCGCCTTATCATGCCAGTCAGTTTTAGCTTTCTCCACTGAGGCGTTAGCCCGGCTCAACCGGGGTGCAATCGCAGTGGTTCTCCCAGTCCTAAGTTAGCTGACGGAACGGAATGTAAGGCACCAAAACATGGGAGCCGGGCAAACCCAACTATTGACCCAAGACATGATTCGGAGCCGATTCATATAATGCTATAAGTTCGGGGTGCCGCACTTCTGAAAGTGTTCGGACTTATCACACCATAGAGTGGGGAACGGAAGCCCCTGGCGTATTCGGCCGTACCAAAATATACGGGTGCAAGATGTCATATAATGAACATATATATAAAAGATAATGCAATCGCAATAAAAAGGTGCTGCATTATTTATGAAAGAAAGTATGCTAGTAGAGCGGACTGATACAAATAGTGCGGTAAGCAAAGGATTTGGACTCAATAAACATGTCCCCCTCCAGGGATGAGCTGCAGACTTGGTGTATATAATCGAATTTAATGCTCGTAATTGAGACCACCTGAATGTTCGTCGCGGCCTTCTTTAGTCCCTGACTGTTGCATCATGAGTTCGGCAGGTTCGCCGCCGGACAGGGCTTCTGGTTAACAGAGTCCTGTGTACATAAACAAAGAAGAAAAATAAAAGTAAAAAAGGGGGGCCCACTTGTGAGCCCCTGGTGTGGTCGAGCCGCACTCTGGGTCCATTGTGATCGTGCCCCTTTTCCTGCGCCCATGGTATCTCCAAAGCGTAATGATGTCTGGAGTGTTATTATTCTGCGATCATCTTGCGGGCGAGGGTTGGGGCCCCATTGCTACGCGTGCTCTGATCGCGCCAGGTGGTCTTGGTTAGCATTGCTCCGGGCGCGCTTTGCTGTGTCCGGCCTTTTACCTACCGGACTTGAGAATTGCCTTAGAAGGCTGCTCTGTACTTCTACCGCAAGAGCTGCTGTATGTTCCTCCGTTCGGAGGGAGCGTTCCGTATTGCCATTGACCGTGATGACTCCACGAGGGCCTGGCATCTTGAGCTTTAGGTATGCATAATGCGGCACCGCGTTGAATTTTGCAAACGCGGTTCGTCCGAGCAGAGCGTGATAGCCGCTGCGAAACGGGACTATGTCGAAGATTAACTCTTCGCTCGGAAATTATCCGGGATCGAAGACCACTTCGGTGTGGATGAGCTCAGTATAGTTGGCCTCCACTCCTGGGATGACACCTTTAAAGATTGTCTTTGTAGGTTTAATCCTTGATGGGTCTATGCCCAATTTGTGCACTGTATCCTGATAAAGCAGGTTCAGGCTGCTACCGCCGTCCATCAGGACTCTCGTGAGGTGAAATCCATCGACGATTGGGTCTAAAACCAATGCGGCGAATCCTCCATGGCGTATGCTGGTCGGATGGTCTCTTCGATCGAAAGTGATCGGACAAGAGGACCATGGATTGAACTTTGGGGCGACTGGCTCCATCGCATAGACGTCCCTTAGTGCGCGTTTCCTCTCCCTCTTGGGTATGTGGGTCGCGTATATCATATTCACTGTCCGCACTTGTGGGGGAAAACCCTTCTATCCTCTATTGTTCGGCGGCCGGGTCTCTTCCTCGTCGTCGCTATTTAGCCCCTTGTCATTGTTTTCGGCAATTAACTTGCCGGCCTGCTTGAACACCCAGCAATCTCTATTGGTGTGGTTAGCTGGCTTTTCAGAGGTGCCATGTATCTGGCATAAGCGGTCAAGTATTCGGTCCAGATTGGATGGACCCGGAGTGGTTCTTTTGAATGGCTTCTTCCGCTGACCGGGTTTAGAGCCTCGGAATCCGGCATTGACTGCCGTATCCTCCTTATCGTCGCCGTTAATGCGGCGCTTGTTTTTGTTTCGACGTGACCTGCCGTTGTTATCCTTTGTATCCGGACTGCCAGAATTTTTACGTAGGTTGTTGCTACGGGCTAACCAGCTGTCCTCTCCCGCGCAAAAGCGGGTCATTAACGATGTGAGGGCTGCCATGGATTTGGCTTTTCCTGCCCAGTGCGGGCTAGCCATTCGTCCCGGATGTTATGTTTGAAGGCTGCAAGGGCCTCTGCATCCGGACGATCGGCGATTTGGTTTTCTTTGTCAAGAACCTTGTCGAGAATTATCCGGCGATTCGTCAAACTGCTGAATAATGTGGCTTAGGTCATCGGCGTCGGTGGTCGCATTATCGTGCCCTAGAAGTTGTCGAGAATGCGGCTTCCGTCTTCCCAGACCCAATTGACTCTGCGGGCAAGCTGTTTAGCCAATGCCGAGCTGGTCCTTTAAGCTTGAGTGGGAGATACTTGATGGCATGGAGATCATCACCGCGGGCCATATGAATGTGGAGAAGATAGTCTTCGATCCAAATCGCGTGGTCTGTTGTGCCATCGTAAGATTCGATGTTTACGGGTTTAAACCCTTCGGGGATCTGATGATCCATTACTTCTTCAGTGAAGCATAGAGGGTGTGCGGCGCCCCTGTATTGAGCAATATCGCGACGCAGCTCGAGAGAGCGCTGTCCGCTTTGTTCGGCCCGGCCGGGGTTATTGTATCCGGCACGACGGTATTTGTCGTGGGTCGTAGGGCGCCCACGTGATCCGTAGATGGATCTGGATTGCCTTGCCTTGTCCTCCAATATGTCTCGCAAGTCCGCGCGTTCCTCGTGGCCGTGACTTTTGGAGCGATGCGGGTACGGTCTTGGCTGGGGCACGGATGCCTCTCATCCACGACCACGTGGTGGTCGGTCGACCATATCGTCGCGCTAGTGATGAAGGTATGTATGCTTCCTCCTCTAATTGGGGAGCAGCTTGCGTGTTAGGTAACTTTTGGAGGCGTTCGAGTTTATACTCTTGACGCGAGGACCTCGGTCCATCGATCGGCCGCGGTCTTGATCAGCTTGGAGCTGTTGCTGCTTTTTCTTTAGGCTGTTTCTTTGTGGCGATAAGCCTGCGCTTGAAGCGCTCTGTTCGACGGGATCCTCGTGTGCGAGCGAATTCATCATCGTTGAGGCTTGCTTCGTCTTGGAGGGAGGCATATAGTTATCATCCTCAACCCCTCGCCCGCCGCCCTCTCGTGGGGGCTTGCTTCTGCGTCCTCTGCTGAGTCTTCTTTGGAGGGATTGTCTTCGCACTCTCGGGAGTATTATTATCTCCGTGCGGAATCTCCATTCTTCTTTGGGCGGGATTTAGAGTGGCGCCACGGCGTCGGCGTTTGGGCTGCTTCTTTAGAGAATCTGCCTCTGCTTCTTCGCCATCCCGTCTTTTGGGGTGTCCACCATGTATATGTCGTATGACAAGGTGGTCTTCGATGCCACTGTAGGCGCTGGTTCTGTTAAATCTCCGGCATCGTCGTCCATAGCGTCGATGTCGTCGGAGTCGTAGTCTAGCATGTCGGTTAGATCATCGACAGTGGCTACAAAGTGGGTGGTGGGTGGGCTCTGAATTTCTTCGTCGTCCGTACCCCAACCATCCTGGCCATAGTCCGGCCAGGACTCTCCTGATAGCGAGAGATGCTTTAGTGAATTCAGGATATCGCCAAAAGGCGAGTGTCGGAAAATGTCCCCGGCGGTGAATTCCATAACCGGCGCCCAATCCGGATCGATTGGTAGGGGCGCGGGAGGTTTGGAGTCCGGCGAGGAGTCCGGCACCTCGGAATCACGAGTTTCGCAGGGGAGAAGATCAGTGTTCGGCTCCATCGCCGTGGGTGTTGAAGCCCCCAGGGCGGCGTCTATCTACCGGCCCTCGATATGGGCGACCGGCTCCAGGCTGATTGCCGAAGCGGATCCGGGTGCGGCCACCACTAGTAGAAAACGGAGCTTTAGCGCCGGTTCGTAAGGGCCTTTAGTGCCGGTTACATAACCGGCACTAAAAGGTCGTCACTAAAGGCCCCCCCCTTTAGTACCGGTTTGGCACGAACCGGCGCTAAAAGTGCCACCACGTGGCGTGAGCTCGCGCCCCGGTATGGGGGACCTTTAGTACCGGTTCGTGTTACGAACCGGCACTAAAGGTTTTTTTTTGAATTTTTTTTTTGAAAATTTTGGAAAAAAAAATTTGATTTTTTTTGAATTTTAATTTTTCTGAATTATTTGATGATTTAGTCTCTAATCACCCCTCTTAATTGCTCAAGTGTGGATCACTCATTCCAAATCATCTAACTTCCCGACCGGCCACCCATCCCTCTCACTACTCTAGCCCGAGCACGCTTAACTTCCGGGTTCTATTCTCCTTCGTTTCCGAGTCTGCACTTGTTGTTTTCCTGACAATACTAACATGTTAATCCTATTAACCCTCAGGAGTTTAGCTTGAGCATGAAGTCAAACATTTCACCGTTTGAGTTTGAAACTATTATTCTAAAAAACAGTAATTATTTAGTAACGCTAATATTTCTTGAATAAGTTTGACCATAGCTTGACCACAGTTTGACAGTTGACCAAAATTCAAAAATTGAAATAATTATTTAGTAACACTAATATTCTTGAATAATTATGTAGTAACATTAATACATCTTGAATAAGTAGTTTGACCAGATTTAACCAATTTTTTAAAAAAAACAAAAATTATTTGACCATATCTTTTTTTCCTTTTGGAATTTGAGGATTCTAAATAATTCCAAATAGGCCGTAAATTGTCTCCATCGGATCACGGATTTTCGTGCTGAATTTTTGATATATTATCGTTTTTTCCGACATCGTATGCAAAAGTTATAGCCGTTTACATTTTCCCATCGGATGCGAAATTGCCCTATAGTGCGGGTTTGTAGCACGAACCGGCACTATAGGTCGAACTCTTTAGTACCGGTTAGTAGCACGCACGGTACTAAAGGTTAACTTTAATATACGGTTAAGTAGCACGAACCGGTACTAAAATGTCGTCGTGGGGCCCCGCCCGACGCCACCTGCCACCACCCCTTTAGTACGGTTCGTGCCACGAACCGGTACTAAAGGTTCAACACGAACCAGCATTAATGCGAATCCGTTCGAACCGGCACTAATGTATACATTAGTGCCGGCTCTAATACAAACCGGCACTAATGTGCTGCACGTTTGACCCTTTTTCTACTAGTGCACCAAGGCACTGTTCGGCAGCAGAGCTAGATCATGCCCATTGTCACAGTGCGGCGCGCTCGGCTGTGGCTCGAGTCCGTCGAAGATCAAGTCTCCGCGGACATCGGCCATGAAGTTTAAGCTTCGAATCGACTGACGGCCAGGGCGTAGCTTCGATCTGCTCCATATGGCCAAGTGAATTGGCCCGCGAAACGGCCGAATCTGAAGATCTGCGGGGAGAAAAGTCTCACCGACAGCGTTGCTGGTTGAAGATGCCATCAAGCCTATCGGTGGCGACACGGAGGAACTCTCAATGAAAGCACCAATGTCGGTGTCAAAGCGGTCGGATCTCGGGTAGGGGTCCCGAATCTGTGCGTCTAGGCGGATGGTAACGAGAGACGAGGGACACGATGTTTTTACCCAAGTTCGGGCCCTCTCGATGGAGGTAAAACCCTACGTCCTGCTTGATTAATATTGATGATATGGGTAGTACAAGAGTAGATCTACCACGAGATCGAGGAGGCTAAACCCTAGAGGCTAGCCTATGGTATGATTGTTGTAATGTATGTTGTCCTACGGACTAAAGCCCTCCGGTTTATATAGACACCGGAGGAGGCTAGGAATTACAGTCGGTTACAATGGTAGGAGATCTACATATCCGTATTGCCAAGCTTGCCTTCCACGCCAAGGAAAGTACCATCCGGACATGAGCCGGAGTCTTCAATCTTCTATCTTCGTGGTCTTGGAGTCCGATGGACAATGATAGTCCGGCCGTCCGGACACCCCCTAGTCCAGGACTCCCTCAGCTAGGGTTAGACAGAGTCGGTTACAATGGTAGGAGGTCTACATATCCGTATCGCCAAGCTTGCCTTTCACGCCAAGGAAAGTCCCATCCGGACACGGGACGAAGTCTTCAATCTTCTATCTTCATAGTCTTGGAGTCCGGTCAATGATGATAGTTCGGCTATCTGGACACCCCCTAGTCCAGGACTCCCTCACTAAACGTGATGAAACTCTATGAAGAATTATTCTGGAATATTTGGGAGAATTTTAGGAGGTGGAATCAACATAAACGGAGGCCCGAGGCCACCACAACCCACCAGGGCGCGCCACCAGGCCCAGGTGCACCCTAGTGTATCGTGCCCTCCTCGAACGTTGGTTGGAGCTATACTTCGGGCGCAAGGAAGCTTATATCCGGAAAAAATCATGTAAAAAGATCAACGCAATCGGAGTTACGGATCTCCAGGAATTTAAGAAACCGTGAAGAGCCAGATCTGGGTAGCGCGAAACAGAAGAGAACAGAGAGGGGGATCCAATCTCGGAGGGGCTCCCGCCCCTCCGCCGCCATGGAGACCATGGACCAGAGGGGGAACCCTCCTCCCATCTAGGGGGAGGCCAAGGAAGAAGAAGAAGGAGGGGGGCTCTCTCCCCCCTCTCCCGGTGGCGCTAGAGTGCCGCCGGGGCTAGGATCATGACGGCGATCTACATCAACAATCTTGCTACCGTCAACACCAACTTTCTCCCCCTCTATGCAGTAGTGTAACACCCCTTCTCCCTGCTGTAATCTCTACTTAAACATGGTGCTCAACTGCATATATTATTTCCCAATGATCTACGGTTATCCTATGATGTTTGAGTAGATCTGTTTTGTCCTATGGGTTAATCGTGATCTTGGTTAGTATGATTGTATATTTTATTTATGGTGCTATCCTATGGTGCCCTCCGTCTCGCGCAAACGTGAGGGGCCCCCGCTGTAGGGTGTTGCAATATGTTCATGATTCTCTTATGGTGGGTTGCGAGAGTGATAGAAGCTTAAACCCGAGTAGGTGGGTTGTTGTGTATGGGATAAAGAGGACTTGATACTTAACGCTATGGTTGGGTTTCACGACCTTAATGATCTTTAGTAGTTGCGAATGCTTGCTAGGGGTCCAATCATAAGTGCATATGATCCAAGTAGAGAAAGTATGTTAGCTCATGCCTCTCCCTCATATAAAATTGCAAGAATGATTATTGGTACTTGTTATCGATTGCCTAGGGACAAATGACTTTCTTGTTGACAAAAGCTATCTACTTTTACTATCTTGCATTTTATTCGTAGTTTTATTCTCGCAAAGTACTCGTAGTTTTATTCTTGCAAAATAGTTTCATACTTGTTCTAGGTAAAGCAAACGTCAAGTGTGCGAAGAGTTGTAACGGTGGTCGATAGAACTTGAGGGAATATTTGTTCTGCCTTTAGCTCCTCATTGGGTTTGACGCTCTTATTTATCAAAGAAGGCTACAAACAATCCCCTATACTTGTGGGTTATCAAGACCTTTTTCTGGCACCGTTGCTGGGGAGCAATAGCTGGGGTGAATATTCTCGTGTGTGCTTGTTTGCTTCATCACTAAGTAATTTTTATTTCATGTTCTAAGTTGTTCTCTATCTTCAGTTATGGATATGGAACACGAAACACCAAAAAATATTAGTTGTACTTGCTACTCATGGAGATGGGGAACTGAAAGTGCTAGTTATTGACTAGAGGGGGGGTGAATCGGCGATTTTTATGAAAGTCTTCAAAACTTGGAAGTTTCAAAGACAGACAATAGAAATGACCTAATTGATATGCAGTGGAAGATAAACTACAATAATCAAACCATAGTCAAGTATGCAATGATGTGAAAGTACAGGACTAATAGCAGCTAAGTAGTAAGGATCAGATGGAAGATAGTATGAAGCCAATCGACGATAGTAGTCAAGCAATGAAGTCAAACAGGTACAATAGACAGGCAATGACTTCACGAAGACAAACTCTAAGTAAAGGAAGGGAGAGGATAGAACCAGTCACTTGTTGAAGACACAGGATTTGTTGGAACAGTTCCAGTTGCTGTGACAACTGTACGTCTGGTTAGGGAGGCTAAGATTCAATTCAGAAGACCGTGTCTTCACCTTATTCCCCTTGAGCTAAGGACACACAGTCCTCGCCCAATCACTCTGGTAAGTCTTCAAGGTAGACTTACCGAACCTTCACGGACTTCGTTCACCGGCAATCCACAATGACTCTTGGATGCTCAGAACGCGACGCCTAACCGGCTGGAGGATTCACAGTCCTCAAGTGTAATAAGTCTTCAGGTCACACAGACAGAAAGACTTCAGTGATGCCTAACACTCTTTGGCTCTGGGTGTTTGGGCTTTGTCCTCTCAAGGATTTCTCTCTCTCAAGGGCTTCGAGGTGGGTTGCTCTCAAACGACAAAAGCCGTGCACTAACTCTGAGCAGCCACCAATTTATGGTGTAGGGGGTGGGCTATTTATAGCCACTGGGCAACCCGACCTGATATGTCTGAAATGACCCTGGGTCACTAAGGAACTGACACGTGTTCCAACGGTTAGATTTCAAACACACACGGCAACTTTACTTGGGCTACAAGCAAAGCTGACTCATCCAGCTTTGGGTAGGATTTGCTCTCATTGTCTTCGCTCAAAGACATAGGATTTGGGTTGAGCATCACTTCAGTCATTCTGACTTAGTTCACTTGGACCCCACTTAACAGTACGGTGGTTCCTATGACTCAACAAAGAAGAAAAAGGAAACAGCAAAACCACACAGTCTTCGCGCTCCATAGTGCTCACTCAATGTCTTCTCATGTCATAGTCTTCAATATGAATATCTTCACATACCACCATTGTCGTCAATGTCTTCATACATTTTTAGGGGTCATCTCCGGTAGGTAAACCGAATCAATGAGGGACACTACCTGCGTTATCCTGCAATTCTCACAAACGCTTAGTCCCTCAACCAACTTTGTCGTCAATACTCCAAAACCAACTAGGGGTGGCACTAGATGCACTTACAATCTCCCCCTTTTTGGTGATTGATGAAAAACTGGTTGAAGTTTTCAACGGGGATAAAGTATGTGAAATTGTAAAGGATGGGGTATTGTCTTCATAAGTAGCAAGGGCTCCCCCTGAAGATGTGCATATAAGTAATTTGCGTTTGGAATGCAAATGCACATGGCAGGTTATACTTGTGGAGATCCACTTCAACATATGAAGATAATTCATCATGCATGAAATGATATAGCAAATAGAATGACATGCATAATGAAAAATGGACGTATGCAGAATGATCTAAGTGCGGAAGTTATCATCGCACATGTGGAATTTATCATCGCATCACAGTAAAGCAAATAAGTAGCACACGACCATCGAGTTTAAGTGTTACAACTCAAAGAACCAAATGTTTCAAAAGCGAGAGTTATAAACACGAGGCAAAATATAAAGCAACCGCCCATATGAACCCGCTTGAAGACTATCAAACTCATATGCTTCTCCCCCTTTTGTCGGTAAGGACCAAAAAGGTTTGAAGACATAGAGCATCTACTCGTCCTCATGAGTAGGTGAAGCAGCAGGGTTGTCGTTGGTGTTTGGTGGTGCAGACGTACTTGGTGCAGTGTCAATGCGTACAGAAGTAGGGGGAGGTGAAGTAGCATCGTCTTCATCATCGATCACTCTGGCATTCATAGTTGCCATGGAGGAAGAATAGTCAGAGTCTTCAAGGGATGGAGTTCGACGTAGGACAGCAGTCCGTGGAGGAGTGGAGTCAAACTTGAATCTTTCAGTGAAGCCATCGTCTTGAAGATCTGCTTCAGTACTAAGCAGCGTCAAACTCTTCCATGATCGCCGACAAGTCTCGTGAGCGACAAATGCATTCTTGGTGGCAAGATTTCGAATGCGATTGACGTCCACCAAGAGGCTTTGCATCTGTCTCTTGAGCCAAAAGTGATGCTTATCTTGTTTCTGATGAAGTGCCACAAGAAGTTCTCGGTCATTGAGAACGCGAGAGCGCTTCTGAGGCCTTTGGGCAATGGTGCTTTCAGTAGCTTCAGTTTGCGCACTATGAGGCAGACAAGTGTTCCCAGCCATTGGATAGATACGTGTTACTGCTTGGACACCTTCTATGGGTTGAGTGAAGCTTTGGTGCTCGACATTTTGAAGACAAAGAGGCTTCTTGGCTGGCTCAGAGTATATGGCTTCAACTGACATATCAACCTCTGGTAGAAAGATCAGATGATTGCGAGGAGAGGGCTGATAGTTGACAGAGGAGTGTCGCTTGATGAGGCGCATGGCCCATGGAGCATAGAATTTCAGGCCAAAAAGGTCAGATCCAGACGCAGCAAGTTGCCTAATGAAGAATTCTTGGGAATTGAAGCTGATGCCATTGAGGATGTAAAAGACCAATGTCTTCATGGCTCCTTCAAGTTTGGCCGTTGATGAATGTCCTTTGATAGGCCATAGAGTTCGCCTGATGATGTGATATATTGTGCGAGGCAGATACTCAAGGTCATCAACAAAGAACTCCATTGGGTATTCAACGTCAGATGGCAAAGGCTTCATCATGCTCAACATCTGGCTCGTGTTGGGTTCTGGCTTATGGAAGATGCTCTCCAGTGCATTGCGGTGTAGTTGACAATCAGGTTCATATAGCTCTCCGGGAGTTGGTAGGCCTGTAAGCTCAATGACATTAAGAGCTTTGGCTTCATGATGAACATTTCCTGTCATCCACTCGAGAACCCATGTCTTGATATCCCTGTTGTAGCCGTGAATGTGGAGGGTAGCATAGAATTGAAGCAAAAGTTCCTCATTCCAATGTTCTTTGTCTATCACAAAGCTGAGCAGACCTGCATCACGAAAGCAGTCAAGAGCTTCTTCTAGGCATGGCAGTTCAGCAATGGCTTCAGTGTCGAGACGCATATGAGGGAAAATGCACTCTTGATCATACAGAACGCAGGAGTAATAGCTTCTCTGCTGATAGCTCCAGAAACGATCAGATGATATTCTTGGTTTTGAGTAGGGGTTCTTTGTGCTGTCAAAGAAAGTGTTGTGGCTTTTGAAGCCATTTGCATTGAAGGACCCTGTAGAGTTTGCAGTACCTGGGAACCTTGGCAGTCTTGGCTTTGGTTTACGGACACGAGGCCTATGCTCAACATGATAATCAAGCCGAGGACCTGAGGCGAGGGCGGGGGACGAGAATGGGCCATCGGACGATGGTTAGTGACCATGATTGTATGCTTGCTCAATTGTATAGGGCCTTGGTGGCGAAAAGGAGCGATGGCAACACTTGAGGCTTCGGGCTGCACAACAGTGCCGGGAGCGATTGCCTCATTGGTTTCTCGGCACTCTGGTTGGTGCAAGCTCCACATTAGCTTCAGCCATGACCCGTCATTGGCTTCATTTGCGTTAGTGGTGGCAGCTTCAAGATTTTCAACCTCCACTTGATGAGCTGGAGGGTGAGACCTTTCGCACATTCACATCGGGAACAACCTGCGAAGACTAGGGGAGTAGGTACACGTACGTCTTCTTGATTGTCATCGGCTGATGCAGCCGGATTGTCTTCAGCAGGTTGGGCTTCAGACACAGAGACGTTCACAGTTGGAGTGGCTTCACGAAACACTTGACATGCAATAGGTTGGTGATGCACTTCTCCTTCTGGAATGCTCGAAAGAGGGACTTGAGGCCTTTGTCCTTTGCGAAGCCTGCGGAATGCTGGCAACGCCTTTGGAGATGGAGTTGGCTGGGCCTCAAATTCCTCTTGTTCTTCTTGCACAGGTGGTGTGACTTGTGGTTGTTGTTGGGGAGTACTTGGGGAGTCTTGTTGCTGTGGGTGATCAGCCCATGATGCATCCTGAGCAATTGGCGTCAGAGGACGACCAATGCTGATGAGTTCGCTGTTCGTGAGAACAGGTGATGATACCAAGTTGTGTTCGATCTGAGGAAGAACTTCATCATCTTCAACATTGTCATGGTGACCAATGTCTTCAGCAGCGGTGGGTTCAGCTGCTGGAATGTCTTCAGCTTCATGAGCCTCGATAGAGAATATCACCCCAAGGACTTTCGATAGCATTCTTCTCTGCATATTCCTGGGTCACGAACTTGTACTTGAACCATTCTTCAGCCCAATAGCGTCGAATCCATTGGATTCGTGTCTTGCGCTGATGATAATTCTCTTCAGGATCTGTCTTATAAAGCTCTGCTAGGTCATCAGGCAGATCTTTTGATGTTCCCCCACGACGTTGTCTGCCACCCTTCCTTACTGATTTTTCTGTAGCCATGAACTTCAAACTAAATGGCTTCAATACGTTCAAAGGCTTCAGAGACTTTCGCTTGCTGGTCAAACAGGAACTGGCTTCGGGAGAGTTAATGTGATGCTGTAAGAATTCTACAAACAAATGCAGACTATGAGAACCAAGGGATTCTCCCACGGACATGTACCTGTGACAGCATTAGAGATGCGAGGGAAGGGGAAGAAGTCATATGCATTCTCAGAAGATTTTGAAGATAAATCAGTTTGAAGACATTGACCTCATGATGCGAAGACATTCACTTATATGTTGAGAGTTGGTTCCAGATTTGTACGAATCCGTGAATAAGTACAAGTGAGGAATCAAACTAGATATGAAGTTTAAGTGAATGGACTAGGCGGTATGAGATGCAAACAGAATAGATCTAACAATGTGTAGACAGAAACCACTTTTGGTAGATAGGATGAATCTTTGAAGATCAAAAAGACAGTAAAAATAGAGTTATATTTACCACACGAAGAACTGCTAGATGGGATGAACAGGAGACCAAGCAGTTCAATCCACCGTTCCCTAACTTGGCGACGGAGGACACCTACGGCGACGGCGGAGAGGATGATGTCCGCAGCCGGCGTGAGGACGGCGTCGGAGAGGTCGCGGCAGCTAAGCGCTTTGTCGCCAGCGTCGTCGAGAGCTAGCGGTGGCGCTAGGGTTTTGACGAGGTGGAGAGGTGGAAGAAGGTGTTCTTTACCGCAGGGGACATGTATTTATAAGGAAGTGTGCGGCACAGTGCAATTACGCAGGTTCCCCTGGCGGTACACATCTGAGGGGCACGTGGCAAGCATGCAACATACTCAGAGTTGTCCCACGTTCCCACGCCCGCCAGGCATGTCGGATGGTTGTTCCGGCTTCTCCGAATATAGAAAATAAAGATGAGTCATTTAAAACATACTTAATGTTTGTCTCTGTGTCTTCTGCTGACTAGGACGCAGAGAAGACATTTGACAGTTTCAATAGAATGCATATGATTTGGACAGATAGAGTTTGAGATAGAAAGCATAGAGAGATTAGGGTCCGATCACATTCACTTAGTTCAAAAGATTCAACTAGGAAGACATAGCTATAAGTGCATGTTGTAGAGGACAGAACACTAGTGTGTATATATATATATATATATATATATATATATATATCAGAAAGCAATCAAATCATCATAGTGAAGAGAATGATGAAGATAAATTGAAACTGAAGACAAACCAAATGCGAGGTCATTGCAAAAATAACACCATGAGTGAAACACTTCAAACAAAGAAATTTGGTGGTGGCGTTACCCACCGTATAGGAAGTACTAGACCCAGACACGGCGCACAATTATCGTGGCGCTCCGAAGTCAAATTCCATGTTAATGTATTCACACTCAGAGTGTAAGTCTTCATTGATTGAAGATATACATTACTTCGTGTGTTGCACATCTAAGTCATCAACATGCATAAGGGTTAGGATGTGTGCCTGATCACAGGACATTTGAGGATTCCAAGATATTTAGCTCACACCGTAACTTGCAAAACATTTTCTCATCCAAGGGCTTTTTGAAGATATCTGCCAATTGCTCTTCAGTGTTGACGTGAATGATGTCAATATCTTTCTTCATGACATGATCTCTGAGAAAGTGATGACGAATTTCAATGTGCTTTGTCTTCGAGTGCTGGACTAGATTGTTGGCAATCTTGATGGCGCTTTCGTTGTCGCAGAAGAGATGCACTTGTTTCAGATTGATGCCATAGTCCTTGAGAGTTTGCTTCATACATAGAAGCTGAGCGCAACAGGATCCAGTAGCAATGTATTCAGATTCAGCAGTTGAGAGTGATACACAGTTCTGCTTCTTTGAAGACCAACAGACAAGTGATCGACCCAGAAAGTGACATGTGCCTGATGTAGACTTGCGATCCACCTTGTCACCAGCATAATCAGCATCCAAGAATCCAACCAAATCAAATTTTGAGCCGTTTGGATACCATAATCCGAGTGTTGGGGTGTAAGCCAAATATCGAAGAATTCTCTTCACAGCTAAGTGATGCGATTCCTTTGGTGCCGCTTGGAATCGAGCACACATGCAAACACTAAGCATAATATCTAGCCTAGATGCACATAGATAAAGTAAAGAACCAATCATGGAGCGGTATACCTTTTGATCGAACTCTTTACCATTGTCATTGGGACCAAGATGGTGTTTGGCTGGCATTGGCGTCGTGTAACCTTTGCACTCTTCCATTCCAAACTTCTTCAGACAATCTTTGAGGTATTTTTCTTGAGATATGAAGATGACATTCCTTTGCTGACGAATTTGAAGACCAAGGAAGAATTTCAGCTCACCCATCATGGACATCTGATATTGCTCTTGCATCATGTATCCAAACTCATCACTATACTTCTGGTTGGTGCAGCCGAAGATAATGTCATCCACATATATTTGGCACACAAATAGTTCGCCATCATATGTCTTCGTGAAGAGTGTAGGATCGAGGGATCCAGGTTTGAAGCCTTTGCTCTTCAAGAAGTCTTTGATCGTATCATACCAAGCGCGGGGTGCTTGTTTGAGGCCATAGAGTGCTTTGTTTAGCTTGTACACCATATCAGGATGTTTTGGATCTTCAAAGCCAGGTTGTTGAGCGACATACACTTCTTCTTCAATCTTGCCGTTGAGAAATGCACTCTTCACATCCATTTGATATAGCAAGATGTTGTGGTGGTTAGCATAGGCGAGCAGTATGCGAATAGCTTCAAGCCTAGCAACAGGAGCAAATGTTTCATCGAAGTCAATTCCTTCAACTTGAGTATAACCTTGAGCCACAAGACGTGCTTTGTTTCTGACGACTTGACCATGCTCATCTTGCTTGTTTAGATATATCCATTTTGTGCCAATAATGTTATGCTTGCGAGGGTCAGGTCGCTTCACAAGTTCCCAAACATTGTTCATCTTGAACTGTTGAAGTTCTTCTTGCATAGATTGAATCCATTCAGGTTCCATAAAGGCTTCAGCAACTTTCTTGGGTTCTGATATTGATACAAACGAAAAGTGCCCACAAAAATTTGCTAACTGTGTTGCTCTTGAGCGAGTGAGTGGACCAGGTGCATTGATGCTACCAATTATCTTCTCAATTTGAACTTCATTTGCGATTCGAGGATGAACTGGATGAAGACCTTGCTCTTGCTGATCATTGTCATTGTTGGGAGGATTGTCTTCGTCTGAGCATTGTCTTCAGGTTGGTTAGGTGCAGAAATGATAAGTTCCTCTTCAGGCTGTGCCTCAGAGGGCATGATTTCACCAGTTCCCATCAGCTTGATAGATTCGCTCGGCGGAGCTTCGTCTAATGTACTTGGCAGGAGTTCTTTTTGTGAACCATTTGTCTCATCAAATCTCACGTCCACAGTTTCGACGATTTTGTAGAGATAGAGGTTGAAGACTCTGTAGGAGTGCGAGTCCTTTCCATAGCCAAGCATGAAGCCTTCATGAGCTTTAGGTGCAAATTTTGACTTGTGATGAGGATCCTTGATCCAGCACCTAGCTCCAAATACTCTGAAGTAACTGACATTTGGCTTCTTGCCAGTAAGGAGCTCATAGGATGTTCTGTTCAGAATCTTATGGATGTACACACGATTGATGATGTGACATGCTGTATCAATAGCTTCAGGCCAGAACTTTCTTGGTGTCTTATCTTCGTCGAGCATTGTTCGAGCCATCTCAATGAGGATTCTGTTCTTGTGCTCAACGATGCCGTTTTGCTGAGGTGTGTATGGAGCAGAGAACTCATGAGTGATTCCCATTGTATGCAGATAAAGATCAAGTCCGGTGTTCTTGAATTTAGTGCCATTGTCACTTCTGGTATGCTTGATCTTCATGCCATAATTGTTCATTGCTCGATTGGCGAAGCGTCTGAAGACATCTTGCACTTCAGTCTTGTAGAGAATTATGTGCACCCATGTGTATCTTGAGTAGTCATCAACAATGATGAAGCCATAGAGACATGTAGTTGTTGTGAGGGTGGAGTAGTGAGTAGGTCCAAATAAGTCCATGTGTAACAGCTCGAAGGATTGAGATGTCTTCATGATTGTCTTCGAGGGATGCTTGGCCCTAGTCATCTTTCCAGCTTCGCAGGCACCACACAGATGATCCTTCTTGAACTTGACACCCTCGATGCCTATGACATGCTTATTCTTGACGAGTGTGTGTAAGTTCCTCATGCCAGCATGCCCCAGCCTCCGATGCCAGAGCCAGCATTTTGAAGCTTTTGTGAGAAGACATACGGCAAGCTGTGGACCTGCTGAGAAATCTACCATGTATAGATCATCTTTCTGATATCCTTCAAAGACTAGAGACTTGTCAGATTCCATTAGTACAAGACAACGATATTTTCCGAATAGCACAATCATGTTCAAGTCACAAAGCATTGAGATAGACATTAAGTTGAAACCAAGGGATTCAACAAGCATCACTTTATCCATGTGTTGATCCTTTGAGATTGCAACTCTACCTAGACCCAATACCTTGCTTTTACCAAAGTCAAGAAATGTGATGTGACTCTTGTCGGATGGGCGTAAGGTTGAGTCCATGAGAAGACTTGATCACCAAATATATGATTTGTGCATCCGCTGTCCATAATCCATTCAAAGCTTTTGGTGACATACCCTACAAAGCGATTAGGAGGATAGGCTTCACAAAGAGTGTTGTGAAGCATAAGCATTTGACACACACAAGGATTGTCACAGCTTAGATCAAGGTTAGGACTCATAGTATGACTGGTAAGCGATTCAGATGTGAAATATATAGTAAGTCATTTTATCATGTGTCCATAATGGGTTTTAGGTCCCCAGCAATAGCATCGGACGCCTTTGATTGCAGGCTGGAGACCTTTCTCTGCAAAAGAAAGTTAGTTCTTCTTCACCACCCACATTTTCAGGGGTGGCTTAGAAGCAATGAGTCTAAGTGCAGCATCTGAGAATTTTGGCTTTGGAGCCCTAGCAAATAGCCTTGCAGGAGATGAATGATACTCATATGAATAAGCAGAAAAGTTCTTAGTTCTATGAAAATAGCGGTTTGAAGACACACGCTCATATTCATAAGTCTGAGTATGATTTCCCTGCAAAACATTTGTGTTAGGGTGACTCAGGTGAGTCATGTATTTGTATGAAGCCTTTGGGTCATATGAAGCCATAGGTCTGGGGTTTGTCTTCTTCCTTGGTGGTGTCATGACGACATTCACAGAAAGATTCTCAATGCACTGCTTAGGTACCCAGATCTTCTTCATAGGTGGTCCATTCCTGCAGTTAGTACCAACATACCTAGCAAACACTTCACCATTCTGATTCTTGAACAGCTTATAGTTTGCATCAAAGGATTCATCAATGATAATAGGATTAGCACGGGTAAAGCCAGATAAGGTGGATGGATCTACTGAAGGTTCCTTTGCAGCAACCCATGTGGTTTTGGGGTACTTGCTCGGGCTTCGATCGACCCATCAACTTTCATTTTCCTCTCAGACCCAACACCCTCTTTTCTAGGGTTTCGGTTCAGAATCGCTTTTGAGGACATCGCACGATGTCGATGTCCTTCGACTTTATACATCCTGTTTCAAGCAATGTCTTCAACCTAGCATTTTCATCGGCAATAGTAGTGGTATCCTCCGCAGAGGGGTTAGTTACCACATCGGTAGGTGAAGACAATGAAACAGTAGCAGCGATGGAATATTCACAATGATGTAGCGTTATCACGCTCAATGCATTTTAGACATGGTGGTTCAAATCCATCTGGCGGGACTGATCTGTTGGCGCAAGTGACTCATTCTCTTTTGAAGATCTGCATGAGCCGCTCTCAATTTCTCAAGCTCTTGCTTCCTTTGAAGATAATCATAGGAGAGCTTTTCATAAGTGGTTGAGGCGTTTCATGACAACTTTCAAGTTCTTGGTACTTAGCATGAAGATTTTTATATCTTCAACTAAGGATTTGTGAGCGTGTCATTTCGCGTCCAACAGGTCATCGCTTTTGTCTAACAGTTTTTGAGTATGTCCATAGCCTTTTGTTGTTCGGTTGCAATTTTAGCAAGTGTTTTGTAGCTGGGTTTGGATTCACGATCGAGTCATCTTCACTTGATGTTTGAAAGTAAGCATCACGTGATTTTACCTTGGCACCACGTGCCATGAAGCGATAGGTGGGAGTAGGATCATCTTCGTCATCGGCTTGGCGTTGGTGTGGAAGTCATTGTCTTGATGTTGAAGATGGACTTGGCAACATAGGCTGTGGCTAGAGCCAGACTTGCAACGCCAGGGTCGGACTCCTCTCCAGACTCCACCTCCGCCTCCTCAGAAGCAGACTCCTCCTCTGAATCCATTTCCTTGCCAACAAAAGCACGAGCCTTGCTAGATGATCTCTTCTTGTGTGATGAAGACTTGGAAGAAGACTTAGAAGAAGACTTTGAGAATTTCTTCTTCTTCTTGTCATCAGAATCATATTCCTTGTTGCTCTTCTTCTTCTTCTCATTGTCCCACTGTGGACACTCAAATATGTAGTGACCAGGTTTCCTACACTTGTGGCAGGTTCTCTTCTTGTGGTCATGGGTGGAAGCTTCATCATTCCTTGAGCTGGATCATGAAGACTTTCTGAAGCCTTTCTTCTTAGTGAACTTCTGGAACTTCTTCACAAGCATAGAAAGTTCCTTTCCAATGTCTTGGGATCATCGAACTGCGGTCGATTCTTCTTGGATGAGGAAACAACTTTTGCCTTCAAAGCGCGAGTTCGGCCATAGTTGGGACCATAGATATCTCTTTTCTCAGAAAGCTGGAACTCATGTGTGTTGAGCCTCTCAAGTATATCAGACGGATCGAGTGTCTTGAAGTCAGGACGTTCTTGTATCATGAGGGCAAGGGTGTCAAAGGAGCTGTCGAGTGATCTCAGTAATGTCTTGACGATTTCATGCTTGGTAATCTCAGTTGCGCCAAGAGCTTGAAGCTCATTTGTGATGTCATTGAGGCGATCGAACGTGAGCTGGATATTTTCATTGTCGTTTCTTTTGAAGCGGTTGAAGAGGTTGCGAAGAACACTGATCCTTTGATCTCTCTGGGTTGAGGCGCCGTTGACCTTGGATAGCCATCCCAGACTAGCCGGCGTTTCGAGCACTCACATGGCCATCTTGTCCTGTGGTCGAGATGACCACAGATAATGTTCTTAGCGATAGAGTCGATTGAATGAACTTCTTGACATCGATGAGGGGTGACACCTTCACGGTTTGGGAACGCCGTTCTTGACGACATACCGAGGTCGACATCGATGGCTTCAAGATGCATCGCATCTTATTCTTCGATAGGGATATTCAGTTCCATCGAACACGGGGCAAGCAGCGGAGACTTTGATTATCCCTGCAGTCGACATAGCTAAAACTCCAGGTGGTTAAACCGAATCACACAGAACAAGGGAGTACCTTGCTCTGATACCAATTGAAAGTGCTAGTTATCGACTAGAGGGGGGTGAATAGGCGATTTTTATGAAAGTCTTCAAAACTTGGAAGTTTCAAAGACAGACAATAGAAATGACCTAATTGATATGCAGCGGAAGATAAACTACAATAAGCAAACCATAGTCAAGTATGCAATGATGTGAAAGTACAGGACTAATAGCAGCTAAGTAGTAAGGATCAGATGGAAGATAATATGAAGCCAATCAACGATAGTATTCAAGCAATGAAGTCAAATAGGTACAATAGACAGGCAATGACTTCACGAAGACAAACTCTAAGTACAGGAAGGGAGAGGATAGAACCAGTCACTTGTTGAAGACACATGATTTGTTGGACCAGTTCCAGTTGCTGTGACAACTGTACGTCTGGTTAGGGAGGCTGAGATTCAACTTAGAAGACCGTGTCTTCACCTTATTCCCCTTGAGCTAAGGACACACAGTCCTCGCCCAATCACTCTGGTAAGTCTTCAAGGTAGACTTCCGAACCTTCACAGACTTCATTCACCGGCAATCCACAATGACTCTTGGATGCTCAGAACACGACGCCTAACCGGCTGGAGGATTCACAGTCCTCAAGTGTAATAAGTCTTGGTCACACAGATGTAAAGACTTGATGATGCCTGACACTCTTTGGCTCTGGGTGTTTGGGCTTTGTCCTCGCAAGGATTTCTCTCTCTCAAGGGCTTCGAGGTGGGTTGCTCTCAAATGACAAAAGCCGTGCACTAACTATGAGCAGCCACCAATTTATGGTGTAGGGGGTGGGCTATTTATAGCCACTGGGCAACCCGACCTGATATGTGCGAAATGACCCTGGGTCACTAAGGAACTGACACGTGTTCCAACGGTCAGATTTCAAACACACACGGCAACTTTACTTGGGCTACAAGCAAAGCTGACTCATCCAGCTCTGGATAAGATTTGCTCTCATTGTCTTCGCTCGAAGACATAGGATTTGGGTTGAGCATCACTTCAGTCATTCTGACTTAGTTCACTTGGACCCCACTTAACAGTACGATGGTTCCAATGACTCAACAAAGAAGAAAAAGGAAACAGCAAAACCACACAGTCTTCGCGCTCCATAGTTTTCACTCAATGTATTCTCATGTCATAGTCTTCAATATGAATATCTTCACATACCACCATTGTCATCAATGTCTTCATACATTTTTAGGGGTCATCTCCGGTAGGTAAACCGAATCAATGAGGGACACTACTTGCGTTATCCTACAATTCTCACAAACGCATTAGTCCCTCGACCAACTTTGTCGTCAATACTCCAAAACCAACTAGGGGTGGCACTAGATGCACTTACAGGAACCTCGTAAAACCCTCGATGCTCGTTAAGTGAAAATTATTATGCACTACTTTGATAATCCTAAGAAAACTCCATTCAACTTGATAATGGGAGTAACATTGGATCAACGGGAATACTTTAGGGATTATCGCTTGACATAAAAAGGGGAAATTTTATGGGATCATATTCATATGTTGCATTGGTATGCTCGGGAGCTATGCTTGAGATATGATTTTACTTGTTGCTCTAGGATGAATGCTCCACATCTTCCCTTTTCATGCAAATTTAATGATAATGAAACCTTAGCTTCTTATGCTAATGGTAGATATGATTATTATGATGTGGAACTAATAGAAGAATTTGTTGCTTTTAAGGGTGTTTATGAAATTGAATCTTTGCTTGAAAAGTATGAAGATTTTGATGATTTAGTTTATAGACCTGAGAATTTTTCCATCCTTAAATATTGTTATGATAATTACAAATACAATTCCGATATTGATGCATTTATTGAGAGAGTCTCCACTGTCCAAGAAGAGACTAATGTTTTGGAGGAGTCTATGGAAGAATGAATTGTTGAAACTGTGAGCTCATTGGATGAATAAAATTATGAGGAGAGCAAAGACAAAAGGAGGAAGAGCGGACTAGCTACCCGTGCCCACCTTCTAATGAGAGTAACTCTTCCACTCATACATTGTTTAACATCCCTTCGTTCTTACCGAAGGATGAATGTTATGATAATTGCTATGATCCTCTTGATTCGTTTGAAATATCCCTTTTTGATGATGCTTGCTATGCTTGTGGGCAAGATGCCAATATGAATTATGCTATTGGAGATGAATTTGCTATTGTTCCTTATGTTAAACATGAAATTGTTGCTATTGCACCCGCACATGATAGTCCTATTATCTTTTTGAATCCTCTAAACTTCACTATATTGGAGAAGTTTGTTCTTATTAAGGAGTATATTGATGGGTTGCCTTTTACCGTTGCACATGATAATTTTGATGAATGTAATATGCATGTGCTTGCTGCTCCTACTTGCAATTATTATGAGAGAGGAACTACATCTCCACCTCTTTATGTTTCCAACATGATAAAATTGCAAGAAACTGCTTATGCTATGTATTGGCCTTTACTTGATGTGCATCAATTATTCTTGCATGACATGCTGATGCATAGGAAGAGAGTTAGACTTCGTCATTGCTTGATATATGTTGCTTTGTGCTCACTAATAAATGCCAAATCATTGCTAATTAAAATTGGCTTTGATATACCTTGGGATCCGGGTGGATTCATTACTTGAGCACTTTATGCCTAGCTTAATGGCTTTAAAGAAAGCACTGCCAGGGAGACAACCCGGAAGTTTTAGAGAGTCATTTTATTCTTTTGAGTGCTTTTATAAAGTTTAAACACAAAAAAATATAGAGGGGAACTTAAAACTTTTCATGAAAGAGAAGCGATTGGAAGTTATGCATTGGAGAAGTGAGGGTCGACCTTGAACACTTGTGTTCATGCTCATGGAAACAATGTAGAATTTTTCATGAAGATTGTCACAAAAATAATTATCCCCTTGTACAATTCCATTGTATTATAAAAATAATGTGCCAAGATTTGCCTTTAGGATGAGTAGATTGCTTGTTGGTATGTGTAGTGCAAAAAGAGAAACTTTGGCTGTAGCGTGCAATTTTACATTTTTTACTGGAACGTCAAACGTTTCTGAAACTTTTTGCACAGTCTTGCTATACAAATTGTTTATTTCTTTCATAATTTTTTTAGAATTTTTGGAGTACCAGAACTATGGTAGATGTTCAGATTGCTACAGATTGTCCTGTTTAAGACATATTCTGTTTTTGATGCATTGTTTTGCTTGTTTTGATGAAACTATCAATTCTATCGGTGGTATAAGCCATGGAAAAGTTATATTACAGTAGGTACAATGCAAAAGAAAAATATGAATTGGTTTTCAATAGTACTTAGAGTAGTGATTTGCTTTATTATAATAACAGATCTTACCGAGCTTTCTGTTGAGTTTTGTGTGGATGAAGTGATCAAAGATCGAGGATGTCTCGATATGAGGAGAAGGAGGAAGGGCAAGAGCTCAAGCTTGGGGATACCCAAGGCACCCCAAGTAAATATTCCAGGAGACACAAGCGTGTAAGCTTGGGGATGCCCCGGAAGGCATCCCATCTTTCTTCAACAAGTATCGGTATGTTTTCGTCTTCGTTTCGTTCATGTGATATGTGCAAATCTTGGAGCGTCTTTTGCATTTAGTTTTAATTTTATTTTATGCACCATGCTGGTATGAGATAGTTCATGTAGCAACCAGACCTCAAACAGTCTGGTCTCTGTGCATTAGTGTCATCCCTGTATCGGTAATGCTGACACGCACAGTACTTCAAGGATTTATAACAGAGTAGCAATCACACACTTATTACATCGAATGTCTCAAAAGAGAACTTGTTACAATAAATATGGCTTAAGGCCATCTAATAACGATAACAGCGGAAGGCTTGGAAGATAAAGCGAGTCCATCAACTCCAACGACATCATTGAGTATAAGATCACGACCTAAGGCACCTTACTCGTCGTCTGAAAAGTCTGCAACATGAACGTTGCAGCCCGAAAACGGGTCAACACATGGAATATGCTGGCAATGTAACACATAGAGAGTAATGAACAGAATAATGCTATACTACATGCATATATGGCTGGTGGAAAGCTCTATGGTTACAGTTTTGCATAAAGCCAATTTTTTCCTACAACAAAGGAATAAATTTTATTTAACTACCATGGTGGTTGTTAAACATTGAGAAGGTTCACCCAACTCAATCCCAATTAAGCATCATCATTAAAACCCAAAAAATTAAATTAAAGTAACATGATGAGATTCACATGAAATCCAGGTACTAGATACTCAAAACGTCCATAACCGGGGACACGGCTAACCATGATTAGTTTATACACTCTGCAGAGGTTTGTGCACTTTTCCCCGCAAGACTCAATCTCCTCCGTTGGATTTCCCGCACTACATGGTGTTTGAGAAACGGATGACCAAGACATAGTCTTTCAGAAGCGTTTGCACCTTACGATGGGTGAGCAGTTACACCTACTTTCCCTACATCGCTAGTCTACCACCGTAAGAGTTCACACGACTTAATCAACTATGCTAGAGCCCATAGTAGCTTGCATTTGCACACGGAAGTTTCTAGCATGAATAATCTCATGATCCCTTTGAGCACAGGTGGCGGTCCGTAGGAGAATCACACGGTACCCCGGCATTTCCAAACATACAGGCAACACTGGGTTCCCCAGGTGCCTCAATCCACCCAGATGTGAGTTAAAGTTGCCACCTTAAGTAAACCATTAATTAACAATCTCACATCTGTCATGGATACACTCACCCAATCCACGTCTACTAGCATAGCATAGCAATATAAGCAAACGTAGAAGTAACTCCCAAAGGTTTGAATATAAACAGGTAATAGGTTCTACCTCATCTACTTCCCAAAACCCCACATTTTAGTCAGATCCTAATCATGCAATTGTTTGAGGATTGATCTAATGCATAAAAACTACTCCCTCCGTTCCTGAATATAAGTCTTTGTAGAGATTTCACTAGGTGGACTACATACGAAGCAAAATGAATGAATCTACACTTAAAATGCATCTATATACATCCGTATGTGATTCATAGTGAAATCTCTACAACGACTTATATTTAGGAACGGAGGGAGTAGGTAGTAAAGATGTATGATCAAAGTGTTACTTGCCTTGCTCATGATCCGTGAAACCTAGAGACTCGTAGTAGCAAGCGGCGCACTCCGGGTACTCTATCGCAAACAAACAAGCATACAATAAGCACTCATCTAATGCACAGGTAAAACTCAATTAATAGATCTAACCAGAAAGCTCAACTTAAGAACTCCGGTTTGCAAAAAGAATCGAATCAAACGAAGCAACGAAAATCAAACGGCGAAAGAAACAAGCTTCGTTTACTAATCTGCACCTGATTCAAATTTTGCAGTAGCAAAAACTTGTCTGAAGTAGGTTAAACTGAACGAGGGTTTCGAGACAAAACTCCAGGTGCTTGAATCGCCTGATTCCGATAAACGAGCGAAAAGTTATACTAGAACGAAAATCGGATCAGAAATTGCGATCGGAAATAATCGCGGGAAATCCGAGAAAAAGAAAAACGAACGAACAGGCTAACGAACGAACGTTCGCTGTCTACGGCTAAACGACAAAAACCGTTTGTTAAAATGAACGTACGGACGAACGTCCGTTAAATAACTAAATCGGGAAAACCGACGAACCGATCTAAAAAATAGATCTAGGGTTCTAAAAAACCGATCGGTTTTTATAAAAAAAACGGCGGCGGCTACCTCGGTCCGCGGCTCGGCGAGGCGGCGAGGGGCGGCGGGTCTGGCGGCAGCGGGCGGCAAGCAGGCGGCGGCGGTGGTGGGGCGGCGGCTAGGGTTTTGGGCGGCGGCGGCGAGCTGGGCTGGCGATGGGCTTCGGCGGGGGGGCTTATAAAGGCCGGCCGGGCCAGGAGTCCTAGTCGGACACGGCCCGGTAGGTCGGTTCATTTTTTTTATCAACTCAGACGTGTAGAAAAAGAAAGAAAAGAAATACTAAACGGACTTCAAAAATCCCGAAATAAATTTTCCCCATCCTCTAAAAATAAGACGGACAAGATGAACATTTATTTGGGGCGTAAATGCAATTTTGAAAAACGCGCATTTTTTCTAAATTCAAATAAAATAGCAATAAACTCCGAAATAAAATCTTATTTGATTTTATTATTAAATCTCAACATTTCTTTATTTTGGGAAAGTCATTTTATTCCCTCTCTTTTATTTTTGTATAAGAAATATTCGAAGATAAAATAATTAAAAATCAAATGATCCTATTTTCAAATTTTGAGAAAACTCAAATATGAAAATAACGAAATCTCCAACTCTCTCCGTGGGTCCTTGAGTTGCGTGAAATTTCTAGGATCAAGCCAAAATGCAATAAAATATGATATGCAATGATGATCTAATGTATAACATTCCAAATTGAAAATTTGGGATGTTACAAACCTACCCCCCTTAAGATGAATCTCGCCCTCAAGATTCGGGTTGGCTAGAAAATAGGTGAGGGTGGTCCTTCCGTAGATCTTCCTCTCGCTCCCAGGTGGCTTCATACTTGGTATTGTGGCTCCACTGGACTTTGCAAAACTTGATAACTTTGCTGCGCGTGACTTGGCTGGCAAATTCGAGAATCTTAACTGGTTTCTCATCATAGGTTAAATCACTATCCAGCTGAATCGCTTCCAGTGGCACTGTATCTCTCAGCTGTATCTCAGCCATCTCCGCGTGTCACTTCTTCAACTGGGAAACGTGGAACACATCACGAACTCTTGACAATCCTTCAGGCAATTCCAACTTGTAAGCAACTTCACCCATACGCTCCAAAACTTTGTATGGTCCCACAAAACGTGGCGCTAACTTTCCCTTAACTCCAAAACGCTTAACTCCTCGAAGTGGAGATACACGAAGATACACTCTGTCTTCGACTTCGTAAATTGTCTCCTTGCGTTTAGAATCCGCATAGCTCTTTTACCTGGACTGGGCTACCTTGAGCCTACCGCGAATCAACTTCACCTTCTGTTCGGACTCTTTAATCAAATCTAGCCCAAACAACTGGCGGTCTCCAACTTCATCTCACAACAATGGTGTTATGCACCTCCTTCCGTACAAGGCTTCGAAAGGGGCCATCTTCAAACTGGATTGATAACTGTTGTTGGAAGAGAACTCTGCATATGGCAAATTGTCGTCCCAACTAGATCCATAATCTAGCGCACAAGCTCTCAGCATGTCCTCCAGAATCTGATTGACTCTCTCGGTCTGTCCTTCTGTCTGCGGATGAAAGGCTGTACTGAACTCTAGCCTGGTACCCAAAGTTTCGTTACACCGATTCCGAACTTTGAGGTAAACCGGGTTCCTCTATCTGATACAATGGTCCTCGGAACTCCATGCAGACATACGATCCTGGTCATGTATATCTTCGCCAACTTAGCACTGGTGTAAGTGGTCTTCACTGGGATGAAATGAGCTACCTTCGTCAAACGATCGACTACAACCCATATTGAGTCATAGCCTGAACAAGTCCTGGGCAATCCTGTGAAGACCACTTCCATTCGGGTATCGGCAATGGCTGTAGCAATCCTGCTGGCTTCTGATGCTCTGCCTTTACTCTCTGACATACATCACAAACTGCTACATACTCCACAATATCTTTCTTCATTCCGGTCCACCAGGAAGTGTCCTTCAAATCCAGATACACCTTGGTATTTCCTAGGTGAATCGACTACGGCGAATCATGGGCCTCTTGTAGAATCAACTTCCTGATCTCAGGATCATTTGGCACATAAACGCGGTCCTCAAACCATAAGGTATCGTGCTCATCCTCATGAAAACCCTTAGCTTTTCCTTTGCTCATTTTCTCCTTTATCTCTGCAATCTCCTTGTCTGTCTTCTGGGCTTCTCTGATCTTATCCATCAAAGTAGAGTGAATCTCCAATGCTGCAACATAGCCTCCCGGAACTATCTCCAAACATAGCTCGCGAAGATCCTCGGCTAACTCCTTCGGTAACTCTCCGGTCAAGAGTGTGTTGACATGGCTCTTGCGGCTCAATACATCGGCTACTACATTAGCCTTTCCGGGATGATAATGCAATCTCATATCATAATCCTTAATGAGTTCTAACCATCTCCTTTGCCTGTGATTCAACTCCTTCTGTGTGAAGATGTACTTCAAACTCTTGTGATCCGTGTACACCTCACAATGGTTTCTGATGAGAAAATGTCTCCATGTCTTCAATGCGTGCACTCCGGCTACTAACTCCAAATCATGGGTAGCATAATAATTCAACTCATGGGGCTTAAGCTGTCGTGAGGCGTACGAAACAACTCTTCCCTCCTTCATAAGCACTGCTCCAAGTCCTCGACGTGAAGCGTCGCAATACACCTCATAATCCTTGCGCTGATCTGGCAGAATCAACAATGGTGATGTAACCAAATGTTTCTTCAACTCCTGGAAACTAGCCTCACATTCCTCAGTCCAGTTGAACTTGGTGTCCTTCTTCAACAACTCCGTCATGGGCTTCACAATTTTCGAGAAATTCTCAATGAACCTCCGATAGTATCCTGCAAGTCCAAGAAAACTCCGGATCTCTCCAACTGTCGTTGGGGCTTCCCAGTTTGTCACAATGACAACTTTGGTGGGGTCTACTGCTATTCCTTCTCCGGATATAACATGTCCGAGAAATCCAACTTCCTTCAACCAGAATTCACACTTGCTGAACTTGGCATATAACTGATGTTCTCTGAGCTTCCAAAGTACCAAATGCAAATGCTCCTTATGCTCCTCTTCATTCTTCGAGTAGACCAAAATATCATCAATGAACACCAAGACGAACTTATCCAGAAACTCCATAAATACCTTGTTCATCATGATCATGAAATAGGCAGTTGCGTTAGTCAGACCAAATGACATAACGGTATACTCATACAACCCGTACCTGGTGGTAAAAGTCGTCTTAGGTATATCCTGCTCTCGAATCTTCAGCTGGTGGTATCCTGATCGTAGATCGATCTTGGAAAATACCTTAGCTCCTTGCAACTGGTCAAACAGATCATTGATCATAGGCAGTGGATACTTATTCTTGATTGTCACTTCATTCAGTCCTCGATAATCAACAACCATCCTCAATGATCCATCCTTCTTCTCCACTAGAAGCACTGGCGATCCCCAAGGTGAAGAACTTGGGCGAATATATCCTTTATCCAATAGCTCCTTAATCTGCTTCTTAATTTCCTCCAAATCTTTTGCGGGCATCCTATACGGTCTCTTAGATATCAGCCCTGTGCCTGGCAAAAGCTCAATCAAAAACTCAATGTCTCTATCCGGTGGCATGCCTGGCAACTCTTCCAGAAATACGTCAGGGAAATCCTTCACCACTGGTACTTCCTCTTGTACAACTCCTAATAAGGAATTCACTTGAGTCCTATTCGGCTCGTGCCGGGATACATACTTGATCCTTCTTCCTTCTGGGGTGGTAAGCAAAATTGACTTGCTGGTGCAATCGATGTTTCCTCCATACATCGATAGCCAATCCATACCCAGAATCACATCCAAACCTTGTGACTCCAAAATGATTAAATCCGAGGGTAAAACATGCCTACATATGGTTAATGGCACTTGAAAACATCCTTGACTAGCCATATACTCCGCTCCTGGTGAGCTTACTAACATAGGTGTTCTAAGAACTTTGGTGGGCAGTTTATACTTATCCACAAATCCCCTTGATATATATGAATGCGATGCACCAGTATCAAAAAGAATGATTGCAGTAAATGACTTAACCAAAAACTTACCTATTACTGCATCTGGCTAGGCTTCAACCTCTTCCACGTTAACATGGTTCACCTGTCCCCTGTTGAAAGGGTTCGGCTTCTTTCCAGAGCTTCCATTGACATCTCCATTCTTAGCTTCAGGACATTCATTGGCATAATGTCCAGTCTTCTGACACTTGTAGCAAGTGACGTGGCTCAGATCCTTCTTGGCTGGTGTCGATGGGTTGGTACGGTTATGGCTGTTGCTTCCTCCATTCCCATTACCATTCTTGGGGCCATTATGGTTGTGTGAGCTCCCTCCTCCACGGGTATGCTGAAAAGGTCCTGCCGTGTTCGGGGTAAAACGAGGCTTCCGCTGAGCTCCAGAATTGTACTTCCCTTGTCCATACGTCCTCTTGCGGTTGTCAATCTGCTGCTTCTTCCCTTCAATCATGAGAGCTCGGTCTACCAACTCCTGGTAATTGTTGAAGGTTGCTACCATCAACTGCATGCTCAGCTCATCATTCAGTCCTTCCAGAAACTTCTCCTGCTTAGCTGCATCCGTAGCAATGTCATTTGGGGCATAACGTGCTAGCTTACTAAAGTCATCCACATACTGGCCAACTGTATGTCCTCCTTGGCGCAAGTTGCAAAATTCACGCTTCTTCATGGCCATAGCTCCTGCTGAAACATGAGCAGTACGGAAAGCTTGCTGAAACTGGTCCCATGTGACAGTGTCGATGGGATAAGTGGCTGTGAAATTCTCCCACCATGATGCTGCGGGTCCATCAAGTTGATGTGCGGCAAAACGCACCTTCTCCGCTTCTGTGCATCCTGCAATGGTCAACTCCCTTCCCACCTTACGGAGCCAATCATTTGCAACTATCGGCTCGGTGCTACTGGAGAACACCGGCAGATTCAGCCTCAAGAAACGGGCTAAATGATCAACAGGTGGTGGTGGTGGTGGGTTGTTGTTATTGTTGTTGTTCCCCCGATTCTGATTCTAGACTAGCATATGCATCAATGCGTTTTGCTGCTGGATCAACTGAGTGAGCTCCGGTGGGAAAGCAAATCCATTGTCACATCTCAGAGGCATCTGAGGGTTTAGAAAAGATGAGAATATAGAATAGAATGAGGTCTAGAGAGAATAACACTACCCATATGCACATGAGACAAATGCAAACAATATCACTTCAATCAATTCAAACAAGGGCATACAACGGTCTAACTATCGTTACAAAAGTGCTCGGACTATACTATATACATGGGAGAGTACTACTACTGTTATGGTGGTCGACTAGAAAAATTGATCGGTCGAAGACTCCATGATATCTGCTCCAGCATCATCAACAACATCATCATCGCTATCGTCTGGGTCCGAATCGGTGTCGTCGATGATGATGTAGTTCTCCGGGCAAGTGCAATCATCGTCTTCTCCTCCAGTCGCAGGGAATCATAGCAACGAGGGGGAGAGTGTGTCTACATACCCTCGTAGCACGTAAGCGGAAGCGTTTGACAACGCGGTTGATGTAGTCGAACTTCTTCTAGCTCTGACCGATCAAGTACCAAACGTATGGCACCTCCAAGTTCTGCACACGTTCAGCTCAATGACGTCGCTCGTCCTCTTGATCCAGCAAGATGTCGAGGAAGTAGATGAGTTCCGTCAGCATGACGGTGTGGTGACGGTGATGGTGAAGTAATCCGCCCAGGGCTTCGCCTAAGCACTGCGAGAATATGATCAGGGGTGTAAACTGTGGAGCATGGCGCCGCACACGACCAACAATTGATGTGTGTTCTAGGCGCCTCCCTCGGCAGCCAGGGGCGCCCCAAGTAGGATCTGAATCCTACTTGGGGTTTCCCCAAGTGCCCCCCTCCCCTTTGCCTTATTTTGCCGGAGAAGAAAAGGGAAGGGGGAAGAAAGAACGAAGGGGGGTCGAACCCCATCTTTTACTTCTCCCACTCGGCCTCCTGCCATAGGTGGCGCGCCACCCCTTGTGGGTTGGTGTGCTCCCCTCTCATGGCCCATATGGCCCATATCTTCCTCCCGGGGATTCCGGTAACCCCTCTAGTACTCCGATAAATACCTGATACACTCTGGAACACTTCCGGTGTCTGAATACTATCGTCCTATATATTAATCTTTACCTCTCAACCATTTCAAGACTCCTCGTCATGTTCGTGATCGCAGCCGGGAATCCGAACAACATTCGGTCCCCAAATCACATAACTCATATATTACAATATCGTCATCGAACGTTAAGTGTGCGGATCCTACGGGTTCGAGAACTATGTAGACATGACCGAGACATCTCTCCGGTCAATAACTAATAGTGGAACCTGGATGCTCATATTGGCTCCTACATATTCTACGAAGATCTTTATCGGTCGAACCGTTATGCCAACATACGTAATTCCCTTTGTCTATCGGTATGGTACTTGCCCGAGATTCGATCATCGGTATCTTCATACCTAGTTTACGGGCAAGTCTCTTTACTCGTTCCGTAATACATTATCCTGTAACTAACTCATTAGTCACTTTGCTTGCAAGGCTTCTTATGATGTGTATTACCGAGAGAGCCCAGAGATACCTCTCCGATACTCGGAGTGACAAATCCTAATCTCAATCTATGCCAACTCAACAAACACCTTCGGAGATACCTGTAGATCATCTTTATAATCACCCAGTTACGTTGTGACGTTTGATAGCACATAAGGCATTCCACCGGTATCCGGGAGTTGCATAATCTCATAGTCGAAGGAATATGTATTTGACATGAAGAAAGCAATAGCAATAAAACTGAACGATCAATATGCTAAGCTAACGGATGGGTCTTGTCCATCACATCATTCTCCTAATGATGTGATCCCGTTATCAAATGACAACTCATGTCCATGATTAGGAAACCTTAACTATCTTTGATCAACGAGCTAGTCAAGTATAGGCTTACTAGGGACACATGTTGTTTGTTTATGTATTCACACATGTATTTAGGTTTCCGATCAATACAATTCTAGCATGAATAATAAACATTTATCATGAGTAAGGAAATATAAAATAACAACTTTATTATTGCCTCTAGGGCATATTTCCTTCAGCATCTAGTTCATCATGATCAAAATTATATATATAATTTTTGGCCTCGTGAAGGAGAAAGTATCGCTCTAACTTGGAGGAGGCTTAAGTCAATGTTAATTATATTCATGCCCCAATCATGAGCTCTCAAAAGAAATTATTATTCAAAAAATTTATGCTCGGCTTTCTCGTGATAATCAATCCATGCTTGATAGTTCTTGTACTAGTTCTTTTATGAAGAAGACTATTGAATTCAGGTGGGATCTTTTAGAAAGAATTAAATGCAACTCTGAAGATTGGGAACTCGGCGAAGGTAAAGAGTCGGGTATTAAGCTTGAGTTTGATTGTGTTAAATCTTCTATGAATACCTATGCTTTTCACAAGTTTAGCACCAAATATGGACTTGACTCTGAGATAGTAGCCTCCTTTTGTGAATCATTTGCTACTCATGTTGATATCCCTAAGGAGAAGTGGTTTAAATATCATCCCCCTATTAAAGAAGAAATCAAAGAACCGGTTATAGCTAAAGATGAAACTATCATTTATAATGTTGACCTAGTTGTGCCTACTGCTTATATTGAAAAACCGCCTATCCCTGTTAGGATAAAGGAACATGCTAAGGTCTCAGCTGTGGTTTGCAAAAGTAATATTAAAGCACCTAAACCCTCTAAACAAATTAAAGTAGAACCTAGTGTTGCTATGGTTAAAGATCTCTTGGTCCAAAATGTTGATGGACATGTTATTTATTTCTATGATGAAGCTGCTAAAATTGCCAAATCAGATACTAAAGATAAGAATATACCAGTTGTTGGCATGCCTGTTGTCTCAGTCAAAGTAGGAGATCACTGTTATCATGTTTTATGTGATTTGGGTGCTAGTGTGAGTGCTATTCCTTTTACCTTATACCAAGAAATTATTAATGATATAGCACCCACTGAAATACAAGACATAGATGTTACTATTGAACTTGCAAATAGCGACACCATCACACGACTTGTGATAGCTAGAGATGTCGAAGTCTTGTGTGATGAAATAAAATACCCTACTAATTTTCAAGTTCTTGGTTCCCCACAAGATGACTTTTGTCCCATAATTTTTGGTAGACCTTTCTTAAACACTGTAAATGCTAAGATAGATTATGAGAAAGAAACTGCCAGTGTTAATTTTGGTGTTGTGTCTCATGAGTTTAATTTCTCTAAGTTTTGTAGACAACCTCATAATAAAGAATTACCTAGTAAAGATGAAATAATTGGTCTTGCTTCTATTGACGTACCTCCTACTGATCCACTGAACAATATTTGCTAGACCATGAAAATGATATGTACTTACATGAAAGAAATGAAATAGATAACATTTTCTTTGAACAACAACATATCCTTAAACACAATTTTCCTGTTGAAGTTCTAGGGGATCCTCCTCCACCTAAAGGTGATCCTGTGTTTGAATTAAAGCAATTTCCTGACACTCTGAAGTATGCTTATCTTGATGAGAAAAATATATTTCCTGTTGTTATTACTGCTAACCTTTCAGAACATAAAGAAGAAAGATTATTAAAAATTCTGAGAAAGCACCGGGTTGCTATTGGATTTACTCTTGATGATCTTAAGGGAATTAGTCTCACTCTCTGTCAGCACAAGATAAATATTAGTGTAGCAAGCGTGCTTGACAATTTTCTTGCCATATAGGATAATAGTGCTTCGTCGGTGAAAAAAATAAAATTAAGTTTAACATTTGGCGTTCAACTTATTTCCCACAAGTCAACATGCTTAAATTTTCCCTCCGTAAGTTTGCATGTACCATTTGGGTGTGACAATGAACATATCTATTTTTTTCATATTTGTAAATTTTATTTTTGGCACGCAAGAGCATGTGCTAACTAGAGCCAAAATGAATTTCCGGAATCCCCCCAGCTACTTATCGTCATCAGATGAAAGTTCAGAGCTGAAAAAAATCCTAACTAACGATATTAGGGAGACTTTTAATGAAAAGTGATACTCAAGGACACATGTTCACTGAAGTTAGTCAAAATTGAATATAAGAAGTGTTAAAAAAGACCGAGTACTATTAAATTTATCACCAGTTGCAACACATGGGCATTTGTACTAGCCAATTTCTAAGCATATGTTGCTTCCTGGTACGAGACATGGTCTTGCTAAGTTTGTCTGTTTTCCATGCATACGTGCACCTTCCTAGGGTGAGGGGAAATATCAGGTGCTCTCATCCTTGGGGTGCTCCCTATACTCAAGTCTAAAACATCAATTTTAAATGTTTCAAAAATTCTGAAAAAAATTGTGAATGTTCAAAAGGAATGTGAGCTCCACACAAGGTACGTCATTACATTTCTATGCAGGAGTGTGGAGGTAGTACATGCATCATGTGTAGACGAGACAGGGTTGGCACCCACCATCACTACAAGTCCGCAAAATTATAGTAGGGTGCAGAGAGGGGCTCGTGAAGGTGGCCTGCTACAGTGTGATGAACAACCCCATCACCTTGGGATTGATCACCTTCGTCCTGAATAGGTGGAGAACATGACCACCATCAATGATAATGGCAAAGAAGTGGCAACACAGAGGGGTCACTTCAGTTTTGGATGATTTAATTTCTCTCCCATGCAACGCACAGGTCCTTTTGCTAGTCTATATGAAAGTACTATTACTGAAATTTGCCAAACAAAGATACAACTATAGTCTATATGATCTATGGATTATTACATGATGTATGGAAAAGCCTGACTAAATATAATTTGATTTGATAGAATTTCATCACATAGACAAAGGGAAGACCAAATTCGTCAGAACAATATGCACATCATAGAAGTTTTGTATAGAACAAATATAATCACAGAAAATTGGATCTCTGCTCAATGAAAGAGAAGAGGATACTCTGTGCACAGAGAGATGAAGGCGGAAATTTCTTAGCCTTTTGCTTTTGTCCTGGCAAGAAAAACATAATAAGAAACTTCAGATTGGCTTGCCACATCTTGAAAAATACTATCATATATGTTACAAAATTACATTCAAGGTAACGGTACTAAGTTTGAAACAAATTACAGAAATCAATTTCGATCAGTATCTTCAGTGAGCTATTGAAATGAAAAACAAAGACGCCCACACAATAAATTTAGAGATCCAAGCTACATCATTCTTCTGGAGACATTGCTAACACAAAATATATATGGAGCGGTTCACATCACCTATGAAATTTCATCAAAAATAATAATAGACTAAACCTATATGTATATACATGGAGAACAGCATACCATGGCATCCAGTGGAAATTGGCACTTGATAATCTTAACCAATAAGGACATGTGCAGAATCAGTACGAAAAGATAACAAAATGTCGGTGGAAGGGAAAAATATGTACAAACCCAGAAAATCATAATCAAAGACAATATTCTGCAAGTACAGACTTTGATACCGTCTAATACATTGAGTATACTTGGGAGGGCAGCTTGTAATGCATATATGAAGGTTCAGTTATAGGGGTTGTCAATCATACACATAATAATATTTATATGTAATTTGAAACTGTAACCTAAGAATTTACAACACATATAATGGAATTTCCAGTCTGTAGGGTCTATAGATGTTTGACTGAGTTGCATGCACATATACATTGATAATACACTGAACTATCCGCCCAGAAGCAAAATCAAGGTTCATTTAACTTGAGCATTATCTTTGCACCTGAGTACAAAATGTACCTTAGTTACCAATATTTGGCATATTACCGATAATTTTATCCACTCTAAGGCAGGAAAGAAGGGCAGTCCTAAATGATTCCGCTTAATAATATAGCTACAGAAAAATAATATAGCCTTGAGTGGTAAAAATAAAAATTACAGCCTGCAATAGAGAACTCAAGGTCTTGAAGAGATGAAAGGTGAGTAAAACATGAATAACAAAGATTTGTTAAAACAACTGGAGCTATCCAAAGAAATGTGCAGGAGGTATCGAAAACAGGAGTTGGTGGATAGAACATAGGAATTGAGTAGACAATCCCACAAATTCCATAGTTCGGTTGAGTTACTTACCACCTTGTACAATTGCTTGTGTTCAATATAAGTAACGGAGTTGAAATACTGCTTTGAATATTCATACTACAAACAGCATATAAACATAATTATCTATATTGCTCCTTAAGAAACTGAAATGAAAAAAACATCACCTGCCATACTGAACTTCCCATTGTTCTGGTGTGGACTTGGCACCATTTCATCTAGCAGAATAAATAAATATGATAATGCCAATAGTAGCCCTGAATGCTGTGGGCAAATAAACATTGGAATCCTTCCCACGTCCTCTTCTTGTTTCCTTATGAAACCAAGAACCGATTGTAGTAGTAAGAATAGTTCAGTACATTTTATCGGTGAAGCCATGGCAATACATACCACATACTCTTTTCATTCATCATATGTGACTGTCACGGATGTTACTTCCATTTGCACATAGTTGATAGTTCTCTCCCTCAAACGAATTCAACACATGATTTTGTAATTACAGCTTTATGTGCTCTGCATAATCAGCAAAACAACATGCAATTCAAGGGTAGGTGTTTACAACCACAGGAACTTATTTGAGAACCTAGCTAGGAAGCAAATCAGAATAGAACTTGAGAACACATCGATTAAGTAGTAGTGATTATAAACTGAAAGAAGGGACAACAGATTAGCAATAAAGGTTATCCAGCAGTAAGAAAATAATAGCCCTGACACAATGAATTAATCACAATCCTTATATATGTCACGAATCACCATGAACATAAGCTCAGACATTACAACAACAACAACAACAACAACAAAGCCTTTAGTCCCAAGCAAGTTGAGGTAGGCTAGAGGTGAAACCCATAAGATCTCGCAACCAACTCATGGCTCTGGCACATGGATAGCAAGCTTCCATGCACCCCTGTCCATAGTAGCTCTTCGGTGATACCCCAATCCTTCAGGTCTCTCTTAACGGACTCCTCCCATGTCAAATTCAGTCTACCCCGCCCTCTCTTGACATTCTCCGTGACGCTTTAGCCATCCGCTATGCATCGGAGCTTTTGGAGGCTCAGATCGGATATGCCCAAACCATCTCGACGATGTTGGACAAGCTTCTCTTCAATTGGTGCTACCCCAACTCTATCTCGTATATCATCATTCTGACTCGATCCTTCCTCGTGTGGCCACACATCCATCTCAACATACGCATCTCCGCCACACCTAATCTGTTGAACATGTCGCCTTTTAGTCGGCCAACACTCGGTATCATACAAGATTGCGGGTCGAACCGCCGTCTGTAGAACTTGCCTTTTAGCTTTTGTGGCACTCTCTTGTCACAGAGAATGCCGAAGCTTGGCGCCACTTCATCCATCCGGCTTTGATCCGATGGTTCACATCTTCATCAATACCCCATCCTCCCGCAGATATTGACCCCAAATACCGAAAGGTGTCCTTCGAGATACCACCCACCATCAAGGCTAACTTCCTCCTCCTCACACCTAGTAGTCTTGAAACCGCACATCATGTACTTTGTTTTAGTCCTACTAAGCCTAAACCCTTCGATTCCAAGGTTTGTCTCCATAACTCCAACTTCCTATTTACCCCCGCCCGACTATCGTCAGCTAGCACCACATCATCCGCAAAGAGCATACACCATGGGATATCTCCTTGTATATCCCTTGTGACCTCATCCATCACCAATGCAAAAGATAAGGGCTCAAAGTGACCCTGATGCAGTCCTATCTTAATCGGGAAGTCATCGATTTACATCACTTGTTCAACACTTGTCACAACATTATCGTACATGTCCTTGATGAGGGTAATGTACTTTGCTGGGACTTTGTGTTTCTCCAAGGCCCACCACATGACATTCCACATGAACATAAGCTCAGACATTAATCCTTATATATGTCACCGAATCACCATGAACATAAGCTCACACATCAAACAGCCAAGGTGGCAGAAGGACCAGCAATAAGAAAACGTATTTACCTGATGTAGAGGCTATGCTGATTGCATTATCTAGTACACCCGGTCCACGAAAATTGTTGATATAATCGCTAACAGAATAACCAGATATCAGTAAAATAAATGTTCCACCGAGTATACTTAATATTAATTGCATAGTCAAATATCCAATCAGGTAAAAAGGCAGTAGCACATCCTCTTCAGGGGTAAGGTAAGAAGAGTAGTGATTATTTGTGCTAGCAGTTGGAGCGATGGCAATGACAACAACACTGATGGCAAAGATCTCACCACCTCAGCTTCTCAGCCTGGAAGCTGTTCAGGGTTGCCAAACAACATAAATGAAAACCCGTAAACTCAAGTATTCTCTTCAGCTAGCTTGAATTTTGTGTGCCACCATTTTAAAATTTGACCACCAGATCAACCAAGAAAAGATAGTCTATTAGACATGATTTTTTGAGAAAATTGGAAACTGATATAGCTCAGATAAGCAACAGCAGATTAAAATTTGTCCCCCTTTTTAGGCCAAACTATGAACGGACACATGACTACCAGGACGTGACTACTAACAAATTTACAACTAAAGAGAAAAAAAATGATACCAGGAGTGTTGTCGGCCCATCGTGCATCATTAGCTGTCGGATGTACGCGATCGTGCATCATTAGCTGCCAGATGTACTCCATGTGATGCTACACATCACACGGTGTCGGCCGGCCGCTGTTCATATCCTGTCCTCCTCATTGTAATGCCCTTCACTACTTTTACAGTAAAAAGCATAAATAGGATGCTAGTAAATTATTCTAGCTAAAGTATTAAGCATAAGTGATTATACTCGGCATATTTTGTATGGGTCACATTAGGGAAGATCACAAAGGAACAGAGCAAGTTATCATGGAACCAAATCTGAAAATATAGCCATATTGGTTAAAAATGAACTATCAGGTGCGGTAACCTTTTTTGGAATAGTTGTCTGAGCCATGTTAAGAAGAAAACGTATTTACCTGAAGTATAATGATGAAGACAACTGCAGAGCAATAGGTAAGGGACTTCAAGACAAATATATGGCTAACCTTCATGGTGTACTTTATAACAGAATGCCTTTGGTCTGTCTATGAGATAATTCCTTTTCTTGGTTTCTCTAAGAACACGTGAATTAGGAGCATAGCCATAGCTGCTTGTATGAAGGTAGTAGAAGTAGCACACCTAAAGCACACTGAAATTATGAAGGCAGTAGAAGCAGCACACCTAAAGCACACTGAAATTGATACGTATATATGAGTATCTCCCTGCACACCATGATTTTATTGGATGTTGATCAAACCACAAATTTGATAATTGTTCTGATGAAAGCTCCATATACATTCACTTCAGTTGAAAATTCAGAAACTTAACAGTTCTTCAAGACTCCATGGACTCACACCAATACATAGGCAGGAAATAGATTAGTTAGCAAATGATTTGAGCATTGATAGATAAGATGGGAGCTTAGATAACCACATACCTATGTTGACCACGTTCCTGCCTGATGAAGTCGTTGACCATGGATGAGCTCAAAATTTTGTTCTTTCTTAGATGCGCACATTCTAGATGTCTAGCCTTGGTCGATCTTCATGCTAACCTTCCCCTCACGGGCCATGGCCCATATTTGTCAGCTTTCTGATTGTCTGCAGTCCATACGACAGTGGATGGAAGCGGGCAGAGAAAAAGAGTGATGGCATGAGCGTTCTGCCTAGACCATGGACGGTCGGATCGCAGAGAATACGCGGCAGGAGACGGCCGTCTCCATGGCGAAGGCTTCAAGCTTGAGAGGCGGCGGCAGCGGACTCGGATTAGGAGCGAGCCGAGGAGGAGAGGAAGGGGTCAATAGTCGGCCAGAAAAGTTATTTTTCTACAGCGTGGGCAAGGAAAGTTTTTCTAATGTGCGAGGACTCTAGAGTCACGTGGAATTACGGCAGGAGAAACATCAATGATGTAATTTGAAAGCATTTTGAACTCTAGAAGAATAGAGTGAAAGGAGTCATTTGTGTTAATCTACACCGTAATAAATCGGTCCCACCAAATAAACGGCTCCTAATTTCTGATTAACACCGGAATTTTTGGGGAGTACCTAATTAGTATAAAGATTTTTTTAAGATCACAATCACCTAAGTAAATCCAAACTGTTCCAAGGTTATTAAAGATCTATTTATCCACCAATATAATATCACTTCATAAGTACTACCCCCCTCCTACTGCATAAAAAGGAGCACAAACAAATAATAAAGGCAAGATCAACTACTAATAAGGCTCATACCATTGAAATTGTCATCTATTTTCATTAATCCAAATCATCCTCCCACGATCTTGTACTCGTAACATTCTTGGGGAGGGCTAGCAAAATTATCAAAATCTATCAATTACGGTGATCTGTTTGTATTATCTCCATGCTCATATCCATATGGGATACAAGGTACTAAGCTTAGGTCAAAATATCACAAATCCAAGTGCTCGAATTATCTCCAACCTAGAATCCAACTAGTAATATCCAAGACCATCCAATAATCCACCAATACAGTATTCATGCTAATCATATTACACATAAATCCAATACATCTCAGGTTGATCATGCTACACCCTAAAGTTCGCAAGTTTCAATCTCCAAAGGTGTGAATCTAGTAGTAATCATAACTATGATCCAACCATCTTCCCGCCTTCCCCAATCGCCATCCCTTGATGCTTGGCTCCAAGTACAGTCCGCTCCCAACAAAGTTTTCATCCCTTCCGCCATACCTCATGTGCAATCCACTTCCTGCCAGTCCGACCGGCATCCTTTGCCTGGCATCGAGTTACTATGTGTGATGCCTCAATCCCACATCTCGTGTTTCCCTGCTGGGCGCCGCCATAGCCACACAGGCAGTCGGCACCGCAATGGCCAACCCACGAGACACAGCCCGAGAGCACGACGTTACCTACCGCCAAGGCCAAGGACGCACGGCAAGAGAACGTGTGATGCCGGATCAAGTCAGTGACACGGAACCCCCAAACAAGGGAAGGACACCAAGCCGAATTGGCGGGAAATGAACAACGCACAGGAGGTGTGGGAGAGGGTGAAAACCATGTCAGCTGCATCGAGCTTTGCGCCAAGCCGTGCGGCAATGTTGATCTTCAGGCGATCGAGTAAAGCTTCTCATGTGCTTTCTCATCGCTCCTCTTCAACTACCTCAGCCTCCACTTAGATTACTATAGATCCAAAAATTAGAAGTTATTTATCCATCAGATTTTTTTTTCAAGATCACAATCATCTAAGTAAATCCAAATTGTTCCAAAGTAATAAAAGATGTATTTATCCACTAATATAATATCACATCATAACTACTACCCTCCTCCCACTACTGCATCTAAAGGAGCACAAATACATAATAAAAGCAAGATCAGCTGCTCCAACAAGGTTCACACCACTGAAATTATTATCTATTCTAATTAATCCAAATCATCCTCTCATGATGATCTTGTACTCTTAACATTCTTGAGGAGGGCTAGCAAAATCATCAAAGTCTAAGAACTACGATCCGATTGTACCCCCATGCTCATATCCATATGGGGCGCATACAAGCTACTAAGCTTAGGTCAAAATATCACAAATCCAGGTGCACAAGTTATCTCCAACCTAGAGTCCAACTAGTAATATCCAAGATCATCCAATAGTACACCAATACCGCATTCATGCTAATCATACTATGCCTATATAAGTCCAATACATCTCAGGTTGATCATGCTACACCTAAAGTTCTCTAGTATCAAGCACACGCCAAAATATCACAAATCCAAGTGCCCAATCTCAAGTTTAACTCCGACCTAGAATCCAAGTAGACATATCATTGAACCTAACACAAACAACATTTCTATTACTCTAATATCTCTTTTTTCTTTCATCAATTTTCACAATCATGTTGATCATATTATCTTCATATAAATCCAATAAATCTCCGATAGATCATACTACACCCTAAAGTTCTCTAGTTTCAATCTCTAAAGGTGTGCATCTAGTTTCATACTATATCATAACTATGATCCAACCAAGCCCACTATCATGGTTATTTAAGTCCAGTATAAAGAAAGCTTCCACTGGATGACTATATCCACCAGATTTTTTTCAAGATCACAATCATCTAAGTAAATCCAAATTGTTCCATGTTTATTAAAGATCTATTTATCCACCAATATAATATCACTTCATAAGTACTACCGTCCTCTACTACTGCATCTAAAGGAGCACAAACACATAATAAAAGCAACATCAGCTGCTCCAACAAGGTTGACACCACTTAAATTGCCATCTATTCTAATTAATCCAAATCATCCTCCCATGATGATCTTGTACTGGTAACATTCTTGGGGAGGGCCAGCAAAATCATCAAAGTTTACCAACTACAATCCATTTGTACCATCTCCATGCTCAATCCATATGGGGCACATACAAGCTACTAAGCTTAGGTCAAAATATCACAAATCCAAGTGCTCAAGTTATCTCTAACCTAGAATCCAACTAGTAATATCAAAGATGATCCAATAGTCCACCAATACCGCATTCATGCTAATCATACTATACCTATATAAATTCAATATATCTCAGGTTGATCATGCTACACCCTAAAATTCTCTAGTTTCTAGCTCAGGTTAAAATATCATCCAAGTGCCCAATCTCAAGTTTAACTCCGACTTAGAATCCAAGCAAATATATCATTGAACCTTACACAAACAACATTTCTATTACACCAATATCGTTGTTTTCTACCTACTAATTCAATCCAAGATGATGTAATAGTCCATCAATTTTCACAATCCTGTTGATCATATTACACATATAAATCCAATATATGTCTGATTTATCATACTAGACCCTAAAGTTCTCCAGTTTCAATCTCTAAAGGTGTGCATCTAGAACAAATCATAACTATGATCCAAACAAGCCCACTATCATGGTTGTCATCCAGTATAAAGCAAGCTTTCACTGGATCACTATAGATCCAAAAATTAGAAGTTACTTATCCACCAGATTTTTTTCCAAGATCACAATTATTTAAGTAAATCCAAATTGTTCCAAGGTTATTAAAGATCTATTTATCCACCAATATAATATCACTTCATAAGTACTACTCTCCACCCACTACTGCATCTAAAGGAGCACAGACACATAATAAAAGCAAGATCACTTGCTCCAACAAGGCTCATACCACTAAAATTGTCATCTATTCTAATTAATCCAAATCATCCTCCCATGATAATCTTGTACTTGTAACATTCTTGGGGAGGGCTAGCAAAATAATCAAAGTCTACCAACTACGATCCATTTGTATCATCTCCATGCTAATATCCATATGGAGCACATACAACCTACTAAGCTTAGGTCAAAATATCACAAATCCAAGTGCTCAAGTTATCTCCAACCTAGAATCCAACTAGTAATATCCAAGATCATCCAATAGTCCACTAATACCGCATTCATGCTAATCATACTATACCTATATAAATCCAATACATCTCAGGTTGATCATGCTACACCCTAAAGTTCTCCGGTTTCAAGCTCTCGAAATATCACAAATCCAAGTGCCCTATCTCAAGTTTAACTCCGACCTAGAATCCAAGCAGATACATCATTAAACATTTGAATCTAACACAAACAACATTTCTATTGCTCCAATATCTTTCTTTTCTTCCTACTAATTTAATCCAAGATAATGTAATAGTGTCGGGGGTTGGGTGCGACATATGCCAACGGGTGGCTTATCATGGTGGGGGCGAGTAGAACGTCACGCGCTCGAAACGGATGAGGCGAAGGCATGCACGCCGCTAATCTTACCCACTGGGGCTCTCCGAGGAGATAATACCCTCTTCTCGCTGCTCATGGGTCTCCGCATGATCACTATGGGCGATAGTACAAGGGTGCTCCTCGAGCTGTGTGGAGGCGAGAAGGAACAAGGCTAGCTCTTTCCTCTTGCTATATGGCTAGAAACCTAGTCGGGGCGAACCTTTGCATGGGTGCCCTGGGGTTTATATAGGCCTACTCGGGGTACAGGAATAACTGACTGGCGTGGCCCCAATCGTCGATCTCTCATGCGCTGCCTTCTCCGCCGACTCGGGCCCGCCGACTAGCGGGTCCCTTGAGACAGCCGAGCACTATGCAAAGACTTCGATGACGCAGCTTGGTCATGGGGTCGTGGGAATAAGGCCGCCACTGTCAGCGATCACCGCCACTCCCGTCCAACTGGTTTATGGCTTGTGGGGCCACGCCAAGAGGCGGCCGACTCGGGAGGCCGACTCTGTAGGGCCGTCTTGAACTCTCCGCCGAGCTCCTCTATCTCACCGACGGAGGGCCCGGCGATCTCCGGCCAGACGTGCGCCGTCGTGGTGCAGTCTTTGGTCACAGACCGTGGGGAGGGTCGGGTGGCATGGCAGCAGCCGCGCCTCACCAGAGATCTCCCGTGACGCGCTCATCAGAGCCATGCCCCTCCTCCCGTGGGTCCGAGGGGACAGCCACGACGGGTCAGACCTGCGCTGGTCGTCGTGGAAGGTCGCGGGCCGACTCGAGTCGGCCCTTGAGAGATCGCAGTCCGAGTCGGCTTGGTCCGAGTCGCCATCTGGGACTCGGTCTCTTCAAGGTCGCCAGTGGGACTCGGCCTTATCAAGGTCGCCACCGACTCGGCCTTCCCGAAGGTCGCCACCGGGGCTCGGCCTTCCCAAAGGTCGCCATTGACTCGGACGAGGGCGCGGCTGCCTGATGTCTCGAAGGTCTTGGGTCCCGGTCCGCCTACCCATGGCCCATTACTCGGCAAGAGTCCCCGGTGGGGGCGGGCGGCGGGCGCCGCGGGGCCGGCGCCAGATTCTGCGGCGCCGACTCTAAGATTCGGCCGCCGTTTTCGCCGCCTTGCAGAGCTGCCCGCCTCGCTAGGGGCCGCCTCCCGCAAGTCATGGCGGGAATCCAGCGCGACGCCCACGCTTCGCCATCGTGAGACGGTCAGATCACGCCACGCCACGTGGAGGCGATAGCTCGCCGCCATCGCCGCGGACGGACGGGCCGATAGACGGGCTCGCCACTACCACGCCTCCTCGAAAGCGGATCCGCTGGCCGAGGGCGGTTGGTATCTCCACGGGTTACCGCGGCGAAACCGTGGGTCTTTAACCATGGGCGTCGTGGGGTCGTGGCGCGATTAATCGCCACGCCGCCTCGCTTTCAAATTCTCGGGCCATAATAGGCTATAGGGGGAGCGCGGCGCAAAGACGCGCACTCCTCCTCGCCTTCTTGCCCTTCTTCTTCCTCCGCCGCACATGCCGCTTTCTCTTCGTCGGCGATGAGCTCCTCTTCCGCCGCTACCGCCGCCAAGCCCGGCGAATGGGACGGCTCAGACGTGGACGCGAGGACATCGAGTTCCTCCGCCGACCCGCCGCCTTCCGAAAGGCCGATCTGTGCGAGCTCGCCCAGCCGGCGGGAATCCGCCCGCGCGGAGGCGGCGGCGGGTCATCTTCCGCCCCACCTCATGCGCTGGATGGGCCTCCCGCGGCGGGTTTCTCCGCTGCTCGAGCGGTATTCCAGCTTGACCGCACCACCTCACCCCTAACGCGGTGGTGCTCTCTCGCCTTCGCCACCTTGTGCGAAGGCTACATCGAGTTCTCCCCACCATCGAGCCGGGAGAGTTCTTCTTTCAAGCTCGGCGCGCAGTCGCCGCACGCCAAATAGCAGCGATGGCACGCTCATCGCGTCCACGGCGACGACGGCCGACAACCCTTCCCGCCCATCCGGTGGTGAAGTCGGTGAAGATGTGGCGAAGACATACTTCTCGTGAAGAATGTCGCCACCGACGGCGATCGGGTCAACTTGCCGCCTTCGACCCGAAGCACCGACCGGCGGGCCGCCACCGTCCTAACGGCCGAAGACGCTGTTCGGAGTCGGCGCGCTGGCGCGCCTCGAAGTCTCCGACGCATCGGAGGGCTCGCCGCCCGACCTCCCGCCGCTTTGTGTGGCGCCGGTGCTTCTCTCCAAGGCCGCCCCATCTCATCTCGCCAGATGAGCGGCCAAGACGATCCCACCGGTGTGCACTAAGGACATGCAGCGTGGAAGTGGCGAACATGGTGAACCTCATCGCCACTACAAGTTCACCGCCGAGTGGCGCTTCGGCAAGGAGCCGTACTCGTCGACAACCCTCCGCCGGTGGTAAGTTTTCCGTCTGTGTTCGGTCTTGTATGTATCCGACCTCGAGCTCTAACCTTGTCGGTTTTTGAGCAGAACCCCTCTTGGCGCCGCCACGCTACCGAGAGAACTGCGTGAATACGACTCGACCGCGAGGTCGATGACGCTGACGACCCGACCTAGGAGCCGCGGCGCCGAGGCCGACGCGAAGGCGGCAGGAGGAGGAGGAGGGCGGCCTCAGCCGTCAGCGACCTTCGCCGACCGCCCGAGGATGACATCGACGCAGGTCATCCCGCCATCAACCGAGAGCCGCCCTCCATCCAGCCGGGTCGAAGAAGCGCCACGCCGGCCGAAGGCCTTCGGCCGCCGGCCAAGAAACCTGGGGACCGCCGCGCGACCAAGCGGGAGGAGGCGGCACAAGGCCAACCGCTTCCTAAGGAAGTGAAAAGGCCGCCGCTTATCTCTTCGTAAGTTTTTACTCTTTGCTTTTTTCTCGACTTCGCTGAATTGATCGACTCTCGTCTCTCTCCTCCCCGCCCTCCCTCTCCCTTGAGAGTCGTCGCGCGCCCCGCCATGGGGTCGGGGCGACGCCTCCAACACGCGGCGGGTTGACCCGCCGCCGATCTCCGGAGGCGACGGAGCGAACGCGCGGAGAAGCGCTTGAGGAGGAGGCCAAGCGGCCGGAGAAGGCGCAGTCGACAAGGCGGCCGCCAACGCCAGCGCAGCATCTGGATGAGGCAGCGGCGCGCGCCGCTAAACGAGACGCCGAGGCGGCCGTTCGCCGCCAGCGGGCGATGCTTGTCCCCGCTATCATCAGCGCCGCCGCCTCCTCGACTTTACGGGCGGATCGGGAGGTCGGCACCGCCAACCTTCTCGCCGAGGAAGGCGGCGATGCCGGGCTCGACACTCGCGCGCGCCTCCGCCGCCTCCGCCGCCTCCGTCTTGAGGCCGACGCAGCAAACAGGACCCGCAGACCCAGCCGTCGCGAACGACGCCGACAAGCACTGCTTCAGTCGCGGCAGCCGACTCGCCGAAGTCGAAGGACGAGCTCAGCGCCGCTGGGCTCGAGACGGACGCCGCCAAGATGGCAACTGACGCCGAGGTTTCCAAAGGTTGCCCCATCGGCCGGTGGCGCGCTGGCGCGCAACGCCCGCTGAATCAGCGCTCTTGGACGCTCACCCCAAGTTGCGCAGGGGAAGCCTCCAACTCTACACCAGACGATTCGGCCATGCGGGCCTCACCGTAAGATTTGTTTTTGGCTCTTTGTCTCTTTCTCGTAAGGCGCGCCAATACACCCACTGGTGTAGTCCCCGAGTTCGAGTCGGTGCGAAAGCGCGGGCTCGGAACTCCTTTTAGCGATCTTCGGCGGTGATCGTGCTTTGCGGCCTTGCAGAGTACCATAACCTCACATGACCGCCTTCAACCGCAACGTTGAAGAGCCGAGAAGCGGACCGCCGATCCGGCGGAGAGTCGAGGTAAGCGGATTCTTTCTTCTTGGGCGCGCTAAGCACTCACTGGTCGTAGTCCCCGAGATTCGGGCCGATCGTCACAGCAATCGGGCCGGATCTCCCCACTTTCTTTGCCGATAGTGTTTATCTTTCCTTGGGCTCAGACGCCAACGCCGCCTTCAAGGGCAGCTAGATGAAGCCAACGCCGCCCGCCGCTTAAGGAGGAGGAGGCGACAAACTTCGCCAGAGCGCGACCTTCCGCAACATACCGCCGAGGCGTATGATCTCGCCGGAAGACGCAGAGGCGCCAAGTCGCGGAAGAGGCCTCCTAGCCGAAGTTCGAGATGGAGCGGGCCGCTGGACCGACCGCGAGGCGATGCCGACCTCCGGCTACCACGTGATCGAGGACGCCGCCGACGGTAATTCATGTCTTCTTTTTGGTCTTTCAATTCCTCGTCGGACTATCTTCGTTTTTTGATCGCTTCCTTTCTTGTTCGTCGCGAGACTTCTTCCCGCCACTCGCAGCCGCCATCCCAAATGCATCGAGGCGGATCGGGAGGAGCGAAGGGCACAGGCGGCGATCGCCGCCAACGCGCTTCGTTGTGACGAGCGTATCTTGAGCATCGGGCTCGCCGCCTCGCTTCACCGTCGTCTGCCGTCTTCAACGCGCCGGCGCCTTAAGTCGCCACCGCCTATGGCCGGAGGTGCCGCTCTTCAGACCGCCAATCGGACGGCCGACCGGCCGGAGGTCGCCGTCGGTCGCTTCGAGGCTTGAAGGGCTCCTCGCCCGCCGGCGCGCGCCGCCCCGAGTTCGCCAAGGGCTGGTACTCGGCCGACTCGACCGCCTGGCAGCGTTCGGCCGGAGGCCCAGCCGAGCTGGGAGCCGTGGAAGGCGCCCTCGCCGAGCAAGGGCGCCATCGCCAAGTACACGGACACTAGTGTCTTTGTGCCCGAGCGACCGCCGACGGCGAGAAGGCTCCGCCGAGTGGTTCGGGATGCACCAGAGTACGAAGAGGACTCATGAGGTAATCGGCCCAAAGACCGAGAAGCCTGAGGGCGGAGGCGAGGAGGAGGAGCGCCAGAGCACGAAGAAGGCGACCAGCCTCACTGATCAAGGCCCAAAGAACGAGCCTCGGAAGGGCAAGGCAACGTCGCCGAGGGCGATCAAGCCGAGACCGCCCACCGATCAGCCTGACGCCTGCCGCCGCCTCCGGCCCTCCGGCCCGAGGCCGCCCCTAGGAAGCATCGGCCTTACTGCTTTCTTTTGTTTTTGCTTAAAAACTTTTTAGTTATGAACAATTCCACCATGGGTGTATTCGCCAAGGGCCTTATGTAAATATTTATCAAGTTTCCGCCTTTTGCTTGCTTTGGCTCTTTTAGACTGTTTTCCTTTGCACGCCTCCCTTTGGTTGCCGTCTTGCTATCTGGCAGCTCTGGATCGCCATCGGGTCAAGAGCTCACTACTTTGGGAGGCAAGTACTTAGTCGTTTAAAGAGTCGAGCAAGTTTGTTTGAATCGACCGCCGACTCTCGAGTCACCCGTTCTAATAAAGGTTAAATCGTGAGCCGATCGCTCGTGAGTCGGCTTAGTAGGGGGAACTGGGAGCCAGCTTGGGCTATGCGTAGCTCTTAAGTCCTTAGCCGTTTTCATGTGTGCGCTTGCTTTCCGCCTCCCGCTTTATCGGCGATCGCTCTGAAATGTGGCTTCAGAGGAGACGGCTTTGAGCGCGACATTACTTGTCCGACCTCGTGGAGTGTTTCATAGCACAAAGGCGGCGAGTCCCCGGCCGACTTGTCGGACCCGATCTTGGACGGTATGATAAAATGGGGAAGCATTGCGAGGTTTAGATTCATATCATACAGATAATCAAAAAGCGCCCCGAGCTCGCTCAGGGGGCCCAAGGTCTTGGTGCTTAATACGTAAAGGAGTAGCGCGATACATCTCAGATCACCGTAAAATCTTCAAGAAGATTTGCATTCCACGGCGCCTGCCTCCTTGCCGTAGTCGCTCTCTTGCGTGCTCGAGGCTTCGAGCATCGATCGTAGTAGGCGCTGCTTCCCAAAGACCTTGTCGATGATGAAGGACCCTCCCAAGGCGCCGAAACAACTTGTCTTTGCCGGCCGTTCTCTCGAATCGGTAGAGCACAAGGTCGCCTCTTGGAATGATCGTGGCTTGACCTTGCGGTTGTAGTATCGCCGCAGACTCTCCGGTAGATGCTTTGGACCGGTGAGTGCCAACAATGCCCTCTTCCAGCAGTCGACGCCGTCTTGGCGTGCTTCTTGACCTCCTCTTGGTGTACATGGAGACTCGTGGAGAGTCGAATTGTATATCCGTCGGGATGACGGCCGGCACCGTGACGAGGAAGAACGGCGTGAAGCCGGTTGATCTGCTCGAGTCGTGGCGCAGACTCCAGGGACGGCAGCGGCTCTTCCACCTAACACCGCCGAAGGCCGAGTGGTTCGACCAATCGAGGCTTGATGCCGGATAGGATGAGGCCATTGGCTCGCTTCCACCGGCCGCTTGATCATGGATGGGCAACGGACGCTAAGTCCATCGGATGCCTGCGTCGCAGAAACGAGCCAAGGCGCCTTTGGCGGTTGGTGCCGCTGTCTGTGATGATGCTGTGTGGTATGCCATACCGACCGTGATGTCGGCAATGAAAGTCACCGCCAGGCCCATTTAGTTTCTTGATGGGCTTTGCTTCCACCCACTTGGTGAACTTGTCCATCGCGACGAGTAAATGAGTCGAGCCACCTCGAGCCGCTTTTGAAAGGTCCCACCATGTCCAGCCCCAAACCGCAAAGGGCCAGGCGATGGGGATTGTCTTCATCAGAAGCCGGTGAAGGGGCTTGGAGCGAACACCGCACCCTTGCACTTCGACTAATTCTTTAGCTTCTTCCAAGGCGATCGGCCAAAAGAAGCAGTCCGAAGGCTTTGGCCACGAAGCCCTCGAGGCAGCGTGGTGACCACACTCACTCGATGGATGTCCTTGAGGATCGCTGCCTTGCTCGACTCCACGCAGTCACCGGTGGACACCAAAGACGCCGCTACCGACTAATTCTCTGCTGACTATTGTGTAGGCTGCCGCTCGGCGTTGTACTTGCCGAGCCGTAATCTCATCTGTAGGCAACTCCTTGTTAACTAAGAACTTGAGGATGGGCCGAGCCCATGAGGGTGTTGCTATCTCTTATTCGCTACCACAATGACTTGGACGAGGGCGGCTTGGCCGGAGGCGGCGGGTTGGACTCATTGCCGCTTCTTGAATCGAGGAATCTCTGGGCGATGGCGCAATCCCGGCCGACCGGGCGTAGTCCCCTGCCGATCGGGCGCAGCCCCGGCCGACCGGGCGCAGATCCCCGGCCGACTGTGGCTGTTTTGAGGTCGCTTCTTTGGGTCTTGAGTCGATCCGACTATCTCGGGGAGCCGCACGAAAATAGAGTCGGACTCGGTGAAGGCTTGATAGACGGCTTGAGGAGGCGCCAGAGGGCGACACCGAGGAATCGCTGGCAGTAGAGCCGACTCGTGCCAAAGCATCCGCTTGGTCGCTGTCGCTTCTTGGCACGTGGAGGAACTCGATCCTTCAAAATATCCGCCGAGCCGCTTTGCACTAGGAAGCGGTAACTTGCCATGTTTGCGCCCTTGGCGCCCCATCGGATGATCACGAACCACCAAGTCGAGTCGCCAGTAGACGTGATCCGCGGATGCCGAAGTTCTTTGGCAAGCCGAGCCCGTGGATGAGCGCTTCATATTCGGCGACGTTGTTGGAGGCGGCGAAGTGGATTTGCAAAGACGATTTGAGCTTGTCGCCTTTGGGGAGGTGAGACGACGCCGCCCGAGGCCGGGCGCATCTTGGAGCCGTCGAAGTGTAGTCGCCAATGAGTAGAATCAGCGCAGCGGCAAGTATTGGGTCTCGGCCACGACGAGGAAGTCGGCGGCGCCGCGACTTGATGGCGATCTGCGAGGTTGGTAGTAGATCGTAGGGAGCTAGGTCGATAGCCCACTTGGCCACTCGGCGGACGATCTCGACTTCCGATGATCTCGGCGAGCGGGGCGGTGCAAACCACAAAGTGATTGGATGCTCTTGGAAGTAGGGCTTGACTTCTTGGCGGCAAAATGCACGCCAGAGCACATCTTCCGGTAGTGAGGGTAGTTTTGCTTGGAGGTCGACAGTACCTCGCTCAGGTAATACACCGGTCTCTCGATCGGGAGCGCCTTGCCTTCCTCCTTGCGTTCGACTACAATAACCATGTTGACTACCCGACTGGTGGCGGCGATGTACAAGAGCATGGGCTCTTTGGGAGTCGGAGCCGCCAAAGACAGGGGAGTCGTCAAGATCTTCTTCGCTTGGAGAAAAGCCTCATCGCCTTTGTGGTTCCACTCGAAAAAGTGGTCTTCTTCATTAGTTGATACAATGGCGAGCTTTCTCGCCAAATGATCGATGAATCGGCCGATGGAAGCCAAGCGGCCGGTGAACTTCAGACGTCCAAAGAATGACCGGTACCTCCATCCTCTCAATGGCCTTGATCTTCACAGGTTGCACTCTATGCCACGCTCGAGACCGAAAACCAAGGAGCCGGGCGGTGGGACTCGAACACGCACTTCTCCGGGTTGAGTTTGATCTCGAATCGGCGCAGATTCTCAAAGGTCTCTTCGGATCCTCTAGCGGCGTCCCACGCCTCCGCCTTCACCACCACATCATCCACATAAACATGGGCATTCCCGCCGAAGTTGCTTGAGGAGGCATTTACGCATGCAACGCCGAAAGGTGGCGCCAGCATTCCTTAAACCGAACGTCATCGTCGGTGCGAAGGCTCCAAACGGCATGATGAATGCGGTCTTGACCGTCCACGGATTCACTTTTGATCCGTGATATCCTCGAGTATGCATCCAAGAAGCTCAACACCTCGCATCCGTTGTGGAGTCTATCACCGATCAATCCTTGGTAGAGCGAATGGATCCTTCGGGCGGGCTTTGTCGAGGCCGGTGTAGTCGATGCACATCCGCCATCGCTTGTTTTTCTTCAATACTAGCACAGGTTAGCCAACCACTCTGGAAGAACACCTCCATGATGAAGCCGGCCGCCAGAGCCGCTATCTCTTCTCCGACTACTCTTCTCTTCTCTTCGACAGGTAGCGCAAGGGTCGCTGACCGGCTTCACATCCGCCCGACATGTAACTTGTGCTCGGCGAATTCCGTCGGTACACTGGCATGTCCTTGGGGACCAGCGAAGATGTCCCGATTCTCACGGAGGAAATCGACGAGCTCGCCTTCCTATTTGTTTGTCTAGGCGATGCCTATGACAACAGACTTCTCCGGTGCTCGGGTCCAAGGGTATCTTCTTGGTCTCTTTGGCCGCTTGAATGATCCTTCGCCTCCGACTCCTTGGGGTCTGGCGACATCTCCGGCCGCTTCCTCACCATCGCCACGACACGGTCAAGGAGCCGCTTTCTCGGCCGCGATCACGAGAGACTCGGCCACCGATCGCTTCTCTCGGCAGCAGAGGACGACTTCTTGTAGTCGCCGAACGGTCAGATCCCTTCAAGTCGGCATCTTCATCTTGAGATAGGCGAGTGGGAACCGCCATGAACTTGGCTGTGGCAGCCGCCTAGCGAGCGTGGTATGGGCTCTCCAAGTCCACCACCTCGAACCAGATCGGTTCTCGGCGAAAGTGATCTTTATCTCCAAGAGGACATCTATCGAATCTTGCCAATCGGCGAAAGCAGAGAGGCCGCACGATCCCATGGAAAATAAGGTCTGGCCGCTCTGCACCGCCTCCGCCTCGATTCCGAAGCTTCCCATGGTATCCTTGTACAAGATGTTTATGCCTTGCCTCGCCTATCGGGACTCGCGAGAAGCGGGCGCCCGCTTGTCGATGGCCAAGGTCGCCCCAAGAACCAAGGCGAAGAGCCGGACTCGGCATCACCTTCGGGTGATCCGCCCGACTCCGATAGGCTTTGGACCAATGCATGAACACAGGGCTTGGTGCGCCATCGTTAACTTCTTCTTCTTCTTTGGCGCTTCTTCGGCCGTCGTCGTTAGATCGGTGAACACTACGTATGCTCCGTGCTTTTACGGGAACTCGTCTTGGACCGCGCCGATCGGCCGTGCCGCCGCGGAGGCGGCGGAGGCGGCGGCAGCCAAGCAGCGGCGGAGGGCGAGGCCGTCTCCTTGGCGATCTGACGAGCGAGCGGCACTTTCGGTGGTATGGTTCGACGGCTTGGCACCGTGTGGAACTTGCAAGGACCATCCAGAGTCTGCTCATAGGAGAAAGCCGCAACCGGTTGGACTTGCCACCCTTCGCCGCTGGCGGAGGTCGCCTCAGTCGCCGGTCTTCTCTCCGCCACCGCCGCCGTTGGAAGTCGGTGGGGGCTTTGCGCTTGTTGTCGTTCTGCTGCTGCCGTCGGCCGGCGTCTTCGGCCGGCGTTCTGGGAGCCTGGGGGATCACCTTGCCAGCAGCGTTGACTTGGATCTCCGTCTTCATAGAGGAGTCGGTAGTGGCGTGTTATGCTATAATTAGCACTCGTCGAGGGTCTCGGGCTCGTCGCAGAGGAGCTTGTGCTTGAGGAGGTGCCTTCCGACACCGTCAGAAGTACTCGATGGCTCGCACCTCGTGCACGCCCTCGCAGGAGTTTCGAGTCGCCCACCAGCGTGAGATAATCGCGTCGATTCGTCGGGGCCTTGCACGCGACAAGGAGAGTCAAGCGGCGGCGGCGGAGGTCGCTTATGCGTCTTTGGTGAAGTTGCGAATGAAGGCTTCGTGAAGTCGACCCATTGCTTGATGCTCCGGCTTTAGGTCGTTTCACCATGTCCGGCCGTGCTCTGGAGCATGAGGGGAACATACTGACGGCGACTTCGCTTGTTGCGTTAAGCGATCTTGACGGTAGTAGAGTAGTCTATCGGCCAATCTTCCGCTTCACGGAGCGGTGTACTTGGGCGTGTCTCGAGGAGTGTGAACCCTTTGGGGAAGGGCTCGTTTACGATCGCGGGGCCCGGCAAAGGCGGGCCAGCTTCGTCTTCTTCTTCTAACGCCGAGGATCTGTGGAGTCGGTCGATCCGGTGGCGGGCGTCGTTCTCTCCGACTCCCTCTCGGCGACCGAGGCGATCTCCGAGAGTCGGATACAACAGGCGGCGGGGAGACTCGTCGTTCTCTCCGAGGCGGGGGAGGCAGATAGTCATCTCGCCGCTCCACTGCTCGGGGACGGCCATCTTGGTCTCGCTTCGATGGAGATGCGAGTCCGATCGTAACTTGCAATGGCTCCTTCTCCCTCCTCCGCGGACTCGCCAATCGGCGTCGGAGGTCGCGCCTTGATCTCGGCGAGGTAAGTCGTCATTCTTCATTGCTGCGTGTCGGCGCGGCCGCCGCTTCTTCGCAGCAGCAGCCGAGGAGCCGCTTGGACTCGCTCGCGTCATCACACGGCGCTCTTCGCCGTCGAGGTCCTCGTTCCTCCGTCGCCGCTTAGGCGCGCGGATGTTCTCCGCAGGGTGGCGTAGACGGGCGTTTTGCCCGAACAGATCGGCGACGGCGCAAGCCGCCTTTGGACCGTGCCAAGACGGCTCGGCCCGATCGGAGCGGCGTGCCACCTACGGCGCGATCCACTCACGCTGGTACGCCTCGACAGCGCCTCATGCTTGCCAACTTCTTGGCGCCGATAAGTCAAGGCGGCGCTTCTAACATCTGCGTCCGCGTCCTCCGGGAGGGCGCGACAGTTCTTCAGAGCCGCAGGCTGGTCTGGCGTTTTCTCCGAGTGCTCGCCGTGGCGATGGCGAGCACCTCCGTGGCGGCGCTCCGTCGCTCTCCTCGTCGGAGCGGCTCGTCGTGACCACCACGTTGGTGGGGAAGGTATCAGCGATCTGGCGTCGGAGTCGACCAAAGATCGGGTCGGATGAGCCTACGGACTCAAGTCTGGCGGGCTCGCCGGCGACTTGAAGTCGCCAAGAGGCCCGCGAGGAGGTTCTCGGGCCACCACGCCGGTGCTCAGCGCGGGCTCGTCGGAGAGGTGCACCTCACCGAGGAGTTCGGCGAGGCCGCATGGCTACAGACGGCTTCGACGCCGCAGCCAGCCGACGCAGAACCCATCAGCGAAGCCGGGCGGGCTCAAGGCTTCCAGAGAGGAAGAGGGTTCCGTCGAATGCAGATCTTGGACGACGGTGCACCTCGCCCACAATGGCGCCAAATGTCGGGGTTGGGTGCGACATATGCCAACGGGTGGCTTATCATGGTGGGGCGAGTAGAACGTCGCGCGCAGAAACGGATGAGGCGAAGGCATGCACGCCGGCGAATCTTACCCGGCTGGGCTCTCCGAGGAGATAATACCCCTCATCGCCGCTCATGGGTCTCCGATGATCACTATGGGGATAGTACAAGGGTGCTCCTCGAGCTGTGTGGAGGCCTACTCAGGTCAACCCTTTGCATGGGTGCCCGGGGTTTAGATAGGCCTACCGGGTACAAAAAAATCTGACTGGCGTGGCCCCAGTCGTCGATCTCTCATGTACTGCCTTCTCCGACTGACTGGGCCCGCCGACTAGCGGGTCCCATGGACAGCCGAGCACTATGCAAGACTTCGATGACGCAGCTTGGTCATGGGGTCGTGGGAACAGTCTTGCGCCACCGTCAGCGATCACCGCTGCCACTCCCGTCAATCTGGTTTATGGCTTGTGGGGTCCCGCCAGAGGCGGCCGACTCGGGAGGCCGACTCTGTGGGGCCGCTCTTGAACTCTCCGGCCGAGCTCCTCTATCTCATCGACGGAGGGCCCGCGATCTCCGGCCAGACGTGTGCAGATCGTGGAGTGCAGTCTTTGCACAGACTGTGGTGAGGTCGGGGTGGCATGGCACAGTCTGCGCCCACCGGAGATCTCCCGTGACGCTGCTCATCAGAGCCATGCCCTCCTCCCGTGGGTCCGAGGATACCACGACGGGTCAGACTTGGTCTGTCGTGGAAGGTCGCGGGCCGACTCTCGAGTCGGCCCTTGAGAGATCGCAGTCCGAGTCGGCTTGGTCCGAGTCGCCATCTGGGACTCGGTCTCTTCAAGGTCGCCACGGGACTCGGCCTTATCGAAGGTCGCCACCGGGACTCGGCCTTCCCGGTCGCCACCGGGGCTCGGCCTTCCCAAGGTCGCCTCATTGACTCTCCGAGGGCGCGCCCGCCCGATGTCTCGAAAGGTCTTGGGTCCTGGGTCTGCCTACCCATGGCCCATTACTCCGACAAATAGTCCATCAATTTTCACAATCATGCTGATCAGATTACACATATAATCCAATATATCTTCGATTGATTATACTACACACTGAAGTTCTCCAGTTTCAATCTCTAATGGTGTGAATCTAGTAGTAATCATAACTATGATCCAACATCTTCCCACCTTCCCCAATCGCCATCGCCTCAACTCTTGGCTCCAATACAATGAATGACGACAATGACAGTTCGCTCCCACCAACGTTTTCATCCATTCCACCATACCTCAGGTGCAATCCGCTCCCTACAAGACCGATATGCATCCTTTGCTTGGCTTCGGGTTGCTATGTGTGATGCCTCAATCCCACATCTCATGTTTCCCTGCTGGGCCCCGCCATGGCCAAACAAGCAGTCGGCACCGTAATGGCTAACCCACGAGACACAGCCCGAGAGCACGACGTTACCTACCGCCAAGGCCACAGACACACGGCGAGAGAACATGTGATGCCGGATCAAGTCAATGGCACAGAACCCGCAAACAAAGAAAGGACACCAAGCCGAATTGGCGGGAAAGGAACAATGCACGGGAGGTGTGCGGGAGGGTGAAAACCCTGTCAGCCGCACCGGGCTTTGCGCCAAGCCGTTGCGGCAAATGTCGATCTTTGGGCGATCGAGTAAAGCTTCTCTTGTGCTTTCTCATCGCTCCTCTGCAACTATCTCAGCCTCCTGGATTACTATAGATCCAAAAATTAGAAGTTATTTATCCACCAGATTTGTTTTCAAGATCACAATCATCTAAGTAAATCCAAATTGTTCCAAGGTTATTAAAGATGTATTTATCCACCAATATAATATCACGTCATAACTACTACCCTCCTACTGCATCAAAAGGAGCACAAACACATACTAAAAGCAAGACCAGCTGCTCCAACAAGGGCTCATACCACTAAAATTATCATCTATTCTAATTAATCCAAATCATCCGCCCATGATTATCTTGTACTCGTAGCATTCTTGGGGAAGGCTAGCAAAATCATCAGTCTACCAACTACAATCCGTTTGTATCATCTCCATGCTCATATCCATATGGGGCGCATACAAGCTACTAAGTTTAGGTCAAAATATCAGAAAATCCAGGTGCTCATGTTATCTCCAACCTAGAATCCAACTAGTAATATTCCAAGATCATCCAATAGTCCACCAATACCGCATTCATGCTAATCATACTATACCTATATAAATTCAATACATATCAGGTTGATCAAGCTACACCCTAAAGTTCTTCAGTTTTGAAGCTCATGTCAAAATATCACAAATCCAAGTGCCCAATCTCAAGTTTAACTCCGACCTAGAACTAGAATCGAAGCAGATATATCACTGAACCTAACACAACAACATTTCTATTACACCAATATCTTTGTTTCTTCCATCAACTTTCACAATCATGTCGATTATATTATATTCATATTAGATCCAATATATCTCCGTTTGATCATACTACACCCTAAAGTTCTCTAGTTTCAATCTCTAAAAGTGTGCATCTAATACAAATCAGAACTATGATCCAACGAAGCCCATTATCATGGTTATCTAAGTCCTTAACCAATATGAAGCAACCTTCCACTGGATGACTATGGATCCAGAAAATTATAAGTTATTTATCCACCAGATTCTTTTCAAGATCACATTCATCTAAGTAAATCCAAACTGTTTCAAGGTTATTTAAAGATCTATTTATCCACCAATATAATATCACTTCATAAGTCCTACGCTCCTACTACTGCATCTAAAGGAGCACAAACACATAATAAAAAGCAACATCAGTTGCTCCAACAAGGCTCATACCACTGAAATTGTCATCTATTATAATTAATCCAAATCATCCTCCCATGATGATACTGTACTTGTAACATTATTAGGGAGGGCTAGCAAAATCATCACAGTCTACCAGCTACGATCGTACCATCTGCGTGCTCATATCCATATGGGGCACATACAAGCTACTAAGCTTAGGTCAAAATATCACAAATCCAAGTGCTCAAGTTCTCTCTAACCTAGAATCCAACTAGTAATATCCAAGATGATCCAATAGTCCACCAATACCGCATTCATGCTAATCATACTATACCTATATAAATTCAATATATCTCAAGTTGATAATGCTACCCTAAAGTTCTCCAGTTTCACGCTCATGTCAAAATATCACAAATCCAAGTGCCCAATCTCAATTTTAACTTCGTCCTAGAATCCAAGCAGATGTATCATTGAACCTGACATAGACAATATTTCTATTACTACAATATTCTTGACTGACTCTTGTTCTAATTTAGGATCGACACACGGGTGCTCTACTTGGTGTTGGCCCTCGACGTTTTGACTCGCACGGCCTCTGAAGCTTGCCAGGCTTCGCCTTCCCTCCGCTACCACACATGTTCGACTCTCTTACCTTGTCTACCGACTCTTTGTGCCATCATCGTCTCAGTCACATGTGTGGCTCTCGTCTCTCATCCTTAGAACGATGTGGTCTTCTAGGATCTATCTCTCGCAATGTAACTTTAGACGGTCAAGTTTGTCTGCTAGGTAAACACGTTCACTTACCATATCCTCATAGTCCTTTCAATCTTGTTCACTCTAATGTTTGGGACCCAGCTCCCTTCGCCTCGAAAAGAGGCCATGACCAGTATATTATCTTTACAATTATTTCTCTCAACACAAGTCGATATATTTTGTGCCTTCTTGTAGTGAGGTCTTATCCATCTATAAGAAGTTTGTCGCCTTGGTTCATACCCAGTTTTCCACTACTATCCATGTCTTTCGTGCAGATTCTGCTTGTGTGTATCTCTCTCATTTGCTGCACAGATTCCTTGTTGAGCAAAGCACACTTGCTCAGTTCTCTTGTCCTGGTGCTCATGCTTAGAATGGGGTTGTTGAGCATAAGCATCGTCACCTTCATGAGGCGGCTAGCGCGTTGATAATCGTAGTCACCTATCTCATCAACATTCATCCTTTCTTAGCTCTACAGGGCTACATTTCTCTCAAGCGTCTTTGTGAGCATTCTCCTAACTACTCAACACCATTTGTTTGGTTGTGTTTGCTACGTTCTTCACGCACCAAACTGTTTGATCAATCTTTTGAACGTGTCTTCTTACATTACAGTTATGAGCACAAGGGCTATCGGTGTTGGGATATTGTTAGTCGTCGGATGGGCATTTCTTGATATCTGACTTTTGATTGAGTCTCGTCCTTTCTACCCACGTTCATCCTCTCCTTCGGCCTCCCCCATTGAGGATATCTCTTCCCTCAATTTTCCTGATACACTTATCACTCATTTATTGCCCTCGCCCACCTATCCTAGCTTATCCTCCCGTACTACTGTTATAGACCCCACACATCTCCACATGCGGCTTCCCCACCTCGTTCATTACCTGAGGCTACCTCACCTCGCTCATCCATGAGGTTTCCTCGATGATTCCCTTCTATCATCTTCTTCACTACACTTGTGATCCACGTGTTGTGGATCCTTCTAATGAGCCATCTCCCTCGGCTACTATGGCCTTTCCTGTTGGCAACGCACGGCCTAAAGCTCGGCCTACTTATGGCTTCCGAGCTCGCTCGCTTCCGCTTATTGGCCCTATGGTTATTGGTTATTCTGGCGTCTCTTTTCTCGAGACGACTTCTTAGTGTGACGCATTTGGTTCATCATGAATAGCAGCATGTGATTGTAGACGAGATTGTTGCTCTTGCGCGCATAGGCATGTGGGATATCATTTCTATTCCTCCCCGTTGCATGAGGTCTACATATAGCCACCACCTGGGTATTCTCTTCCTGATGGCATGGTTTGTCGTCTTCATCGCTCTTTTATGGCTTAAGCAAACCCCTCGTGCTAGTTTGAGCATTTTGTCTCAGTGGTGATTGCGGTTAGTTTTCGGCGAGTGCTCATGATCCACCTTTCAACTTGTGGTCAAACTCTTTTTCTATATGTCGATCATCACTGCGATGACTATTAAGTACACTGCCTTTGTGAAGGCTCATCATAGTGGGTTTCTTATGTCTGATCTTGGTCCTCTTCGCTACTTCCTAGGGATTGAGGTTTCTTCTACCTCTAATCGCTTCTTTATCAAGCTCATCATCACCTGCGGCTTTCCCGCCTCGTTCATTAATTGAGACTACCTCACCTAGCTTGTCCTCAGTGATCCCCCCTCATCCTCTTCTCTACTACACTGGTCGTCCGTGTGTTGTGGATTCTTCTGACGAGCCATCTCCCTCGGCTGCCTTGCTCTGCCCTCCACTATATGCTTTGTTGCATTGTCTTCGCGGCTAGGATGGTGGCAAACTCACTAGCGCCGATGCCTTTCGCGCGACATTGCTAGAGCCTTAATCCTCTCAAGTTTCATGAGCGGCCGACCGTTTTTATTCTTTAGAAGAACTCAATGAATTTAGTAGATCCTTTTAGGAGGCCCCTAATGAACATAGATTGAACCTATTCTATTTTTACAGTGCGATGACTGGCTATTCACGGACTAGTTGTACCTACTATTTTTTTCTTGGGAGGGGACACTGCCACCATGGCTGCTAGCATTCCCTCTCTCAGATCATGAAGTGTATGGGAGTGAGACTAAGAGAAATACGAGAAATGAGACAATTACTAGCGTATTAGGGAATGAGGCCAAGATAGAACTGTTGAGATGCCCACTACCAAAATAGTTGGTGTGTCTTCAAAGTGGGCCACACTTTTGATGCAAACAAGACCACGTGGAATATAGTCATACTCTATCAAGCTCAAATAATGCATCATCTACTACCAGACATCACAATGCATCATCTACTACCAGACATGATGGGCACATCGATCCATGTAGTGATTTTCATGACAGTTATCATCTGGATACTCAATACAACAACAGTTGCCCGAGCTTGCCATCAAACATGCTCGTCGAAGATGTGGCCGATGTATAGGGACGGTCAGATTAAGCGTTTTAGTAAGCATGTGGTGGCAGTAGTGTGGATGCTCCACATAGTTGCAGCTTCCGGGTTTGACCACACGCCAAAGGTGCAGCTAGCCTTCAGCCTACATCGGTTTACAATGGTACACCTCCTCTTACTACTTCATATGGAAAATTGCAGTATTGAGTTGATTTCTCTTGCCCAAGCAATTAGTTTGTATTGAAAGTACGCTTCTCTGGCCCCACACAAATAGTTCAGTTTTTTTAGGACTAATAAAGAAAATAGCTTCAGAGTTTACCACGTTCATAATAATCATGCAGCTATTTGGTGAGCAGATATGTAGAAGTACGACTACTCGAAATTGGTGAGGTCCGTGTGCAAAATCGCGTTTTAGTAAGCATGTGATGGCAGTAGTGTGGATGCTCCACATAGTTGCAGCTTGCCGGGTTTGACCACACGCCAAAGGTGCAGCTAGCCTTCAGCCTACATCGGTTTACAATGGTACACCTCCTCTTACTACTTCATATGGAAAATTGCAGTATTGAGTTGATTTCTCTTGCCCAAGCAATTAGTTTGTATTGAAAGTATGCTTCTCTGGCCCCACACAAATAGTTCAGTTTTTTTTAGGACTAATAAAGAAAATAGCTTCAGAGTTTACCACGTTCATAACAATCATGCAGCTATTTGGTGAGCAGATATGTAGAAGTACGACTACTCGAAATTGGTGAGGTCCGTGTGCAAAATCCTAAAGGTCGTGCTACATCTACTTCAAATAAGTTTTACTTAATTAATACACTATAATTTTTTAAGAAAATAATTAGCACATTGCAATGTAGTTTAAAAACAGTAATATGAGGGGATGCACTGAAAGCCAGGAAAAACTAACAAATTGATGTTTGAAGATAGAAGACCCACTTGCCTTAATTTCATCTGGACCGGAGGAAGGTTAGCTTTAGTACCATGCATTCTCCTCCACACAAACAATTGCCTACTCAAAGTGGTTCCCTCGATGTCCATCAGGTTGAACGCTGGATGGGATATACAATATACTTCTGTGAGTTCAGTAAAAAAAATCCTGCATAACAGCCAACACCAGTTATATTGCAAAAATACTGAATTTGTATTTCCTTTTAACAAAGATCTCAACCGTAAAAGAACTTTCATCAGATTTGGAGGAATATTATCTGAAGTACTATGTAAGTGACACCATATTGGCAATTAACTTAATATGGATCATGCGTTATTTCGAGATTCAAGCAATAGTACACTCTATTTCTGTATTCTCTTGCATAACTGTGATTATGAAACTAATATGATATTCTTCTGACATTTTTTGCATGTTTACATACTGCTTTGTTTATATCACTTCTCGAATTTATATATAGTACCAACTTTCTAGAAATATAGTGTGGGTGCATAACAATAATTTTTTAGATCAATCAAGCCAGTAAAGTGTGTAAGTTTATCAAATATACTTATTCTAGAACATTCATATCTGCTTGCCATCAGAATATTTACCTCTATGTTCGTGCTACAATCTGATTTAACTTTTTGCAGGTTAAGCCAAACTTAGCGCCCTGCTACAAAATCAGATTTTTCTAAAATATTGCTACCATGGCAACTTTAGTTTAATTCAGAAATAAAGATATAGCTACTGTTGATCGTTGTGTTTCTTCTTCGCAACTTTAGCCTTCTTAGTTTACTCAACGGAACTATATATGAACTTACTTTTTCTCAGTTACTCAGGCATAATAAAAATGATATGCACCCATATCGCATTGCAGTCTTAAGTTTGAGATTTTTTTTTTTTAAGTGAAAATCAGTAGGGAAGGCCACTACTGAGCCAATTTCAGATTTTAATGGATACTGTACAGATGGTATGGTGAAAGTTCCAGATAATTCAAGTTAGCCAATTTGATATTCACTCTTTGTGCTCTGATTAACTAGATGAGACAAATTTAAGTCTATACGGCACATGACATTACTAAGTTTTCTTAATATCTAAGACAAATATGTTAATCACTTTGCAGTTAATTGATGTATAAAAGAAAAATAAGTGCTCACATTATACTTGATTGTTCAGACATAATCTTGATGGTAGCTCATCTTCGAGTCTTAGTACTCAATCTTACACCAGTTTCCTTTGTTGTTGTTACCTTGCAGTTTTCGTGTGGAGGTCAAAATCCTGCATGGAGCCACCATTTTTTCAGTTCAAGAACCTGCACTTCTGTATTACATATATAACAAAGGAAATATGCAGCTGATCTAATTATCTATACTTCTATTTCTTATAACAGGGTGCGCTTATGAAAAGTTTGCCACAACCCTTTTCTAAGACAAAAACTTGATATTCTTGTTTTTCCTCACAACGTTGAGCAATAATAACCACCATAAGAGTATGCTAATAAGGCATATTCCCTTACTGATAATCCAAGAGTTGATGTTTCTTTTCTTAACTGACGAGAAAGAACAGAAAACCAAATTTAGGATGTCCCTGTTTTTGTCAGCTTCTATAAAGAGACTAGTGCATATGAACAACACGATTACAGGCCTTCTACTATGCAGTGACCTATACTTATGGTTCTCTTTCCCTCGAAGGTTATTTATACTGTTACAAGACCATAGTGCGTATGAAACTACTCCCTCCATCCGGAAATACTTGTCGGAAAAATGAATGTATCTAGATGTATTTTAATAGTGAGAAATGAATGTATTTATGCGACAAGTAATTCCGGACGGAGGGAGTATTTAACTATTTATCAAGCTTCAGTCATCCCATAGGCTTTGAGGTAAGTTTATAATGTTATTTGTTTGTTCTCAGGCATATAATCTTAGTTTTTGGAGAAACACCCATAATCCAAATCAGAACCGTTGTATGCTAGCTAGATTGTGTTGTGCAAATGAAGGGAGCTATATCGAGAGGGATTATCTAGATGGGGATTATAGTTCACATAGAAATCTGAGATTATTTGCCACTAGAAATGAACACCGGCCCTCAGAACATCAGCAATGTGCGTGTCTTTCCACAAAATTAGAACTCAATCTTTTTAGGATCATATAAAAGAATGGTGGAGCTTCTTAAGCAGGGAGCTATGCAATCAAGCAGTAGTATATCTGGTAGGTAGGAAGATGAGTTATTCCTTAGGTAGTGTATAAAAAATAACTGACAGAAACCATGACTTTCTTAATAACGCAACCATGTTAAGTAAACAAAAACCCTCTTTCATCTAGTAGGAAGATAGGTTGTTGAATAGTACCACAAGAGAACTGGGAAATAAGGCAAAAAACAAACTGATAATGTTGTACTCCCTCCATCCCATAATATAAGAACGTTTTATACACTAGTGTAGTGTCAAAAACGTTCTTATATTATGGGACGGAGGGAGTACTATGTAATTTACAGAAATGGTCAAGCATTTCCATACCTGATGATTTCATGAAAGCGTAGCTTTCAGATTAAACACCTTATAACTGCAGTTCCAAATGAGAAAAATTGTGTCACAATTCAGGTGCACTGATTTTTAATATTGGAGCTGAGACCTGTCACGAGGGCATAATCTATTCCATTAAAAAATAACATTTTCCTTGTTTTGCTCAGTACAATTTCATTATCACAGCTGAGACCTATCTTGAACAGAGTTAGGCATCATCTATTTCATTAATCAAATGACCTTTTCCCTATTCTGCCCAATACAATTTCATGATCACAGCTGAGACCTATCTTGAACAGAGTTAAGGCATCATCTATATTATTAATCAAATGACCTTTTCCCCATTCTGTCCAATACAATTTCATGATCACAGCTGCATATACTACCAATTTTTATCAACAACGGAAAATTGCTGGAGATTAGAGCAATTATGCAAGAAGAAAAGCAATGGAAATATTAACGATTTAAAAAATAGACAAAGCAGGATCAAAAGAGACATCATACAGGCTATCACTCACGTAGCGATTGCTTCTGCTGCTAACATTTTCCGTCACAATCATCACAGCACCAGAATGCACTTGATCATAGTGTGATCCACGTGAACTGAGATCCTCGATAGTTGATACAAATGCTCAACAATTGCCCCTTTTGATGAACCCAAACCGAAGTACATATCCCCAATCCATGCGGCTGCACATAACAAGTGGAATTTAGAAGGAAATCGCTGTAACGTATAGCCATAGGCAGGCAGGGAATGGCTGACTGAACATGTGACTTGTCCGGTCATCCCAGCACATTGCATGCTATTGAGCTGTGCAGTTTACCCAGTAAACTAACCAACCACACACAATTGATCTTCGAGCAACAGATCGGTAGAAGAACAGCTGCTGCATAAACCGTGAACCACACAACTGCTGCATTGCCATTTAGTTACCAAATGGCGGAGCAGAGTAGATCTATGGCAGCAACAGTCTGCATTCTGAAATTCTCTAGCCACTTCACTGCATCCACGGCTGGTAATCTTATTAATCGTTACTACCATATGAATTTGCTTGTCCAATCAACGCAAGGTAATGTATGGTTGCTTCTGATTCCTGAGGGGGTGCACAAAAGAGCAAAACCAAGGCATGGTGCACTACCAAGATGACCCAGTAGATCTAGGATAACAGCAGCAAATTTCTTCCAATTGTCCATTGTCACTATTCACTCAAGCTTCTTAAGTTTGTCAACAGATGCAACCTTCTCTTGCTCAACGGGGAAGTACTTGATTCCGATGAGATCACCAACTTTGCTGATAACCTGAACAATTTGCATGAAATTATGACCAGGGGATGTATTGTGTACACAACGCATAACCTACAAATGCATTCACATTCCATGGATTCAGATCAATTGTACTCTGTATTTGGAATTAAAGTGAAAATGTCGCAACAAAGCATGCAGGGGCATTGACAAGAGTGTTGACTTTACCTCCAACCCTTTAATTTGATCCTCCCTTGATTGAGAAGCTGAGATACATATCCTAGCTCTGGCAAGTAGTAGTGGCGTTGCAGGAAATGCAACAGTCACAACAGCAACCTAGAATTATAGAACATGCCACATTAGCGAAAAGAAAATCAGAACTTCGCCAAATAATAACATAAACATGAACTGCTTGAGAAATTCTCATGCAAATGTAATAAACAGATGACGACGTGCATCCAATGGATGGTCGCTACATATGAGAACTAACATTTTGTCTCAAGCACTCCCTTGAGAATGCAGGAATTTTAGCAGGATTGTAAAGCATGTAGGCATGACAGGTGAGTCATTATCTCCCAGCACCTCAAAACCCATTTTCTGAAGCTCTGAACGGAAAAAATTGCTGTTCTCCCGAATCTGAGCAGGTTTCTTGGCCCCTATTTACAGCAACGACTGCGTTAGGAATTTCCCCAAGATAAGAGACACATGGAAGCCACAAAAGCATTAAATCCTTCCTGACATACCTCTGTTAGATCCATCTTCCCCAAGGACGACCTTTATCGCAGAGATGACCTGCTGGACTGTTGGAGGCGACATGGATGTTGCATAAATATGGGCTGGGCATGCATGCTTGAGATGGTGAATGATCTCCTAAGAATATGAACGGCATATGGGTCAGATTTATCAAATATATATCCTTCAGTCAAGAATTGGTAGGTGGATCTTTCATACTTTTGATGCTGCAATATAACCTCCGAACGATCCAAACGATTTTGTAAATGTTCCCATCATGATGTCAACATCAGCTGGATCCACTCCTAGTAGTTCACATACACCTCTTCCAGTCTTTCCAACAGCTCCAATACTGTGTGCCTCGTCTAAATATGTGTAGGCCTATTATAAGATGTTTATAAAAACTCCAAGTCAATACACTGATACATCACTACCAATTTGAAATTTTTGAACAGCTTGTGAACTGCAGTACTCCCTCCGATCCAAAATAAGTGTCAACTTTGGACTAAGGTTAGTTCAACCTTAGTTCAAAACTGCGACACTTATTATGGATCGGAGGGAATAGTATGTATGACATAAGTAACACTTCTAGCGTGCAAAGGAACTACAGTTTTTCATTACTAATAACAGAACAAGGAGTCAGTATGCGCAATTCTCACACCTTGTATTTCTTGCAGACAGCCATAATCTCAGGAAGGTTGCATAACTCCCCTTCCATGCTATAATTCCCTCAACAATCACAATTATCTTCTTCCATGGCCTGTGTGTACGAGGTCGCCCCCCTGCAATCTGCTCCCTCAGTACGTCTCCTAAATGTGCAGGGTCTGGAAGAAAGTAAGGGAAGCATTAAACTTCCTGCCTCATCGGTAAGTGCACATCATGAGATGCAGCTGTTAGTGAGCTTACTGTTATGTTGAAAAACCCGGACAGTAGCCCCTGAACCCCTGGCTCCATTCACTATAAAAATATGGTTCAATGAATCACTAACTATGAGCCCCCCCTGGTATCATTAAAATACATTAGTCCAGCATGTAACAGAAAAAGAGGAAGACAAATAAAATACTCTGCTCACCACAGACCTTCCCAATCAAAATAGGAATGATCGCAGAGTTTGTCACATAACCCATGCCAAAAAAAAAAAATAGACGCAGGCTTGCCAACAAATCATGCAACTAGTTCCTCGAGCTCTGTGTGCAGCTTAGCATTTCCTAAGATTATATACAGATCAATTAGCGCTAGTTTCACCATATTATTGAAGTATTAAATTGACGCACACTATGGCATGGACATATAAGCACCTACCTCCATCAACTATGGCACTGCAAGTACTGGCAGAGTATTTCTTGAGTGACTCAATAACACGAGGAGTGCAGTACTCATCTGCTGCAGCAAAACCAAGGTAGTTGTAGGAACCCAAGTTAAGACACTTGGATGTTTTTGTGGTACGTCTGCGTTAAAGATGCACTGAATTAGAGACTAGCATTCATCCGGGGATAACATTTGCTTATGCTAATTAGGTGTGGACTCAAATGTGAGGAAAACATACTGGGTGTCTTGTTGCCGTCATTTGAGTGACGCTCAACTACATCAAACCAAGCATCGGGCGCACTGGCAATAGGTCGGCCAAAACAGTCCTGCCCACCCAACAAGGTAAACAAAAAAAGTGATCAACATGTCATTCCAGAGGGTGCATATCATAGCGAAGCATCATCCCACACATCACTCTCCATAAAAAATCATTGGACGCATTGTAGAGATATGGTTTCACACACATCTACTCAGACTAAAGATTAGTTCTTTCTGATAACTATTTATTATGTACCTTGGGAGTGGAATAGCACACAAAAATGCAGAAGAATGAATGACACATTCAAGATGGCTCGAAACAAGCAACCCTTTCACTTCATTCAACTTATAATTAGACGAATGGACCAAAGTTTCACTTGAGATCTCATGGTTCTAGCATAAAAATTGGGGTTTATGTATGTGCATAAAAAGCAAAGAAAAAAAAGGCTGAAAAAAGCTAGCAAGCACAACAACAGAGAAAATGAATTTTCAGTTGGGACAGTTTCCAACTCTCCATCATGTGATCTACCTAAGCAGGCACTAAATTTACCACGCCCACCACCACTAGGCAACTCAGTCAACTAGCTCAGAATCACATGATCCAAGCACCCCTTCAGAGAAAAAAAAAGTTATAGTTATATGTGGTTGGTTTAGTACCTTTCTTGCGGACGCAGTGGTTGTGGTCGCGGGAGCAGGCGTCGAGGTCGTCGCAGGGCTCCTCACCGCCGCTGCCACCATCCATGGACGCTCAGATCAGAAAAAAATGACAATACAATCCATTGATTCAAGATAGAGGATTGAAGGGCACGCACAGTCGTTGTTCAGGGTCGCGCACGAGCGGATGCACGGAGGCGGCGGCCGAGACGTGGCCTCGGGGCACTCCGCCGGGTTGCCGTAGGGGATGGGGCTCCCTGTCGTCCCGCGCCCAGCCGTCCACGGCGCGGTCGTCCTGGGCCTGGTGCGAGGGGACGGGCGGCGCCGTCGTCCTGGGCCTGGTGCGAGGGGACGGGCGGCGGAGCCCTGCTCCATCCCCGCGAGCTGAGGCGAGCAAGAACTGGGCGAGGCGGAGGAGATGCTCCATCCCCGCGGCGTCTAGGGTTTCGCGTGAACGACTTGTACTCTCCCCTCGGTGGACCGGCCGGCGGCCTGGATGGATTGGAAGCCGAACCTGACATCAATCGATCCCCTGCTCCGCTCTGAATCGTACACGAACCAGGCGACCGAGGAAGATAGGCTTACGCGTGCGTGAGTGCGGGGAAGGACGACGGACGAAGAAACCGGAAACACTCAATCGGCCGACGGCGGAAGAGACGGGATGTGAGAGACGGGGAGACAGCGGCGGCGGATTGGTTTTCAGTTCCCCACCGGTGACGTGGAAGACGGACGACTGCGTGGGCTAATGGGCTGGGAATTTCCTTTTTCCTATTTCGTGTTGAAGAACAACTTTGGAAGGGGAGGCCACGCACCAACGGTCAGAAAAGGGGAATTTCATATATGACGCACCAACAGTCAAAAGTTTGCGAACGAATTTTGAAAAATAAAAGGAACATTATAATTTTAAATTTTGGAACAATTTCTGAAATTTCAAACATTTTTTTGTAAATCATGAACAAAAAACTGAAATTACAAACAATTTTGAATTTTCAAACATTTATTAAAAAGTGTGGACAGATTTCCAACAAATCTTGACAAGCCTGAGTAATTTCTGACATGTGAACAATTTTTTTCAAATTTTGAATATTTTACAAAAATCCTGAACAAAAAATTGAAATTACTAACATGTACTCACGCACGCGAACAATACTAAAGTTGAGTCATCTATTTTGGAATGGAGGGGTAATTGAAAGTGTGAAAAATCAAAAATTATTAAAAAAACTAAAATTTTGAATAATTTTTGAAAACATGAAAAAAAATGGAATTCTAAGTTTTTCCTATTTTTGGAAATTTATTTTAAAAATAAAAAAGTTTCAAATTTTCAAACAACTTTTCAAAAAATGAACAAATTCTGAAGAACATGATCAAAATTGTCAAATTCCAAACATTGTTTTAAAAGAAGAACAATTTTGAAAAACATGAACACAATTATGGAGTTCAGAGCATTTTCTAAAATGAATTTTTTTTAATTTATAAAGACACAAAATGACGAAAGAGAATAAGAAACAAAAAAAAGAAGGCCTTTCATGTTCAGCTCGTAGGTCGCGTGCGTACCCCCACTTAGGGGTGGGCATATTAACCAAGCACTGAACTACCGAACCGAGAAAGCCGGGACCGAAGCTGTTGGGGATATGACTATTGGGTATGACCCGCCCGGGAGGGGCCGGGTCATACCACTGGCGGTTCATAATGAGAAGGTCCAAGAAGATGTTGAAGATGGCGGTTCATAAAGCAAGCTTACTAAAGGCCCAAGACCCGGAGGAGACTTGAGGCCCACGGGCATAAACCGCCATATGTTTAACTTGTATGATAAGGAAAGTTTAGTTTTGTCACCAAGCCGGACACATTGTGTATGAGTCGGCCGGGACTCTGTAAGCCGCTGGGCATCAGTCTGTGTATATAAAGGGGTGACCTGGCGGCGGGTTAGGGCAAGAAACAACAAGTCGAGAACTAGGTCAAGCATATTCGATTCCTAGTGACCGAAACCCAAGCAATACAACCTAAAGCAGGAGTAGGCCTTTACCTCGTTGCGAGGGGCCGAACCTGGGTAAACTCTCTGTGTCCCTTGTCCCGTTTTAACCCCTTCAAGCTAACTACGCACACCCAAGTCCTCATGCTAGGGCATCTGCCGTGACAATTCCACGATAGTTGGCGCCAACCGTGGGGCCAGCGCACGGTGGTTTCGAGTTCTTGAAGGGAAGCTTCGCAGGGCTCAAGGGACACGTTGTGGGCCGGATGACCAAGAGTCGTTGCGGCAAGCTTTACATTGATGACACAGGCTAGGGGCCCAAGGCTGGCTCAATCGAGTACCGGTACCGGGTCCCCTTCGGCGGAATTCATGTCTTCATTGGCAAGATTGGTGAGTCAGGAGCTGACCGGACACCTGCACTGACATCGTCGAGATGGCTCAGCGTGCGCGACCCGCCAAGGTTCAAGATGCCCCGAAGCATGTCTTTGTTGGCTTTACTCAAGGAGTGGATCTGGAAGGAGGATTTGAGTCCAGTGGTGAGACGGCCATCTATTCAGGCGATGAGTCCTCAACCGGTGAGACCAATTTCATCTATCAGGTTCAGGATGGTGGGCTTGGGGGCTGTTCCGATGGTGACAGTATTCCAGACCCCCTACGAGCCGCCAAACCGGGTTGCAATCTTCATGGCCGATACACAGCCAGGGCAGAATTCTTCAACTGCAGCAACAATGATCTCCGAGTCAGCTACGGCAATGGCAGCCGGGGTAGGAGGCCCTGTGCGCCCGCCGGCTCAAGTCTTATCTGATCTGTTGGATGCTCTGGCAACATTGATAACGTCGGAGGTAACCCCGGTGAACCAAACTCAGCATAACGCGAATGTTGCAAAGTTACGTGACGAGATAGCCCAAGCTAAAGAGGATCTAGACGCAGAGAACACCCAAATGGCGACGGAGCGAGCCGCCTTGGAGAGGGAGGCAGAACGGCTTCAGGCAGAGAACTTTCGCTTGAGCTTGGACCGGGACGCATCAAACGTTGTCTTCAATAGAAGGCATGTGAGTTGGTTACCCCCGGTTTACAATGCGAGGAACCTTTTCAACATGTCTAGGGCAGGAGCCAGTAACCCGCCTGGCGTGGATCGAGCTGTTGAGGTGCCAACGGCTAGAGAACCGGTTCAGCCTCGTGTTGTGGACCCCCCACATTTGAATTTGACCCCTCCTCAGCACGTTCCGATGCCCCCGGGTCATTTTTCTAATCCTTTGGATAACATGATATATCTGCGGCTACTCGATTGGTGGCTCTCCCGGTTCAAGATGAGTCGCCAGCGGCGATGGAAATATGGAGAGTCAGAGAACTTCTTCAGACGGTTGTGGCTCAACAGACGGCTTATACATATAGTCGCGATCGGATTCATTCAACACCACGTCCAAGCCGGAGTTATAGCAGACATATTGATGAACTGGCCGTGTCAAGCAGTGAGCGGCACCGCAATCAGCCTCGTAGGCCTGTCCCGCCGCGTGCTGCTAATGATGCTCAGGCTTTGGTGGACCAGGGCAGAGGGCAACGTGAGGCGGAGCTGGCGGCTCAACAACAATCTCCGGTTTATCCGTCAGCATCTGTGGAGGCAGGAATAACCTCTAGAACCTTGGGTGTGCCGTGTTTAGTGTCGGCTCTACACAACGAGCGCTTGCCTAAGGATTTCAAGGGCCCCCACAAGGTGCCTAACTACACGGCGGATCAGCCCCAGAGGCTTGGATTGAAAGCTATGAGATGGCTATGGACAAAGGATGGGTGTTGGACTCACGCCGGGGGCTGGGCTGGGGGCTGCTGTCCGGGCTGCTCAACACCACCATTGGCGTGCTGGAGGTGCCTGCCGGGGGCTGGCCACTCGTCGAAATCCTGGCCCTCTTCACCCTCTAGGCCAGCGTCTCCACGTCCCTACAAGATGAGGATAATTCAGAATGGGCGGCTCCATTGAAAAAAAGGGGGACAGGGAGAAAGCAGAGCTTACTCCTCCTCCTTCTCCTCCTCCTCTGTTGTTTTCCTCTTCCTCTCCGGGCTCAGGGGCCCGAAGTCAAACGCAATCCCCGCGCCGATGTTTGCCAGCAAGGGGGGAGGTGTCGGCGTCCGGGCGCGCTTGGACGACAAAGAAGCAGATGCCTTCTTCTTTGATGCCACGGCTTTCGCCGCTTTCTTCGTCGTCATCGCTTCGTCTCAGGCGACGGGCGCCTCCTGGCCCACTGCTGCTGGCGGCGGCGGTCAGCGGGATCGCTCGCGGAGGAGGCTCGCCGTAGGACCCGCCCTTTTCCAGTGATTGGGGGGTCAACGGTCGCGGTCTTCTCCCCCTCGCCCTCCTCCTCCGATGACCCGTCGGCTGCGTCCTCGACGAGGGGAGCCCCGATGCCAGCGCCGCTGGCCTCCCAAGCGGCTGCCGCCCACCGGGCGAGCTCCTCTTCCTCCGCCTCCGCCGCGGCCTTGTCCGTCACGCCGCCGGCGCTGCCGGCCTCCTCAACAAGATTTGCCTCCTCCGCGGCAAGCCTCGCCTCCTCCACCCTGGCGGCGATGTAGTCCAGTTACGCCGGAGAGGTGTCCTGGATGAGCTGCGGCTCAGCGGTGACGTACGCCTCATGGAAGGTGTCGAAGAACTCCTGCACCTGGAGCTCGTCCGGCTCGACCCAGTTCGGGTCAAGGCCATGCGCGTTGAAGAGCGGCATCATGGCGATGATCTCGGACCGGCGAGAGTTGTTGCTCAGCGGGACCACCCCCGCCGGCAACTTGAAAACGGGCTCTTTGACGACCTTGCCGTCCTTCGCGGCAGCCCTGGCAAGCTTGCTGGACCGCTCCACCTCGCCTTCGTCATTAACATCGAGCTGGAAGATCCGCTGACAGAGGTGGGCGTGCCGCAGCACCGTCAGGTTGTTGTCGAGGCCGGGGCAGAGCCTCTGTCGGCGGCATTCACAAAGAGCCAGGTTGGCCTCCCCTTGTCGTGCAAAAGGGCAATTCGGCGGCGGATGAAGTCCGCCCCGATCATTTCGAGGGTGAGCCCGGCCTGGGTGAGCCAAAGAATCCTGGTGGTGGCGATCGTGAGCTTTGCGTCGTCAACATCGACGTCGCCCCAATCGCTTCCACGGACCGGCGGCTCCTGGCGAACCGCGCAGAATGCAGGCGGGTCCTTCTCCTCAATCCAGCACCACCGGCCCCGCTATTCTCCTTCGTGGCGCCGTTCGGGTACGCCCCATTGGCCCTCGGGATCCAGGCGACACAGTGATGACCCGCAAGTATACGGGATAGTTGTAGCCTCTTTCGATAAGTAAGAGTGTCGAACCCAACGAGGAGCTAAAGGTAAAACAAATACTCTCTCAAGTCCTATCGGCCACTGATACGACTCTTAGCACGCTTGACGTTCGCTTTACCTAGAACAAGTATGAAACTAGAAGTACTTTGTAGGTGTGATAGGATAGGTTTGCCAGATAATAAAGAATGGGTAAATAAAACCTAGGGGCTGTTTAGATAAAGAATCAATAAAGTAAATATAGCGAGTGTGGAAAAGTGGTGGTAGGAGTTGTGAAATTGTCCCTAAGCAATTGACTATGTTACTAGACTGGTAATCACTATTGCAATTCTATTTGAGGGAGAGGCATAAGCTAACACACTTTCTCTACTTGGATCATATGCACTTATGATTGGAACTCTAGCAAGCATCCGCAACTACTAAAGATTCATTAAGGTAAAACCCAACCATAGCATTAAAGTATCAAGTCCCCTTTATCCCATACTCAAACAACCTACTTACTCGGTCTGTGCTTCAGTCACTCACGCCACCCACCATAAGCAAATCATAAGCATATTGCAAACCCTACAGCGGGAATCCCTCACGCTTGCGCGACATGGATTGCACAATAGGGAAACACCAATAATAAAACATGCAACTCAAACCAATCATAGCAATTCATCAATCACCGATAGGACAACAAAAATCTACTCAGACATCATAGGATGGCAACACATCATTGGATAATAATATGAAGCATAAAGCACCATGTTCAAGTAGAGGATACAACGGGTTGCGGGAGAGTGGACCGCTGGATATAGATGGGGGAAGGTGATGGAGATGTTGGTGAAGATGACGGCGGTGTTGGTGAAGATCGGAGTGATGATGATGGCCCCCGGCGGCGTTCCGGCGCCACCGGAAGCAAGGGGGAGAGAGCCCCCCTTCTTCTTCTTCTTCCTTGACCTCCTCCCTAGATGGGAGAAGGGTTTCCTCCGGTCCTTGGCTCCCATGGCGTGGGGGCGAGAGCCCTCCGAGATTGGATCTATCTCTGCTTATGTGTTCTCGATTCGCCCCTTCACCGCTTTCTTTTATATCCAGAGATCCGTAACTCCGATTGGGGTGAATCTTTCGCCCATATCTTTCTCATAAAATTAGCTTTCTTGCGGCAAAACAAGAGCGCCAACCGCCTTATGGGGTCCCCAGGAGAGTCCAGGGCGTGCCTGCCTCCCTGGGGCGTGCCCCCCTATCTCCTGCCCCCCTCGGGCACCGTCTCGTGTTGATTTTACTTCCCAAAATCACAAATATTCCAAAATAATTCTCCGTCCGCTTTTATCCCGTTTGGACTCCGTTTGATATTGGGTTTCATAAACAAAAACATGCAATGTATATGAACCGCACTGGGCAATCGGATCAATATGTTAGTCCCAAAAATAGTATAAAAAGTTGCCAAAAGTATGTAAAAGTTGAATAATATTGGCATGGAACAATAAAAATTATAGATACGACGGAGACGATCAGATCCCCAAGCTTAATTCCTGCTCGTCCTCGAGTAGGTAAATGATAAAAAGATAATTTTTGATGTGGAATGCTACCTAGCATAATCTTGATCATATATCTAATCATGGCATGAATATTAAGACACGAGTGATTCAAGGCAATAGTCTATCATTTGACATAAAAAAAGATAATACTTCGAGCGTACCAATAAAGAAATCATGTCTTTTCAAAACAACAAGGCCAAAGCAAGCTTATCCCTACAAAATCATATAGTTTGGCCATGCTTCATTTTCGTCACACAAAATGCTCCCATCATGCACAACCCTGATGACAAGCCGAGCAATTGGTTCATACTTTTAACGCTTCAACTTTTTTCAACCTCACGCAATACATGAGCACAAGCCATGGATATAGCACTATAGGTGGAATAGAATATAATGATGGAGGTTATGTGGAGAAGACAAAAAAGGAGAAAGTCTCACATCGACGCCACTAATCAACGGGCTATGGAGATGCCCATCAATTGATGTCAATGCGAGGAGTAGGGATTGCCATGCAATAGATGCACTAAGAGCTATAAGTGTATGAAAGCTCAACAAAAGAAACTAAGTGGGTGTGCATCCAACTGGCTTGCTCATGAAGACCTAGGGCATTTGAGGAAGCCCATCATTGGAATATACAAGCCAAGTTCTATAATGAAAATTCCCACTAGTATATGAAAGTGACAACATAGGAGACAATCTGTATGAAGAACATGGTGCTACTTTGAAGCACAAGTGTGGAAAAGGATAGTAACATTGCCCCTTTTCTTTTCTTTTTTTTTCTTTTTTTCTTTTTCGGTGGGCTTCTTTGGCCCCCTTTTTTTTTAGGCTTCTTTGGCCTTTCCTTTTTTTTCTTTTTTTTTCTTTTTTTATGGGGCAATGCTCTATAATGATGATCATCACACTTTATTTACTTACAACTCGATACTGGAACAAAGATATGACTCTATATGAATGCTTCCAGCGGTGTACCGGGATGTGCAATGATCTAGCGTAGCAATGACATAAAAAAACGGACAAGCCATGAAAACATCATGCTAGCTATCTTACGATCATGCAAAGCAATATAACAATGAATGCTCAAGTCATGAATAGGATGATGATGGAAGTTGCATGGCAATATATCTCGGAATGGCTATGGAAATGCCATGATAGGTAGGTATGGTGGTTGTTTTGAGGAAGATATAATGAGGCTTATGTGTGATAGAGCATATCATATCATGGGGTTTGGATGCACCGGTGAAGTTTGCCAACTCTCGAAGTGAGAAAGGGCAATGCACAGTACTGAAGAGGCTAGCAATGATGGAAAGGTAAAAGTGCGTATAATCCATGGACTCACATTAGTCATAAAGAACTCATGTACTTATTGCCAAAGTTTATTAGCCCTCGAAGCAAAGTACTACTACGCATGCCCCTAAGGGGATAGATTGGTAGGAAAAGACCATCGCTCGTCCCCGACCGCCACTCATAAGGAAGACAATCAAAGAAACACCCCATGCTTCAAATTTGTCACACAACGGTTACCATACGTGCATGCCACGGGACTTGCAAACCTCAACACAAGTTTCTCTACAATCCACAACCACCCACTAGCATGACTCTAATATCACCATCTTTATATCGCAAAACTAATTCAAGGAATCAAACATATCATATTCAGCGATCTACAAGTTTATGTAGGATTTTATGACTAACCATGTGAATGACCAATTCCTGTCATCTCTCTAAAAAGATATAAGTGAAGCAAGAGAGTTTAATTCTTTCTACAAAAGATATGCCCACGCTCTAACAAATATAAGTGAAGCAAAAGAGCATTCTACAAATGGCGGTTTTCTATGTAAAGAGAAACAGGCAATCCAACTTCAAATGATATAAGTGAAGCACATGAAGCATTCTATAAAGCCACACAGAAAATATATAAGTGAAGTGCAATGAGAATTCTATAAATAAACCAAGGACTATCTCATACCGGCATGGTGCATAAAAGAAAAGTGAAAACTAAATGCAAAAGACACTCCAAGACTTGCACATAATGCATAAACGAAACGAATATGAAAACATATCGATACTTGTTGAAGAAAGAGGGGATGCCTTCTGGGGCATCCCCGAGCTTAGACGCTTGAGTCTCCTTGATATTTACTTGGGGTGCCTCGGGCATCCCCAAGCTTAAGCTTTTGCCTCTCTTCCTTTTCCTCATATCGAGACCTCCTCGTTTAGACACTTCATCCACACAAAACTTCAACGGAAAACTCGGTAAGATCCGTTAGTGTATTAAAGCAAATCACCACTCTAAGTACTGTTGCAAACCAATTCATATTTTGTTTTTGCATTGTGTCTACTGTAATATAACTTTTTCATGGCTTAATCCACTGATATAAATTTGATAGATTCATTAAAACAAGCAAACTATGCATCAAAAACAGAATCTGTCAAAAACAGAACAGTCTGTAGCAATCTGAACATCCACCATACTTATGGTACCCCAAAATTTCTACCAAAATTAGGAAAAATAAACAAGTTGTATATAAAGACAGTGCAAAAGGAATCAGAACCAATTGACGTTCCAGTTAAAGACGTAAAATCATGCACTACAGCCAAAGTTTCTGTCCTACACCCTACAAACCAACAAGCATTGTAAACATCCTAAAGGCAAACCTTAGCACATTATTTTTATAATACAATGGAATTGTACAAGGGGATAATTATTTTTGATGAAAAGTTTCTGTAATTAATATTCACAAAGTTTCCGTGAGCATGAACAAAGTTCAAGGAGCTCTCCCACTTCAACAATGCTTGTCTCTCTCACTTTCACTTTCCTTTTTGAAAAGGTTTTAGGTTCCCCTCTTTATTTTTGTGTTTTTAAACTATATAAAAGCACTCAACAGAAATAAATGACTCTCTAAAACTTCCGTGTTGTCTCCCTGGCAGCGCTTTCTTTAAAGCCATTAAGCTAGGCATATAGTGCTCAAGTAATGGATCCACCCGGATCCCAAGGTATATCAAAGCCAATTTTAATTAACAATGATTTGTAATTTAGTAGTGAGCACAAAGTAACATATATCATGTAATGACGAAGTCTAACTCTCTTCCTATGCATCGGCATGTCATAAAAGAACAATTCATGCACACCAAGTAAAGGCCAATGCATAGTATAAGCAGTTTCTTGCAATTCTATCATGTTGGAAACATAGAGAGGTGGAGAGATAGTTCCTCTATCATAATAATTGCAAGTAGGAGCAGCAAGAGCATGCATATTATATTCATCAAAATCATCATGTGCAACGGTAAAAGGCAACCCATCAATATAATCCTTAATAAGCACAAACTTCTCCGATATAGTGTAGTTTGGAGAATTCAAAAAGATAATAGGACTATCATGCGTGGGTGCAATAGCAACAATTTCATGTTTAAGATAAGGAACTATAGCAAGTTCATCTCCATAAGCATAATTCATATTGGCGTCTTGGCCACAAGCATAGCAAGCATCATCAAAAAGGGATATTTCAAGAGAATCAATGGGATCATAGCAATCATCCTTCGGTAAGCACGAAGGGAAATTAAACAATGTATGAGTTGAAGAGTTAATCTCATTAGAAGGTGGGCACGGGTGATCAATCCGCTCTTCCTCCTTTTGTTCTTCGCTCTCCTCATCATCTTTTTCATCCAATGAGCTCACAGTTTCATCAATTTCTTCTTCCATAGCTTCCTGCAAAATATTAGTCTCTTCTTGGACAGCGGAGAATTTCTCAATATATAGTTTAACATAGGCATTAGAAGCATAATTATCATAACAATATTCAAGTATGGCAAAATTTTCAGATTTGTAGAGAGTAGCATCATACTTTTTAATCAAAGAAGCAATTTCATAAGCACCCTTAAAAGCAACAAATTCTTCAATTTGTTGAACATCATAGTAATTATAAACACCCTTAGCATACGAAGATACAATTCCATTATCAATAAACTCACATTGATAGGGAAGGTGTTTCTTAGGGTTTTCAGAACAACAAGTATTATCATATATTCACATAAATTCCAAGCATAACATTGCAAACGATGAATTTGATCCAGTAAAAGTTTCCCCTTTTCAGATATACGGTGTCGCACAAAACAAGCATGCTCATCTAAAGATTTGCCCTCAACTAAGCTAGTTGGGGTTTCAGCACGAGCACAAAGGGATCAAAGATGATCCAAGTAAAAAGCTTCAGGAGTGCGATAGATTTTGAGTGGTTCTTCAACCATTGGTTCAAGAGGTACAACTAATTTTTTGGTATTTTATGCTTTCCTACCCATAACTAAAGATAGAAAACAACTAAGAATAGCAAATAAAATTACTTAGTGATAAAGCAAACAAGCACACACGAGAATATTCACCCCACGCTATGACTCCCCAAGAATGGCGCTTTAAAAAGGTCTTGATGACCCAGAAGTATATGGGATAGTTGTAGCCTCTTTCAATAAGTAAGAGTGTCGAACCCAACGAGGAGCTAAAGGTAGAACAAATACTCTCTCAAGTCCTATCGGCCACTGATACGACTCTTAGCACGCTTGACGTTCGCTTTACCTAGAACAAGTATGAAACTAGAAGTACTTTGTAGGTGTGATAGGATAGGTTTGCAAGATAATAAAGAACGGGTAAATAAAACCTAGGGGTTGTCTAGATAAAGAAGCAATAAAGTAAATATAGCGAGTGTGGAAAAGTGGTGGTAGGAGTTGTGAAATTGTCCCTAAGCAATTGACTATGTTACTAGACCGGTAATCACTATTGCAATTCTATCTGAGGGAGAGGCATAAGCTAACATACTTTCTCTACTTGGATCATATGCACTTATGATTGGAACTCTAGCAAGCATCCGCAACTACTAAATATTCATTAAGGTAAAACCCAACCATAGCATTAAAGTATCAAGTTCCCTTTATCCCATACGCAAACAACCTACTTACTCGGTCTCAGGCTTCACACTCACGCCACCCACCATAAGCAAATCATAAACATATTGCAAACCCTACAGCGGGAATCCCTCATGCTTGCACGACACGGAGGGCACAATAAGACAGCACCAATAATAAAACATGCAACTCAAACCAATCAAAGCAATTCATCAATCACCGATAGGACAACGAAAATCTACTCAGACATCATAAGATGGCAATACATCATTGGATAATAATATGAAGCATAAAGCACCATGTTCAAGTAGAGGATACAGCGGGTTGCGGGAGAGTGGACCGCTAGATATAGATGGGGGAAGGTGATGGAGATGTTGGTGAAGATGACGGCGGTGTTGGTGAAGATCGCGGTGATGATGATGGCCCCTGGCGGCGTTCCGGCGCCACCGGAAGCATGGGGGAGAGAGCCCCCTTGTTCTTCTTCTTCATTGACCTCCTCCCTAGATGGGAGAAGGGTTTCCCCCTGGTCCTTGGCTCCCATGGCGTGGGAGGGGCGAGAGCCCCTCCGAGATTGGATCTATCTCTGCTCGTGTTCTCGATTCTCGCCCTTCACCGTTTCTTTTATATCCGGAGATCTGTAACTCCGATTGGGGTGAATCTTTCGCCCAGATCTTTCTCATAAAATTAGCTTTCTTGCGGCAAAATAAGAGCTTCAACCGCCTTACAGGGGCCCCACAAGAATCCAGGGCACGCTCCCTATCTCCTGCCCCTCGGGCACCTCTCGCGTTGATTTTACTTCCCAAAAATCACAAATATTCCAAAATAATTCTCCGCCCATTTGGACTTCGTTTGATATTGGGTTTCTGCGAAACAAAAAACATGCAACAGACATGAACTGGCAGTGGGCACTGGATCAATATGTTAGTCCCAAAAAATAGTATAAAAAGTGGTCAAAAGTATATAAAAGTTGAATAATATTGGCATGGAACAGTAAAAAATTATAGATACGACGGAGACGTATCACGCAGCCAGAGATGGCGCCCCCTTTTTGGATCCGAGGGGAGAAGTAATGGCGGAAGAGTGCCGTGTTGGGGTGCACCCCGGCGAAGCCCTCGCAAAGGTGTGCGAAGAGAGCCATGCACGCCACGACATTTGGGGTGAAATCCAAAAGATGAAAGCCGTAGGTGTGCATGATATCCTTGAAGAAATCAAAAAAGGGGGGACAGAGCCCACAGGAGAAGTAGTCGACGAAGAAGGGGTACCAATTTGGGGAGGCCCCGGCGCTGGCAGGGACAACGTGCGTGGCTGGATGCCTCGTCCTCTCTCCTCCCGTCTTCACCCCCACAAATCCTTGTACATCTCCTGTAGCTCGGACACGTCGACCGTCGAGGGGAAGTAGGCGAACTGCACCCATCGCGCCACCAGCTCACTCTCCGGCTACTCCGTCGCCCCGACGTCCTTAGCCACCCCTTTGCTTTTGGTGGATTTTGGCCCCATGGCGAATGAGGTAAGCAAGAAAGCAGAGGATGGCGGAAGCACAACGGCGATGGAAGCAGAGGGGCTCGAGAAGGAGGAAGAAAGGAGGCAGCGGTTCTGAGATTGGAGAAGGCGCAAGGAGGGGGGTAAAGTGAGCAGCGCGCCCGCGGTTATTCCTTTTTAGGGGAAGGCGTGGGCCGCCTCCTTTCCCATTAATTGCGATGCGACGCATGCGCGCGGGAACCGTCCCACGCACGCCACCCACGTCATGCGCGCGTGCACGACCCCCACGTCACGCGTCCAACGCAAGTCATGGGGAAGCACAACGGACGGAGCCGTTACCGCGGTAAAATCTGCCCCGCCTGCCCGCGCACCGTTCTGGGCCTGGCCCAACAATGTGTCACGCTTATGTATGTCTCAGGCCTGGGGGCTCCTGTCGGTGTACAAAAGTAGGGGCTCTCCTTTTGACCCCTTTACTTGTGCACGGGCAGTCAGAGCCACGCGCCATCGCCACACATAGCAGGGCAAGGGAGAGAAGCCGAAGGCTCAAGACGAACAAGGCGACATCAAGGACCAAGGCCACAAAGTGCAGATGGGCGAAGCAGGTTTTCCCCGGCAAGGCCCTTGCCAGGGGCAGCCTCCGCAGCCCCGGCAAGCCCCTTGCCGGGGCAGCCCGCCCACACCAGTGGAGCGAGCCACCCTTGAGCCACGGTCCCCAACGCCAACAACCACGCTGGACCAGGGTTCGGGAGGCACCTCCGTGGTGGCATGCAGATCTTTGTGACATAGAATGCTCGAGATCAGATGAGGATTGGAAAGCAACAATCCTCACCAAGATCCTTACCGAAGGAATCCACAAGACCCCCGGCAAGATCCTTGCCGGGGACACCAGCGCACCACGATAGGACCCTTGCCGGGCCACCCGGCAAGACCCTTGTCAGAGGCGACAGCGGGGCCACTGCCAGGCCCGCAGTAACCAACTCCCCCCCGCCGTTCGCATGCACACAACAAAAAAATACACTTCCATGATGATACGTGTTTGTCACAGTAGGTCGCGTTTTTTGTCATGCATGTACATCCATGACAATTTTATGACAGAATCAAGATAATCATACCTGTGCTGTCGTAGAAGTGTTCCATGACATTACCAAAATTATCATCACGGAAGTGTCCACTTCCATGATGATAAATCGCGCATCACAGAAGTGCTTTCATCAAGGGTGACCGACACGTGGCATCCATCGTAACGGAACGCCGTTAAGCTATCAGGTCGGGTTTTGGATCCGATAACCCATTAACAGCCTCGACCAATGGGGATTTTCCACGTGTAAAATCATCATTGGCTGGAGGAAACACGTGTCTGCTCATCATTGGGACAGATGTCATCCACTCATTGGACAGAAGGCGCCTATGATACGTCGACACATGGCACGGCCCAACAGAGGCCCATTCTTGTGAAAAGGCCGACCCGTTTGACTTGGTCAAAATGTGGCGGGCTGGCCCATGGAAAGCCTGTTAATGGCCCGTTCGCATATAGCCCATTTACAGCCCGCTAACCCAAGGCCCGTTACGCCCTATCCAAATTAGGTCCAGTAGCGTCATCTGGGCCACCCAATATGATTCCAAATTGCTTTTCACTTCGCCCATGTATGGCCCATGACGCCTTTTCGCCCATATGAGGCCCTATGTAACTCTTGGCCTATTAACGCCCGTGGTGAAATCGCCCGTAATGAACAAAGGTATCACTTTACACCCATTAATGGCCCGTGGTGAACCGGCCCGTAATGAACATCAGATCACTTTATACCCACTAACAGCCCATTATTCCGCTAATGCTTTCCATCCCATGTTATCTTTCGCCTTCTGAGCCCATTTATTATTGGGCTCATTTCAAAGATTCGCTTACTTACGGCCCACATCGCTATTTTTGCTTGTGGGCCAAATTCAGCCCGTGGTTACAGTCGGCCCGTTTGTGGTCCGTTAATACGTTAGGCCGTTTTCATAGCGTCATGAAATACGGCCTATTAACGATGGCCCGTTATGGTCGGCCCATGAACGGATGATTCCAACTCTAGCCCGTTTACGACCATAATGCGGCCTGTTATTGGCCCACGTTATCATACTGCCCGTATAAGGCCCATTGATGATACGGTCCGTAGAAGGCCCATTGTTTCTACGGCCCATAGAAGGCCCGCTGTTTCTACGGCCCGTAGGAGGCCCAGTGTCACTCCAGTAAATATTAGCCCATGGTTATTGTATCCCAGTTTTAAAAAATAGGTTATTGCAGCCACTAGCAAACCGTGGAAAAAGAACTGCAATGACTACAAGCAAACAAATAAACAAGACAACAAGGAAATAAATAAGCAAGCAACTTACGCTAGGCTATCACGGCTATCACATATTACATCCACTGGGCATCAAAGTTCGCCACCAGTGCAAATAAACGCGCCGACAAAAGAATATACAAAACTGAGAGCACTTCAGAAGGCACTAGACCTCAATTGTGTCAACGATAGATGCATCAACACTAGATTTAAGGCATGATGGTGCGCACGGCAGTCCTCTGACATCTTCATTGCATCTTTGACTTCAAGTCAGAGCTGAGCTGAAGCAAGCCTTTCCGCTTTAAGTTGAGATCAAGAAGTCGAATCGATTGAGGCAGACATCGCACAGAGGTTGTCTCACACCGCCGGTGAGTAGCTTCAACTCACTGCTTTCATGAAGACAGACCTTGGGGTCATCTCGCTGTCCACAAGATGGTTTGGCTCACTATCTTCCCTAAAGTTCTGCCTCGGCGAAGAGATACGACTCGAAAGAGAAACAAGGAGACACGTAATGTGTTTCACAATTATATAAGCAAATAAATGAATCATGCTTCAAGATAAGGAACATGTTTTACAACTACAATTTGAAATCGGTAGTTGTTGCAAACATCCAATCGATGTAAACAAAGAAAGCAAACAATAGTGGAGGAAATGATGCCTATCCAAATCTATACTAGAACAAAGTTTGAAGGCTTGAGAAGGATGAACTTACATTACATGTTAACACGGGCTGGACAAAGCCCTTCTCCATGTTGATGGAAGGATAATTCAATAAATTCCCCAAAGAAAATTCTTTATAAGCATTGCCATTATTCTACATTTTGCAAAGAGTAAATATAGATCAAATAATATTGGAAGAAACAGAGGGTAATGAAGCTCAGGTGCAGACTGATGATACATAATCAAATAGCAATTATTTAAGTACAACGTTACAAGGCAAAAGGGAGAGAGGTACTGACAAGAGCAATGCAGAGCCCATTATTGTTGGGATAATTAGATTTATGCTGTTGTGTCACTTCATTTTTTGTTCCCAAAGTCACTTTTCATTTTTGAGTTTTGAAAACTTTACAAAATCAAAATTGAAAAATGAAATTAAAATTTCAAAATTTTATTAGAATAACATTCATGGTGCCGCCAGAAAAACAATCAACACTCCAAAATAGATTATTTTTTTGCTACAACTTCCATGAATGTCATTCCCTGATGAAACTTGGCAAGCACTTCAAACATTTGTCATTCTTTGCAACCAATTTTTTTTGAATTTTTTGAATTTTTTTAGATTTTACTATTCATGGTGGTACCATAAGAGCTAAAACTTGGTGGGCACTTTCCAACACTATTTTCATGAATGCAAATGACACTCACATATAGGTGATGTTTTTCTGAACATTTTGGTATCTTATTTGCATTTTTCTGATTTAGTATGAATTAGTTATGAAGTTTTCAAACTGACGGTCAAACGGTCAAAGGGCAAAAGCATAAGAGGAGCAAAGGGACTTGGACAGAACATGTGACTTTTGGGAATTAGGGGTAAAATAGACGAGTGGGACACAACTAGGGGCATAAATCTAATTATCCCATTATTGTTTTGAGATCGTATGATCCTTTGAGCAAGGAGATTCATATGAAATTAGTTTTCATACAAGAGAGAAGGTAAGGCACAAGCAGAAATTTAGGAGTTGAAATTTTGAATTGATATCATAGACAGTACCTGACGCTGGGCTCCCAGCAGTTCTAATAGGGGTTTGGCCACTGGAGTAGGGGTAAAGTGTGGTACAGTTGGGCCTGTGTTTTCTGTGGCTGCTAATCTATCTGATTTAACAGGTATCACTACCTTTTCAAAATACCTAGTTTTTACTCCTTGAGGATCTGCACTCACCCTCTTCCTTTTGGACATCTATTACGAAAGAACAACATTTGACTGGAAAAACATAGTGTGACGACACATGGAATAGGTACAGATAATGGATAGGTATGGCATATAATCATATATGATGCTTAAACTAAGCAGATGGTATAACAAAGTAGAAGTAATGCAAGAGGTCAGATGCAAAATATGTGCGACCAATACAACTTTGCAAAGCTAGAGCAAGCACCTTGATGGGTGAATAAGATAGGCCATCCTCCACCATGCCAAGTTTGTTAGCCAGTGGATCGTTCCGCAATATTCCTCTCGTGCGCCCATTCTCATATTCATTTTGATAATGTTCAATATCCGACATGCATGAAACATAAAAACAAGTGAGATATTCTTTGTAATGCGTAAGTGATTCTAATCCAATATCGCCTCCTCAGAAACCCCTTTGTGCTATCTCTCGCAATTTTTTAAAAGATGCCATGCATGCTGTAATTTGTTGTGCGATTAATATAATGTGGCCTACTACTCAAAATATGAGTGCTCCGTATGATGACACTTTGCGATGATAGCTTCAACATATAGTAAAGAAGAACAAGTCGACCTGACCTGACAGATTCAAAATATACGAAGGGAGAACAACTCAACCTGACCAGTCGACCGCAAGAGAAGAGTATCATCTTAAAAAAAGCAGAAGAGCAAGCAGATTGAAGATATTACAAGTCTTTCAATACAATGTTGGTTGGCCACCAATGATGAACCAGAGCGCACAGAGAAATACTATTCTTTCCGGTCTCTCCATATATATTTGGCTCACATGCATTTCGAAACTAAAGTAGGAACATTTAGCTCACCAATTAAACATCTCTCAGTTTTACTAATATCAGCAATAATATCAGATATGAATTTGTACAACTAAGCTTGTTTAGCTCGATGGGTGGAGCAGTGCTATTACGACACGAACCACGTTGGCTGATTGTGGTCATCATAAAATGGGGAAAACATAAGCATGATGAGTACAAGGTTGACCGTGGCAAAGGATGGCAGATCTGAAGTCGCAAACCGCAAGAAGGGTAGTTAGCAACCGATGTTTGCTTTGAAATAACAACTAAGATTTGGTATGGACAAGAAAGTACGGTCAACAAGTGACAAAGAAATGCAATTATGATGTCTCTCTATATGTCGCGACATGCATTTGGAAACTCAAGAGGGACCTTTAGCTAACCAATTAAATGTGTCGGTTAACTAATATCAGTATCATATCACAATGATATTTGAACAACTAAGCTTTCGAATTATGAGTGTTGTGTTGTTTAGCTTGAAGGGTGGAGTAATGCTAGTACGACAGAAAGCACCTACGCAGATCATAATAGAGTAGATAAAAGGGGAAAACCCTAAGCATCAAGAGAAAAATCAGGAAAGTGGAACTAGCTGGACCAGTGGGTGGCGCACATGCTTTTCGAAACGAATATAGGAACATTAGGTGACCAATTAAACATTCTCTGTTTTAGTGATATGAGCATCATATTAGATTCGTATTTCAACACGTAAGCTTTGGGTTAAGGTCTTGAGGAGCAGTGCTAGCATGACACGAAGCACCTACGATGATGGTAGTGAATATAAAGGGGGGAAACCATAAGCTTTACGAGTATAGTGCCCGTGCCATGGCGGATCTGAAGGTGCAAACCGGACAAAGGTACTTCGCAACCAATGTTTGCATTCAACTAGCCACTACGATTTGGTACGGACAAGAAAAGTACAGTAAACAAATTACGATCTATTTTTCGGGTGAGATCAATAACTTAAGCACATATGGAAGAGTACCACCTCTCTTGCGACGCCGCGTAGGCCTATGCTGATACGTTGAGGGTGCTGCGGGTGCGATGGCTGACGGCGGCAGGGAAGAAGACTTTAGACGGCAGACGGCCGGGTCGGGGGATATATCCTATTGCCATCGACGAGGCGGTCGTAGGAGCGGCAATGGCAAGGTGGACGACGGAGACGATGAAGCGAGAGGAGGCAATGAAAGGATCCTAGTCCAGTGCTGTGGATGAGAGACGTCCATCTCTTGCAGTGGACGATGGGGTAGGGGTAGCGGCTCCGGCAAGGTGGAGGATGGGGTGGCGGACGGAGGAGGCTGGCAGCAGTGCGGAGGTTGTCGTGCCGCCGATGGTGTATGAATGGGGAAATGGAGGGGAGGGGGTCTCAAACTTTGGGACGTGCTTCTCTGAAATGGGGGAAAGTTATGAACTTATCCCCCGTTTAAAATTTCGGACATCGCGTCGGTTGGGGATAGGACGGTAATCTCGCATCTCCCAAATATTTGCCGGTAACTATTTCGGGCAAGGAGAGGGTGTTTTGCCGCCCACGGTTGGCACCCATGGTGTATGAATGGGGCTGACAGGTAGGGTGGTTGTGTCACGTCTGATGGAAGTTACACATCTGCCCGTATTTAAAATATTAGCCTACATCGATTTCGGACAAGGAGAGTTTGTTTTGCCGCCCATCGTGTATGAATTGGGAAATGGAGGAAGAGACACATGTCTTTCGGACGAGCTTGAATCAAATGTGTTTTGCCGCCCACGTTTGGCGCCCACCGTGTCTGAAGGGGCTTAGAGGCCGTCGTGTCACGTCTGATTGAAGTTACTAGTCTACCCCTATCGAAAGCAGTGTAAATCCGGTCGATAAGGATGTCAAGTGTCAGGGGTAGACAGTAATTTCCATCTTGCAAACACTTGCTTCGGGCAGCCCACAAATTATAGTGGGTGTTTAGCCACTTCGTTCAAAACTTGGGAGAATTAGCATTCACGTTTGCCCTGGGACCTGGCAAACTAAATTCAAATCCAATTTGTATTCGATTACGAATATCCACAGATAATTATACGTTTTGTTATTTATTTCTTCAACACCACAACAAAGATTTATTCCACCTTTATATATGATTATGATTTAGAAATGCAGTGATCTTCGAATTTAGTAGGTTGGATACACTCTGATTCAAACAGTTATTTCATCCAATACAATATGCTCACACGAAAAACAGTTCACCTTATGTCAATCATACAAGTACCGAGGATTACCTCGCCTAAAAAATTCGGATCATTACAACACATGGACAACATGGAATTCAGGACAACGTAGGGGGTCTTGCAACATAATCCATTCAGAGACATGCCACAACATGCAAGTACAATAATCTAATGACAATTTCAACTGGTATCTAAAGAAGAACAGGGATTACCTTGGGCTTCAGATAGCAAAAATAGCAGGACCTCCTCCATCTTCAAATGCAACATTCTTACTTCCTCCAATTCTTGGGTTGCTTGCATAATGCGTGCCGCTAATTCCGTAGTTTCCAGCCTCAAGATAAAAATTACCTCATTCATGGCAGCCACACCATCTCTTTCTGCCTCTAGTAGAGCCTCAAGCACTATAATATCTCGTGTCGATCGCTCTCCGGCGATGTTGCCTCTGAACTGCTACCATATGGTAACATGGATGGCGCACTGCTTCCACAAATAGATTCCGGGGTTGTACATTGTGTCCTAGTGTGAACGACATCCTGAAAGGTTTCACCGGACATAAGTAAGAGATAGTTATCGTATGATCTAGGCAGTAAGCTTACATGGTAAATGACGGACGAATTATTGCCGAGCATGGCAAACTATACTTAAATGGTTCGAAGCAGCATCAGCCAAAAAGAAATTAAAATGATAAGATGAAACTAGGGATGTAAGTGGCAAATAAACGACATCCGCCAGTCCCATCTAGTTAGTTTTTGCTACCTCCCTAGTTCATTTTCCTCAAAAACAAAAACTCTTTTGAACTATCATACCACTAGTGGACTTTAATCGGGATTAAACGGGACCCAGTTGACATCCCTAGTTGAAAGGGAGTGTACAACCGCTATATTTAAGTTGCCAAGGCATCTAAGTAGTTGAAATAATCTGAGAAAGCACTTAACAGTGTGGCCTCATATAAACTACGAAGACAGTCTTGTGATGAAGTTGAGAGGAAAAGTTAAGGACTCAAATGAAATAGGCATGCATTTCTTTACGATAAGACAGCAGGCACTGCTGACATATTGACTGACTCAGGTGTAGCGTAACAACAAACAAGCACTCGAATCAAGCAATACAGAAAAGCAGACAACTGAACTATTTGTAATTCGGTAGGATTACACGTTGAGGGCACAAGCCAAGAAAGCAGCCCACTCGCATTACATTTACCATGTACTAAAACACATTGGCTTACCATATGTTGCTGTGAAGCCTAGCTGCTTTTGCAATGTTCTTTGAAGATATCGTCAGCATCCCGTGGTTGCAAATCTAGTTGTTGTAGTTTATTCTGCACCATCTATTTAGGTAAAATTAATTTTAATCGCATGCACTGGTCCGAATTGATCATCAATGGTTCATCTAAACTAATGAAAGAAGGGTGTGTGCACACGATAATATATCTGCTTCCTCTATTTTTATGTTGTTCGAGGTGCCAGCCCCAAAAGAACAAATATTTTGCTTGATGGGGTTGGCAGCTCCATAATTAATAGAAGCATCAAACTAGTCATGCAACTTGGGAAGATCAAGAACACACAAACAAGTAATGAACAGAGGCTCGGAGCAAAGTGATGTAATAGCTAGCATCGTAAAATGTAGGGTAAAACGAACAAAAGTAGCGGAACCACATGCTAGTTTGCTGATGTGTAATTACATAGAGAACATTAAGTAGTCTAATGGAACCAACAGGTGGCATCAGAACAAAACTAAAGCATATTAACTATATGTGCAATGGTATGTAATTTAGCACATGTAACATGTTCACTGCCGGAAGTATGGCCCTACAGTGCAAGCGTAATAACGCGCCTCATGAAAAACTGAATGATGCCTCAAGAAATTCAAAGGTGCGGTGCTTATGCTAGAAAGTGAACGAGGCGCCGCCGCTGGATAATAGTAACCGATTCTCGGCGTATGGGTATCGTAGTCATACTTGATAGCTAAGGATCGCCGATGGTGCTCGTGTTATGTTGAGTTTGGGCCGTTTGTCGCCGTCCGCTGAAGCGGCTCCGTGCTACTGGTTATGGCGCCTATCGACATACAAGAAAGCTCAGTTGTCGACATACTAGTGAACAGTTGCATGATAAGAGAAAACCGAAGGAGTACAAATCGAAATAACCTGATGAGGCTGCGGCGTCGGTAAAGCAGGGCCGGTGGAGTTGAATATGGCGTCCGTGGAGCGGGTCCGGCAAAGGACGAAAGGCTTCGGCGGCGCGTTGTATAGTGCTTTCGGTGAGGCGGATCTGTTGCGCATGACGAGGGCTTGTATGAAGGGCCAGCGAAGGGGCGGACGAGGAGTCGATGAAGGGCCTACGCTGGTGGACGAGGGCGCCGGTTAAGTAGATCCGGTGCGGTGGACCATGATGGCGGTCAAGGAGATCTCGAGCGGTGGACAAGCCGCTTCTCAAGCGGCTCGTGAAGTGGTGAGTTGGCGCTTGGGGTTCCGAGGTGCGGAAGGTAGATCCGCGGGTGTGAGGTCCACCGCCATGATGGAGGACTAGATTCGCGGCTTGCCGTGGTTGGGGAGGGGCGGAGGGGCCTGGGAAGAATGTTGTGGGCAAAGAGGGAAAACAATGGAGTTACCAAAGCAGCCCTTTTCCGCTCATGTGGCAGGGTAAAATAGGAATATCGCAGGCTAAACTTTCGGCGCATGATATTTCGATGTGAGCGGAAGTTTGAAAGCTTTTGCGCCTAAAATTATAAGTATTCTGCTCTCGTGACGGCCGACTATGATATCATGGCCGATAATTTGTTTGTTTTGCACGCAAAAAATGTGCAAGTTTTGAAAATCAATGTCTCCAACTCAAACTTAGATTGTCCATTCGATTCAAATATGGATCATTGAGCTACTACAAGCAAATACCATCATACGGTCCAATTCAAATGAAATTCCAAATGTGTTTATCCTAAATATGATGACAAAAGCAAAAATGTGTATGTGTATGAATAAAGTGAATGGTTATAAAGTTTGAACATGCCCGTATGTGTATATCTCTAGGTTTTATATATGAATTTGAAATCACAAAATCCCGGCTTAAAAATGTACCTCTGTTTAAATGAATTACAAAAGCTAATGATGGAGTCGAATTCCAAAATTCCAATCTTAGGTTTTTAATTCTGGTACATCAAGGTATATCACACATGTTCAAAAGTATCGTTATCTCATAGTACAAACTGTGAAACAAATTGATCAACCATGAGTGCACAATATCTCAATTACGCTAAAGTCCCTCAAATATAGACACCTCACTCTTTATCCAAGTCACCCCCACCACCACCACACACACACACACACATAGAGAAGTCGCTCTTCCCCGACACCAACACACGAGCACATTAACACCCCTCTCTCTTGTAAAGTCCAGACCCCAACATAGGTCTCTATCACTTTGTCTCTGCATGCACACATCTCTTCCTCACTCTCTAGGTCTCCCGCTATCTCTCTTACCCAAGCACACGACTATGTAGAGTGTATATTTCCCATACACACAAAACGCCGCCCCAAACGCCTATCTCCCTAGTTATGTGGTTCTCAAGACTCACCTCATACACCACCCCCACCGCAAACAAGCACACTTTCTCTCCTTGTGCACCACTCTCCTCTTTCTATCTCTCCCACATGCGGACCTGCCCCAGCCTCCTTCCCTCAGATACATATATGTCGTGACTCTTTGCATAGCTCCCTAATGTATAACCGTTCTCGATTTCGCACATTGTTCTCTACACCATCTATTCTAGATCTCTCATGAAGTCCCTATCACACACATGATGACTCGCTTCCCTTGCATCTCCGTTCATAGGCCAATTTCGGACAACATCAACATTGTCTCCCTATCTATACGCCATTTATGGACACAAACGACCCCTCTCGCCCTCTCTCTCTCTCTCTCTCTCTCTCTCTCTCTCTAGCTCTCTCTTTCTACTCCACATACACTCTCTCCCTGTCACACACAAACGCGTGCACAAACACACACAGACACGCACAAACACCCATTTATCTGGATCCTCATCTCTCCCCATGTCCGCATGTGTATCTCACACACTCACTCTCTAATTATGTATATGTGTCTCCATGTTACACAACACAAAGCCCCATGTACATGTCTCTCTATCCTCCACACACATAGACACAAAGAATCAGAATCATTGCCTCGCCTCTAACATATCACACACGCACTCTCTCTCTCTCTCTCTCTCTCTCTCTCTCTCTCTCTCTCTCTCTCTCTCTCTCTCAAACACACTTAACAAGGGTTTCCCGTGAATAACTTACCGCCTACTCATCAACAAATGTGGCAAGACAAATAACACGAGACGTGAAAAAGAATAAATCTACACGCCCTTAGACCACCTAGTATGACTACTAGGACTAGAGCAAGCCAAAAAGTGCTGTCACACCCCCTCCTTGTCGGCGATGGGAAAATCTTTGTTTTACACAATGAGAAGTCATTGTGCTAAGGCCCCACATGCCGAGGCGCTGAATAGAATGTAGATGCTAGTTTACTAAGCAAGTATCGATAATACGCTTGTATCTCCATACTTATATTTCTTCTTTATAAAAAACGAGTTGGTGATGATGGTACGTGTGCCATCTTGTAATATAGACCGTCCGATCTATATCCGACGGATGGAAATTAAACTAAAAGATACCCGCACCCTCTCCACATTTGCGCACAAGGCCTTCCTCATTCATCCTTATCTCCAACAAACCTTATTGTTGAGAAATTAAGAAAGGAAGCCTCTAGAACAAACAGCCTCGGTAGCTGCCGCCGCGCCGCCAATCCCCATGCCTCCGCCATCCACCACCAACCACCACCACACCCCACCTCTTCACCTTATCTCATATTTCTCGAGATATCATTAGTTTTTACACATGGGATTACTCCCGCAAGGGTCAATCACAACAAGTGTTTTTATAAAAAAATGCATCTTGATGTTCCGTGCAATGCACGGATCTTGCTAGTACTCCTACACAAGACTAAGTTGGTGATGCTGGTGTGTCTGCCATCCGTCGTTTTTGACCATTAGATCTACATCTAACGATTGTGAGGTAAGTTGTTGCCTTTTCTCACCAACATCCCACTTGTCTACCAATTTGCAGAAAACCCCATAATCAGTATCTTAAAACCAACCACATCCCTCCCTGACCTCACCAAAACAGCCCAAGGAATATATTATTATTGAAACATAATATATCTCTAGTGACATATGTATATCAAAATTAGGGTGTTTTGTATCAAGTTTGTGAATAAGTATTATTCTAATTATGATTCGTTGCAACAGACATGAACATTGCTAGTATTTCCAACCATGCATTTTTTCCTTGTATTCCATAGTTTCGAGTTTTCCATCAAGATATTAGTCACTCATGGTTGATATTTACTGTCAATCATGTACACATATGCACTATGTAACTAGCCTTGCTTATTGGCTTCCAAAGCTTAACTTTCACTCCTACTTACAATATGTAGAGTATTTAACAAAAAACTACCACTTTCAACCAGCCCTAGGAAGAATCTATTGTACAAAAAATAGCAAAAACATACCCAAAATTTCTTAATCCACGCCAAAAACTAATACCTAGTACTCCTACCGATTAGGTTCGTTTAAACCCATTTATGACTGGGTTGGCCCACACGCCCGTGCTGACGAGGCAGCTTAAACCAACACATTTTGTTTGACCGTTGACACGAGGGACCCACATCTGACCTTCTATCCCGTTATTCCCTCAAATCGTTATTTTTCCCGAACATTACTTCAAACAAGATCGATGCGTGTTCGCTTGTGGCGCCGGTGATGAGCGAGTTGGCCGCCGCTCGCCGGACGGGCCGGACGCCGCTACCGCCTCCGCATGGGTTGGCGGGGTGGCCCGAGCGTGACTCACGAGCGAGCAAGCCGCCCGCGCCGCCTTCGCCAAGCCGATGGGCGGCTCGAGCGAAGGCCAAGACGAAAGCAAGCCATACCGCCGCGCTAATCTAGCTAGCAAACCTTGCGCATAAGCAATGGACGGAGCTATCTTGGCTAGCTAGCGGCCGCGAGCACCAGAAGGAGCTGGCATCCGGGCTGCCGCAACATGGGCTCCGCACCGCCGACGGTTTTGACCTCACCTTCTGCCGGTGGCGGTAGCTGCGTCCCATGGCCGAGGATGACTAGGTGGACGGGCCGGAGGTAGGAGGTCACTCGAGGATTTTGGTTGGTAAGAGCATGTACAATGGTTGATAAGGTGTCTTATCTTAAGTCTGCCACGTATGCAAGTGGTAGTAGTTTCTTGGCATTTTAGTGGTTTCTTGCATTATTAGGGGAACAATGTACGTACTACGGCCCCTCCCAATGCTCCACCTTGTACAGGTGCTAAGGCTGCCATGTGGGCAAAAAATATGATGTCGCAAGGTAATTAAGAGGAGAGAGATGAGTGTGGTGACCCCAGGAAGAAACAATGCCAAGCGCGAGAACATAGGGCACTTAAATTGGAAGGATCCCGCCAATGCATGAAGAACTTTAGTTGCAAAATCATTAAATGAAGGATGCTTAGCACCAACAAGTTAAGCACCTATGCATTGGGGGCTTTAGTTGCTAAAGTTTTTAATGTGCTTAGCACCTCATATAAACACCAATGCATTGGAACTAGCCTACTAGCGACAAAAGGCGATTCTAGGTTGCGTTGTACTCCAACGAGTACTACTAGTGGTCGTGGGAGTGTATACCTCGTTTTGTGGGTTCGATCCCAGCCGAACGCACGGCGGCCTTTTTAAAAAAAATAGTACTACTACACTTCGCTGCGAGCCAATATTTTACACGGTTAGTTTGAGTTTTGAAGTCAAATGGACGTGCGGTCCCACAATCTGGGTGCACTGGACAGCCTAGCCATGTGAACGGGTTTTCCTTCCCAGCATCCCGTGGCTCGCGTGCTCGCCCTAGCCGCACATCGCTTGTAGCTTCCTCATCAGCTAGTAGCATATTTAAACTAGCGCCTCCCAATTAAGCCCGAGGAGCCTAAAAGTTCAAGGGGCATTGAGAATCGTGCAATATGGCTCAGTATGTAAAGTGCTATACTACTACTACCTCCGTCCTGGTTTACAGGTCCCTTTATAGTTTGTGTCAAATTTTGACTAAGGATTTAACTAATAAAATGTTAATGCATGTCAAAAAAATTTATCTCATTGGATTCGTATTTGAACATAGTTCTCAAAAATATAATGTTTGGTAACATGCATAAACATTTTGTTAGTTTAATCTATGGTCAAAATTTGACACGAAATACAATGAGGACCAATAAACCCGGACGGAGGTAGTACTCTGTAGCTTGTGGCGTTGCACGCATGGACTTCACTCCATTATCGGCTCTACTATAAAAGAAATTCCTCTTGACGTGTTTTTTTGGAAACAGAGGCAAAAGCTTTGCTTCATCTCATTCATAAAGAAGGAACTACTAACAAAGTTCGACGAGATCCATTACACCTCCACAAATGGAAGTGAAAAGCCTAGTCTTGCTGTATCAAATAACTCAAATGTTCTGCCCCCGCAATAACCGTCGCTGATAAACAGGCTGCTAGTGTGTGCGTGAGAGGAGCGGCTGAGTAGGCCAGCTACTCTTACGTGAGAGGAGCGGCTGAATATAGCACCGAGAGTACCCACTAGGCCACTACGCAGGTGTACTTCCCCTGCATTGATAGTATAGCGATGGTTCTAGAGAACAATAGTACCCTCCACTTCCAACTATAGCTCCTTGGCCCTGAGATTCAAGAGTTCAAAACTGGTGCACTATACTAGACTAGACTAGAAGTATAGTACATCGCACTACTAGTTGAGGAAAGTAGTACTAGTACTGCTACAGTACGAGTACGTACTCCTCCGTCACATAATGTAAGACGTTTTTTGACACTAGTTGGCGTGTACAAAAAATGGCAAAACATACCCAAAATTTCTTAATCCACGCCAAAAACTACTACCTAGTGCCAAAAATTTCTTACTAGTGCTATTATTTACAGTATAATGCAATCCATAACGTTCCATAATGCTAGTACTAGTAGTAAATAATAGCCTCACCCTTCGCCGAGGAACGATCTACGCTTGAAGGGACGAGGCCTCATGTTACTATGCTCTTATCTCCTCCTCACCAGTTCCCCTCCCCCCGAAGAGAAGGCAGTTTGTCGCTGCTCCCATGGATTCGCCAGGCGGTTCTCCTCCTCGTCGGGGCTGGGAGACCTTGGGCGACGATCCTCTGGGAGAAATCGTATGCCACTCCAACGTCCTCACCGCCGCAAGACTCGGTGCTTCCTACACCAACTTTTTCAAGACGCTGCTTAAACAGGCTTGGGAAAAGGCCATGCTTGTTGGTCTTCCATGCGTCCTCGAGGAGAAGGTTCTTCTATGGGACAATCCTTCGAACAGTCCATAGCTCCCTGGCCATGGTTGCACATTGACTCCGCTAGAGTTGCCGACGTTGAGAGGTAGTCGGATTTTGTCCGATGAGCAGGTCAGTAATGGAGTTTGATCATGTAGTACTTAGTTATTCCATTTCCATCCCGTAATTTCTTCGCTGCCCATCGTCTTATATATAGGTCTGGGTCGGTGCCAACAAAGATTGGCTTGCATACCTCCGGCCGGATACCACCATAATTTTGCACAACATCCATAGCAGTGTGGCCGTTCCGGTAGACCCCTTCTCCACCATTGGGATCGGCCTTCCGGACTGGCTGGGCTTGAATTCGTATGATGATGCCTACATGAGATTGAAGAAGATAGCAATTGCGGACCCGCCGACAAAGCAACGCGGCTACGACAATTACTATCTCATCGCGGTGTTCGACATAAGGATTGCCATCAATGCAAGACGCAGTAACAGCAGAGGCTAGCGCATGTTGGCGGCGGCAGATTTGTACCCCTACACGTTCGAAGATGTCGTGCGCCATCTAGGCCGCATCTTCGCGGTGACAAGCCAGGGGACTTGTTTCATCTGGTTGCCATCCTACGGTACGGGAGATTACAAACGGAATGCACAAACCATCATTTGCATCCCTAACGGTACTCCATTATTTTGCGAGGACCACCATCCCCGATCAAAATATGATCGCCGATCCTGGATGTGCATTTGCATCCGCGATTCGGTCTAACCTGGAACCTTGTAGCTGACTTTGGCATATTGGGATCAACTATCTTAGCAGTCGTTACACATGGTACCACTGATGAGCAACATGGTCACACAATCTACCACGATCGGACCGTCACCATCTACCCAAGTATTCCATTTTTAACCCTCTCACCTTCTCTTTCATTGTTGTACTAGTAGTATACTTAGTAGTACTAGTAGGGGTACTTTTTACCTTGGAGGACACGTATAGCTAGCTAGGCCCTTGAAGACTTGAACCCACTAGCTGCCACCATTTTTGTTTTTCCATGTCTTACTATCTCATCCATGTAGCCAAGAGTGGCTATATATAATAAGCCGGTTATTTTACTTCCTCTATACCGGAGTAGTACTATTTGCTGCACAAGACATCGACCGCCATATTTGAGCACAACATTATTATGCATGGACCTTGACTATGTACATCACCATGTGTCCAGATCTGGGATGCCGCGTGTACCAGATGAAGGGCGCCGAGTTCGACCCCTGTGATGCTACGTGGGTGCCGAGGAACACTCTTGAAGAGTACTCGCTTTTCATCGGGGACAGCTACCCCATTGTGAAGCGGATGCCACCTTCCGTGCACGACACGGAAGGCCTGCCGCTCATGAAGCATGGTTGTGTCTTCAAGCGCACCATCACGGATGAACGACATGCCGGGACACGCTATCCTCGATTTATGCCGCTTCAGCTTGGATGAGTCTCCATTATGTGGAACCGACTAGAAAGTCATGATAATGATTCCTGCTGCTTCATCGCTATGGATCGTGCCATCCATGAAGAACACTGGACCGAACTCGAGGAGGACATGTAGCCCATCTATAACGTGTAAGTGGAGTACAGAATTGTGAACGGTCGCACTGTGAATATATGTAGACTAGTCGTGCACAAATTTATCACATGAATTGGAGATGGACTTGTGTGGCATACTGGCATTTGTCCTTTAGAATTTATTACTAGTAAATGTGTTATGTGTACGTGCAACTTGTGTGGTTGTTGCACGGGCTCCAACACGCTCTTTGAGAAAAAAGGTGGCACAACTTTGGATATATGTGACGTGGCGGCATCATATAGTAGCATCATTCGCTATAGTTGTAGTACACTCCTACTAGGACGACAACTCCTATAAAACCTTGTGCTTGGCTCTTTGCCTCTTCGGGAGGTTCAACAGTTCGTACTCGTGTGAACCTTGCACTTGCCTCTTCGCCTCTTCTGAAGGTCCAACAATGATGATACTACAGTACAATATGCTTCTGGCAATCTGACACCGATTGAACTACTGCACGTCCACCGCGAGGGCGAGGGCGAGGGAGAGGGAGAGGGAGAGGGCGCTGTAGTCAAAACCCTCTCCTCGTCATGCGAACCACCACACGCGTGGGAGAGGGAGAGGCGTAGTAAGCAAGCTTCTCCTCGTTCGGCGAGTTGACGGGACACATCAAAGCAGTACTAGTACTACTCCCTCCGTCTAGGTGAGTAAGTCATCTGAGGTTGTGCACCATGACCAAGGAGGAGAAGAAAACGAGAGACCTTAATGTTTTTTGCTAATTAATAGCATTCCATGCAATGAACTAACCACTGCATGTCTTGTTTGGTAGTCTTAACTCATTAAAAGTATTCACGCCCCTCATCTCTTATTGGTTGATATGTCAAGAAACAAGAAACGAGGTAGAAGTTAATGCACCGCGCCTAAGTGTTTTGGGATTATTTGGTTTTCGTAAGATGACTTACACACCTAGACGGAGGGAGTAGTAGTAGTCCATACTGCATCCTTTCCGATTAATATGGCTTAATTTGAAACGAGAAAAATACACTGGCGGTCAACGTATGTAACAATACGCTCTTTACGATTATTATATATAGTTTTGCATCGATTATACGATCACTAGCTCATCATAGAGCACCGTATTGCACCCTACTGACCGGCCACATAGTCGACGTGGCACTTTGTTGACTGGTTAAATTGTCACCTGGTTTCTGGGTCCCACCTGTCAGTTGGCAGAGCAAAGAAATCAGTTAAACAAAACTTTACGCAGGCGCGACACGAGTCCAACCCTTGCGCCCGGACCGCCCTGGCTGTGTATGTGAGTGCATGCACATGTCCTCCCTCGGTCTTCCAACAAAGAGTGTACATTGGCTATAAAACAAAGAGTGTAGTAGTACATGATGTACATCAACACTTCCAATGCATTTAGCCTTCTTATATTTACTAATTGGAGGCACCATAAAAGCCTTCTCATTAATTCACATCTTCGAAATTAATTTCACCGTTGGATCAAATAATTAACGCTAGAGATATAAAGAAAACTTACGTAACACAAACGGTCCAAAAAAGGCTCCTGACACGTTCAATGTTGGTTAAGCAAAAAAAAGATATACACATTGGTAAGGGAAGATGAACAAAATAGAAAGTCAGCAATGGGCGCTTTAGCATGTGTCTACACGCTAAAATTAGGAGTCCATGTATAGTACGATTTGCCATTAGGCAAAAGAGAGAGAGAGAAGAAGACACGCTACAAGTCATACACAATTTAAGTCCAACCTGATTTAAGTCCATCTACGCTACAAGTGCTACAATATACGTGATTTAAGTCCATCTACGCCACAAGTCATACAGCATATGTGATTTAATTCTAACGTGATAAGTTCTTTTAATAAAAATTTCAACGTGATAGACCAAACAGTACTACTCATGCAACCTGTAAAGAGAAATGTGTCCATGCATAAACACATGTGTACAAAATGAATACAAGGGCCCATGAAAAAAATAAGGGTAACGTATGCGGCCATTTTTTTAAACATAAATCGACGTCGCTCATATACATGAGCACATATTCACCACTACGAACGCACGCACACACACCCTACCCCCTATGAGCACCTCTAGAAGACTGAGCCAGCATATTATGTGAAGATTGGTAAGTCACCAAAGAAGCCTTCCTTGTTCACGGGAACGTCTCCTCCCACTGAACACAAACCGCCAGAAGGCCTGGAATAAATCCAGAAAAATACTAGTATCAATGTCAAGTCTTGGACTTGAACTCTGAGGGCGTCCTTCTATAATGGGAAACGATTAATTCACCAACCAGATATTACATGGTTGGGATATTTTATGCGCATGTAGAAACCAAGAATAGACACATAGCAAGTGGTAGAGGTTTGATAGTATAAGATAGCACTACAATTTTTCAAGGAATTTAATTTGTAAATTCAGATTCTGAAGAAGATTCTTTCAATCTTATCTGTTTTCATGCCCAGTCATGATGGACGATGCTTAAAAGGAGGTGCGTTGATGGTTCACCGATGGAGAGCAACTCAAACTCTACCAGTTCCATTCCTCAATTCAGTTTGCCGAGCGATCCAGTGGCCATAGTGTCAGTGTGCAACACCGGCATGAGTTATTATAATAACCTACATAACAATATTCATATTATTGGATGCAAACAATCTAATAAAAAATAGTACACATGCATGTGTATAAAATAATTTACATAAACATATTTATATATTGTTCAACTTTTTTAATTTTAATAACTTCGTTATATTAAATATTAAATTTGCTAGCCTGTGCAGGTGCACGGGTTTACGACTAGTTAATCTAAATCGATATTGATTGACTAATGCACCAACTTCTGCTGTAGGTATAGGCTACATGTCTATCCTTAATTACAGCATGCAACAGCCTTCATTTAATCTTCTTATCTCAATGGTCGCATGCACACATAAGTCTGCTACTTTTGGGCGTTAATTATACCCTGGTCAATGTGTAAATCTCTAAATGTACAGTCTTTCACGGACGTAGGGAGTAGGTTGAGCACTTGAGCGTGAGCGTGTGTGTTGCGTCGTGTGCTGTGTGCCGCATGGGTGCGTGAGTGTTGCGTCCGTCCATGTGGAGTGCGTGTGAGTGTTGCATGTTGCATGCATGCATGCATGCATGCATGGGGCTTACTCCTCCCATTGACATGTTCATATTTCAAGCTTCCTCTGTTCCCTCCATATGGTGATACTCCCTCTGTTCCCAAATAGTACGGAGTAAAAGCCTCCCTCTGTTCCCAAATACGGAGTATTTGTCTTTCTACAGATTTCAACAAGTGACTAGGTACGGAGCAAAATGAGTGAAGTGAGTGTAGAGGCATAGGGATACTGTAGAAAGGAAGTCCTCGCGGTCCATCATTCCCCATCTCGGTCAGAGAGAACTATTCAACTAGTCTTCGCCTTGAAGTGACAATATACGCTGCAACAGATGGGACACATAATTAATAAGCTGAACCAGCGTGTTGGTGTTACTAAATCAGCCTTACCCAGTACTGCCATCATGTTTGCCAGTAGAGCACGCTCAAGAATACGCCACGCACCTCTGTCCTCCATTAATCGACATATGGGCCCTCTTGTGGTAGACCCACATGTCATCGGTGTAACTATTTACACTCGTAAGACGGTGCCTATATCCCGTAGTAGTACTAGTAGAATTGAGATTTAATGCACTTTCTTCCCGCCTTCCACTCTTATTCCTCCTCTCTTCTTCTTCCTCCTCTCTTCCCCATCGTCGATCGCACACCATTTACCCCGCCATCGCCGCCCGCCTTGCCGCCATCTTCCTTGGTTGCTCATGCATACTATCCCCCGCCACCGCTTGGCCACACGAGGAGAAGCTTCTTCGCCGCCTCAATCCACTTCCCCGCTGGCTCGCAGGCACCGAAAACCCCAATGGCAGAACCGACAACACGCAAAGCCTCGATTGGAATTCCCTTCCCGATGTTCTCTTGGAGCAGATCTGTAGTCGTAAGGACCTACTCAGCACCGTCCGTCTGGCTGCATGCTCGGTGTCTTTGTACCGCTTCTACTGCTCCGCACCGCCGGCTCTTTTCAAGACACCACGCTTGCGATGCCCGATCCTCGCAGTGGCCCGACAATCGACTTGATGATCCTATGGAGGTTGCTGTGGTGCCCCTCGACATGCTACCACTACCCGTCCACCTGTCCTTCATGTGCGGCCACTACTGGGTGGGCATGAAGGCCAACTGGATCGTCCTCATCCACCACACCGGTAGTACGTGGCGTCTCGTGGATTTCTACACCCAGCGAGATACCACCCTTCCATAGTTGGATACCGCCGACATCGAGCCTCGCGGCCCGCAGGACACTCCTGCCTACTACGCACGAGACGCGTCAAGCTTTTGGCTCGACCTTTGTTTGCAGAAAGTTGTAATCTGTGGAGTGCCCACACCATCCGAAGACTACATGGATTACAAGCTCATTTCCTTGTTCAACATGGGATTAGTCTATCTGGAATCTGGTCGCCATACATGGTTATGGATCATCATCAATCCTGTTGAGGTAACATTTCTGTCTGATGCTATAGTGCACGACGGCATCGTTTACGCGGTCGACGCATAGATTGGCTGCCTATACTGGTGGAATCTATCGTCGTGTTATTGATCTCATCTCATCTTTACCTTATGAATACGACTGCCTATAACCACATCATTGCTATATGTTACAAATTTAGAATGCATAGCATGTCTATAACCACATCATTGCTATATGTTCCTCTCATTTCCTAGATTTTTATGACCACACATGTTATTGTTAGAGTTGATATGAGAACAATTGGAATCTAATGATTGTTAGAATACATATTATAAGCATAACATCATGATTGCTATATGTTACTCTCGTTTACAAGATTTTTATAACAACGCATGTTATTGCTTAGAGTTGATATGGGAATAGTAGTAGTAAGTGCTATGGTAGAATATGAGTAGGCGCTGTCATAGCTGCTTTCCGCTCATTGTTACATGATGTTTGAACCATGACATGTTGCTAGAATATGAAAGCCATTGGCTTATTTTTTTTAACTTGGGGTATGATTATGACCACGACATTGCAATTCTCTGTCTATGATATGTGTCACTGTTATAATAATCTTAATTCCACACATACTCTGAACATGATTGTTTATTTTTGTCCTTTGGTCTCCAATTTGAATTGTTGCAATGAGACGAATGCGCTGGCCTTCATGATTCCAGACACGAATCATACCAGCCGATGGGTGTTGGTTTATCGCTCGTTCACCGACGGCGGTCATTTGCTGCTCATTCGCACGCACTAAATTGACCAAACCATTACATCAAACCACATGCAGACAATGTGTGGGCGTTCGTGACATTGATGGCTATGGCTGCTTCGTGTTCGAGAAAGATCCCAGCTCCGTTGGGCGGCGATTCAATCGAGGCGGGTTTACAGCCTCGGCAACCACTCCTTGTTCCCGGGCTCAATTATCCGATCATCCAACCAATCATCAATCATATCACCGGGCGATGATTACTTGTGCTATGCAACTTCCATTCGTGACGGGGGCTGTGTTTACACATCATACCATGGGTTTCATGAATCACCATATCCAGAGATTCGCCAACACAGCTTGTTGCGGTGTAATCTTCGCAGTGTGAAAGGCATCAAGCTTCCATGTGATGGATGGCTTTTGCAAACCCGACATGCGGCGATGTGGTTCATGCCAACAGCAAATATGCACAACTTGATTCGTGCGATATCTAGACCGAGCCATGTATTCTCTGCTGTAGACGACCCTCTTTTGTTGGATATTATGTATTGTTGTTAGTTTGAAGCACTCCTCTGGTTTGAAGGATAGATACCTTCCTGGGATCAAGTGCATCCTAACTCACCTGCATAGGATGTACTGATAATGATGATGGAGATGCTATGCAGAAGCCATATATATACATATATATCAGTTAGGCTTCAAGTGCGTACTTGTTAGTTAAACCTATGTATAAATTGTGACATTAAATACAACTAGTAAGTAGTACAGTAGCAGTACTAGTATACGTCGGTCAAATTATTCATCATGTCCACACATTGAATTGACATGACAACACGCTGCGCGTGAGGTGACACAAGAATCCTGGCGGCGTGTTCGGGTATTCTGGACTTCAGATTTGGAGTACCACTTATCTGTCAAAATCTTTCATCATTCACTTAAAACAGTCGATTGATCATACATTGAGTACCATATAACTGGAATTACCGATGCAAGTCAAAGAAGGATTGGCCGGTGCTTCCGGCTGGCGTCAAGTTCGATCCCACGGATCAGGAGCTGACTGAGTACCTTGAGGCCAAAGTGAGTGTTGACAGCGCGAGATTTCAGTCTCTCATCGATTTGTTCATACCAACCATCGACAGCGAGCACGGCATATGCTACACCCAACCTGAGAAACTTCCAGGTAAGACACCGATCGGCCGTCTACTTGCACAAACATATTCCTTTGTTTATAGCTCTATTTTTCTTTTTAGACGCAGACCTGGTGAAGCAATTACAATTTGATAGTTAATAAAAAGTGAAACAAGTGACTGCATCATGCCAAAGATGTTATGAAAATGCCAACTAGGTACACTAAAACCTATATTCCACAATACTGCCGGTATCACACTGAGTGGCCTAAGGAAGCATTTCTTCCAACGCAATTCCAGGGCATTCAAAAGGGGCACATGGGCGCGTCGCAAGATACAGTCGGAGTGCGGCATGCACGCGATGTGGCACAAGATCGGCAATACCATGCTGGTGATGGTCAACGGCCGGCAAACGGGCAGCAAAAAAGGTTCTGGTGCTGCACACCAACAAGAACTTCGACCAGCAGAGGACCAACTGGGTGATGCACCAGTACCACCTCGGGGACTTGGAGCAAGAGAAGGAGCGGGAGCTGGTCCTCTGCAAGATTTTCTACCGATTTAACACTAGGGCCAGGAGTAAAAAGATTATAAGTTAGTTTGGTATTGGTAGTTGTACTACCTTGTCGTCCGCAAGTTGGTATTGTTGTTAACGATCTTTTGGTATGAACTTGCATTTGCTTCCAACCATCATGCCGAGGGTCGAAGTGGATATAAAGCTGAATCATTTGTTTCGAAACGAATTCTCAGGCACCTGATTTTTATTTGATGGGTAGCATAAGCACCCACCGTTCGAATTCCCAGTTCTGCAGTTTTTTTGAAACAAGTGCATGCACTTATTATCACGATAAAAAACAATATCCGTGCTGCGTCCCCGCTTATCGATGCGTGCTTGCGAATTCTCTCGCTTATTGAGCACGATATTGTTTTTTCGTGTCGAGCAAGTTTCAACTGGCTGTAGACCGCCTGGGTTGGTTTTGTTTTTAACAGTGCCCAGCCCATGACGCATAATGGGGCACAAAGATCCAACAGTATCTATCGGCCTCTCGCCCGCCAAATTAGTTATATTTTGTCTTACAACATCCGCTGGCAATTTTTTTACTGAATCAAACACACAGCCCAGTTCTATTTTCCTCTTGAAACACATGTCCTACATCCGTTTTCTAATCATTACCTATAGTTTTACTACTTCATATACACGTATCATTATATTGAAAACACATAAAATAACCTTTTCATATTTACATCCTTATTTTTGTTGTTTTTCCCACCCAGCGCTGATTTTTTTACCACTGGTTTTCCCTTAAACCAACTCAATTGTCCCACGTCTTATTTGCTTACAAAAACAAAACGATTCTTTTGGCAAATCAATAAGTTCTTAAAAAAATGTTTATCATTTTGGGATTACAACAATTTGGACTCCACCGAAATATGCAAAATAAGGTTGAACTTTTTGACCGTGGTCCTGGGCAGAAAATGGGCTGTATTAAATTACTTAAGAATTAGCAAATGGGCTGCAAATTATAAAAAATAGCAAATGCGCTGCAAATTATAAAAAATAACAAATGGGCTTTATGTTGTCTACCACAGATTTGTAGGCTGACTTGTGGGCCTACTAAGTTCATGCGTACACAAGGTTTCTTAAAAAAGAAACTTAGTCAACAATCGACTCTACCAGTAATACGAATCGTTAGATGTCAATCTAACGGCAATCGTGCTTCTTCAGTCTCTGATCTTCCTGCCCCAGCCGCCCAAACCAGCGCCGTCGAAACCGCCTGCTCCCGCCTCCCGTGGCCGGTAGTGCTGCCGGGCAGGCCTCATGGCCCCATCATACCCGCATCCCTGGCATGTCTATCCCTCTGCTCACCCATACCTCCTGTTATTTTCTGGCGACGCAATCAACCAATCAACCTCAGACTTCCACAACAGGCAGCCACTACCGTGTCTTCGCTGGCTCCGTGTCGTTCCCTTCGTAGGCCTTGCCGTCGTCCACCGCCCTGGTGCTCTCGGCGCGGCGTGGTCAGCAATGTCCATCCAACAGCCGTAGTGCTTCTTCAACCTCTGGTCTTCTTGCACTAGCCGCCCAAAGCAGCACCGGTCGTGCCGCATGCTCCTGCCTCCGTGGCCGGCTGTGCTTCCTCGGAGGCCTCACCGTCCCCATACTACTGCCACCGCTGGCCAGGCCATCCCTCCACTCACCCACTCCTCCTGTTATTCTGCGGCGACGACAGCCTCACATTGCAGCCGAACCAGTGAATCCTCATACTCCTCTCCGCGTGGGCATCCACTGCCGCGTCTTCTCCGGCTCCGCGTCGTCTCCTTCCTAGGCCTCGTCGTCGTCCACCACCCTGGTGCTCTTAGCGCGCCATGGTCAATGTGGTCAATGACCGACTTCCATCGAAAGAGTACTGTACATGGAGAGGCTGACAGCTGGGTCCACGGCAGCCGCAAGGAAGTGCCTCCATATTACGTGCAAAATCATTATTCCTCCACCTAACAGCAGGGACCCACCGGACGGGGCACCAGTATTTCGCGGAAAAAACATTCCCCCCTGACTGCTGTGACCCACCGGACGGGCCACCGTATTTCGCGAAAAAATGTTTGCCCCTGACTGCTGGGCCTACTAAGTTGATGAGGACAGAGGGCTTTACCAACTTAGTCAATATGAACGATTCTAGCTCCAGTGACCGTACGATGTCCATCCAACGGCCGTCGTGCTTCTTCAATCTCTGCTCTTCCTGCTCCAGCCGCTCAAACAAGCACCGGCGGGACTGCCTGCTCCCTCCTCCCCACGGCTGGCTGTGCTGCCGCGTAGGCCTCACCGCCCCATCATACTCCCATCGCTGGCCTAGCCATCCCTCTACTCACCCACACCTGCTGTTATTCTCCGGCGAGGGCGAACCAGTAAACCTCGTACAATCGTACTCCCTCCGCGTGGGAAACAACTGCCGAGTCTTCCCTGCCTCCGTGTCATTCCCTTCCTAGGCCTCGCCGTCGTCCACCGCCCTGGTGCTCTCAGCGCGGCGTGGTCAACATGGTCAAAGAACGGCTTCCATCGGACGTGGACTGTACGTGGAGAGGCTGACAGCTAGGTCCACGGCTGCAGCAAGGAAGTGCCTCCTTATTACGTGCAAAATAATTATTCCTCCACCTGACATCTGGGACCCATCGGAAGGGCCTCTGTATTTCGCGAAAAAAAACGTGCCCCACGCTGACATGTCGGACCCACCAGCTATCTTCGCACGCAAGGAAGTGCCTCCTTATTACGCACAAAAAAAATGAATACTCCCCGCCACCGGAACCCAAAGATAGTGGGATGTCGACTTAGGGCCTACCAAGTTGACGGGGACGGAGGGCTTTGTCAACTTAGTAAATATGAACGATTCTAGCTTTTGTTACCGTACGATGTTCATCCAACGGCCGTAGTGCTTCTTCAACCTCTGGTCTTCTTGCTCCAGCCGCCCAAACCAGTGCCGGTCGTGTCGCGTGCTCCTGCCTCCCGTGGTCGGCTGTGATGCCGCGGAGGCCTCACCACCCCCTACTACTCCCACCACTGTCCAGTCCATCCCTCTACTCACCCACACCCCCCTGTTATTCTGCGGTGACAGCAGCCTCACACCGCAGCCGAACCAGTGAACCCTCGTACTCCTCTTCGCGTGGGCATCCACTGCTGCGTCTTCCCCAGCTCCAAGTCGTCCCCTTCCTAGGCCTCACCGTCGTCCACCGCCGTGGTGCTCTCGGCGCGGCGTGGTCAACGTGGTCAAGGAACGACTTCCATCGAACGTGTACTGTACGTGGAGAGGCTGACAGCTGGGTCCACGGCCGCAGCAAGGAAGTGCCTCCTTATTACGCGCAAAATAATGATTCCTCCACTGACAATGGGACCCACCGGACGGGCCACCATATTTCATGAAAAAGTTTCGACCACTCGGGACCCACCAGCTACATCTTCGCATGCAAGGAAGTGCGTCCGGCAAAAAAGATTCGCTTCCGATCGCTGGGACCCACTAGCTACATCTTCGCACGCAAGGAAGTGCGTCCGCAAAAAAACGATTCGCCCCCCTGACTGCTGGGACCCACCAGCTACATCTTCGCACGCAAAGGAAGTGTGTCCGGGCAAAAAAAAAACGATTCACCCCTCTGACTGCTGGGACCCACCAGCTACATTTTCGCACGCAAGGAAGTGCCTGATAGTCGGGACCCACCTGGTCAAAGCGTACGTAGCGTTGTCATTCTGGTCGCGAACGTGTATGTACATATATACTGGTGGATGTAGAGGCGCGCACGTGTCGTAGTAGAGGCGCGCACATAGCATGTACACGTATGTACAGCGGCCAGGGTGCAAGAAAGAAAATACGGCCACGTATGTGTACATATGGGCGGGGTCTCGAACGCCTACTCGCGCATACGTATGGCGAGGGCTCGTGTACATGGCTGGGTCAGAATGGAGAAACAACGTCGTTGTCGTGTTCATGGGGAGGCAACGGAATGCGTCGTGTTCATCGGGAGGCAACGGAATGCTTCGTGTTCATCGGGAGGCAACGGAATGCGTCGTATTCATCGGGAGGCAACGGAATGCGTGGGAGCCAACCGGCTTGGACGGAACAGGCGATGCAAACGAGGCTCGGCGTATCAAGACAACGGAGGAAACGGACCTCCCACGCTCGTAACGGGTCCCGCTGATCGGGGAGGGGTGGTGTACCGCAAAACGAAGAAACGGACCTCCTACGGTCAAAACGGGGGTCCTGTTCATCGGGAGGGGTGTGGCGTACCGCAAAACGGAGGAAACGGACCTCCTACGGTCGAAACGGGGGTCCTGTTGATCGGGAGGGGTGTGGCGTACCGCAAAACGGACGAAACGGACTTGTGTTGGGCGCTACGGTCAAAACAGGTCCCGTTCATCGGGAGGGTGTGGCGTATCGCAAAACGGACTCCACGGATACCGCTCATCTCCACCGCCGACCTCCTCCACCTCCACGGGCTACCTTCGACCTCCTCCACCTCATGGGCCTCGCTCATCCAGCCTCCACCGCGCTACTCCACCGGCCATCGCTCAACCACCCTCCACGGGCACCCTCCACCGCTCATCGCTCATCCAACCGCCCACACCACGGGTCCTGCTCAACAACCCATCCATGGTCACCCTCCACCGCCTACTATTCATCCAGCCCTCCACACCACAGGGTCCTGTTCATCCAGAGGCAACGCCACCGCTCACTGTTCATCCAAACCCCCCCGCAACGCTCATTGTTCATCCCAGAGGCAGCATTGATCGGCTTCAGTTAGCAGCAGTAGCTAAGGAATCGCTCCATCGGGTTTAGTTAACAGCCATCGATCGATTGCTCGGTTCAGTAACGCGTAGCTCGCAGCGGCAATCGCCGTTCGGGTTCGAGAGCCCAACGCCGCCGGGTTCGATTAGAGCCAATGCCTCGCACACACGCGTGTATGTGTACGAGAGAAATGCGCATCGCTCGTCCCCCGACATCCCACCGTAACCGGCAACTCCCCGAAATTTTCCTCCCCCTCGCTTCTACCATGGTTTTTTCCGTCATGGACGGCCCAAAGAATGTCATGCAGCTGCGTCTCCGGGCTGCCCAGGACGAAAAGCCCATTTTCTATCATGATTTTTTGTCATAGAAGTAGGAGCCCACCACATCTATGATGATACCAGGTTCTGTCACAATTATCGTCATAGAAGTGTCATATGTATGACAATTTTTTTTTCGTTCGGCCCAAAATGTCACGGATGTGTCTTTTTTTTGTAGTGGCAACATGAGCCCAACCACCAAGGCGAGGCACTGCGTGGCAACATGCGACTTCCAGCCAGCTCAAGACGCACTTGCGTGGCGGCATGCGATCTTTGTGGAGGCTCCACCATCGCGCCACCTCACCGCTTGCTCGCCTACATGGCACCGCATGCATCGCTGGCCAGGGCGCGTGTCGGAGCAAGGAGGAGTGGCGACGGACGGGACGATCCTCGCTCCCGTCCCCGATAAAGTGAGGGACACCTAAGCGATGCATTAAATGCATCTTGTCCTGTAATACGGGCGATAAGCTCACAACACTGTAGGCCTTTCCACCTCCTGTGTGCCACCTTGGCAGCCCCTTCGCCTATAAAAGGAGGCCCGTGGCATACAGGAAAAGGATTCGGCTCTTTCGAACCACGCAGCACCCGTAGCTAGTTCGAGAGCTCAAGAACTCCTCGCGGCCGGAACCTGGGTAAACGATCCCCGTGTCAACTACTAATCCTGCTCTTCTCACAACCCCGCGCCCCACAACCGTAGAAGGGATTCTTGTGATCCCATAGGTGTCGGTGGGAACTACTAATCCTGCTCTTCTCACAACCCCGCGCCCCGCAACCGTAGAAGGGATTCTTGTGATCCCATAGGTGTCGTTCCCCACCGACACCGCTCATACTACTCCATCTGTCACTGTTTATAGAGTGTGCTTCAGAAAAAGGAAAAAGTCTGTGGGACCAAGGCGACTAGCGATCGGCCTGAAAAATAGCATTGGTAGTTATAGCACGACGTCTATTACTAGAGGGAATAATGCATACACACATGCATGCAGTGCTTCCACCCTGGGTACACACATGCATGCACTTACTCCACTCGTAGTAGTACCCTCCTTTCTGGTTTATAGTGCTCAATTCAAAAATCTCACCAATCAAGGTAGATGGTGAGTGGTGGAATACTTTTTGTAGTTTTGCAAAAGCACCTAATTAATTCTCTTGTTTTCCTCAAAAAATTATGTTTATCAATGCATTAATTGCAATGCATGCATGCATAAAGTACATGCATTGGTCAATTTTCTCTTGATACTTGCATGCAATGATTTAATGCACCTTGGAATCTAAACATGTGATGGAAAACAACCAAATTGAGCCTTATAAAATGGAAAAACTAAAATTTTGAGATAAGCCCTATAAACCAGAAAGGAGGGAGTACATCGAGAGAAAATTGTGGACTTGATTGCGGTTACCATGCCCTAATTAATTGAGCATTAAACCAAATGCGTCTAAAGTATCTCTGGTGGTGGAAATGCATTGAGAGAAATATATCATAATGAAGCGCGCCCTGTAAACTGTGACAGAGGGAGGAGTAGTATGAAGGTGCAAAACCAAGTACTCGTATGGCCAGTCGGTCAACGCACCTCCTCTTGGCATATCACTGACATGTGGGACAGGAGTGTGAGCAAATCGATCTCAATTGACGGCAGAGAGCCAACCCGCCGTTCCTTGAGAGAGACGAGGAGCGAGAACACACAGACGGGCTCGCACGGAGGCCAAGATATATTCGAGCATGGTTGGTTGATCGATATCATCATTACATGTTGGGCTGTCGTTTTCTGCCCTTCTCCAGAATAAATGTGTACTGTATTAGAGATTAAAAAAAATAAGAGTACAGACGCTCCACCATGCGGTTCTAGTAGTAGTACTACTCGTACTACTAAACCTTGCGCTTGGCTCTTCGCCTCTTCATGAAGTCGAACAATGATGGTACTCCGCATGTTGGGTACTACAGTGTATGCCTCTGACAATCTGACACTGAATGGACTGATGCATGTCCACCGAGGGTAGGTTGCATTAGTCAAAAGGCATAAGTGAGCTCCACCTTGTCCTGCAAGCTTCTCCTCATTCTGTGAGTTGACGGGACACACCAAAAAGTAGTGCTAGTCCATACTCCCTCCTTTCCGGTTAATATGGCTTAATCTTTTTTGCGGGTAAATGAGAGAGCTTTATTCATATATATATAAGCATTCTTAGGACGATCAGCCAAGACACTGGTCACTAGAAGCGAGGTACCCCGCAACAAAAGAAGTAGGAAGCGAGGTGTTTCATCAAGCCAGCTCTAGGCCACCTTCAAAGTGCAGCAAGCACGGTTCACACGAAGATGCGCCGCAAGGTTTGCTGACCTGTTTACATGTCGAATAACAAAAAAAGAGGAAATATTACCGGGCGCTCCTATTTGTAACATGATATGAGCCAGAATTAAGCGAGAATTGTGGCGAGTGTTCCATGCAATCAACTTCCATTATCACATGCGAGAATCCTCGAAGAGAACCAAATGTGTTGAAGATTGCTTTATCACATTTTAAAATTATGATAAGAGTGCAGATGCTCCTCCATCCGGTTCCTAGTAGTACTAGTATAGTACATACCTCTATAGACTATAGTAGTAGTACTAGTACTACTAGTAAGCTTTGCGCTTGGCTGTTCGCCTATTCGGGAAGTCGAACAATAATAGTACTAGTAGTATAGTGTATGCTTCGCAATCGACACCGAATTAATCATTGACGCCCACCGCTCGAGCGAGGGAGAGCTTGCATTAGTCAAAAGTTTCTCCTTGTCCTACGGAGACACCGCGCGCAAGCTTCTCCCGTCCCGCAACCTTCTCCTCGTTCGGCAAGTTGACGGGACATAGCAAAGTAATGCTAGTCCATACTGCCTCCTCTCCGGTTAATATGGCTTAATTTCAAACGAGATAAATACACCGCTCATCATCAGATATTTGTAAAAATATGGTCATGGACTTCATAATACGCCATTGCGCCAATATATATATTTTCCGGTGTTTATACGGCCACTAGCTCACCTTGACTGAGTATGTGTGTGCATGCACATGTAGGTTGAGCACTTGAGCGTGACCGTGTGTGTTCTGTCGTGTGCTCGGACATGCATGCATTAGGGCGTCGCGCGCGTTTTTGCCTCCATATGTACGTGTGACTATTGCATACACGTAGGGGGAGTACGTGTAGGGGCCAATAATGAGCAGTCAAATCACACAGTAAGTTAGTCGGAAGAAGCAACCATCATTTCACTCCCCAATGACACGTACGCAATATAAAATGGTTGATATGGAGAGAAAAAGAAAACCACTATATATACACTAGCAAGAGCCTAAGCTACAAGCTTGCTTGCTTAGGTTGCTCTCTTCACAAGCATAGAACGACGGGCCTGATCCCGCAACTAGGGGAAGGGAACAATGTTCTGCGTAGACGCGGTCGACATCAGCGAGGGAGAAAACCCACAGTCGGTGCGTCCCAATCGGGGGTCACCACGGTATGGGCCGATGCCGCGTCCCAACCGCCCTTCTAGCTACAGCCCGACGTCCCAGTTAGGCCATCTTCCTTTTAGAGCCAGCTTGCTCCACTGCCGTAGCTCCATCTCCATGTCGATCTTTCTCTACTTCTACCGGCTTCTACTTGTGATGAGTTTATGTCTCATGAACTAGTGCCACTACTATTATTCTAATCACACTTCTTCAATATCTTTGCCATCAGGGATATGCTCAGGTCGATTTTAGTGGAACTGCACAAAAGCATCGTATGATCCGAGGGTGCCAGCCGTCTTTCCTTTGGCAGGTTCTACCTGGCCAGGAAATTAAATCCTGTTTAGGGTTTAGGGTTTAAGTCGTAGTGACCCCATCAGTAGTTTTTCTTTCGTACACCCTCTCACAACTTTTGTCTTTAGTTGTGAAGTAAATATTGGCTATGATCTGTGAATCATTGAGATGCATCAGCATGCGTGTTAGTTTTCCTTTGTATTTGATGGAATGTTGTAACGGGGCAACCTGGGAATAGGAATGAAAATGGAGTGGAAAGTTTCCGTTTTTCCGGAGAAAAAATGGAAACAGAGAGAAACCAACGTTTCGTTTCGTTGGATCGCGCCATCAAGCAAAACCAACGTTTAAATCACGTCTGTCGTGTTCATGTCTCACCCTCCTCCACGGCTCGACCCCACACGATCTCTCGGCATGCCACTCACTGCAAACCGGGTATACGATAACTTTCCCGCCTGCTTGTCGATGGATCGCGCCATGGAGTACTAGCACTACTGGAAGATATTGACGAGTTGGGGGAGGACAGCTAGCTGTGGCACGGACTCCCAAGAACTTTTTACATGCATGTTGTAGCCGGCTATTGCGACCTTTGAACGCGGAGCAGTCGCGTGCACCAGGAAGCAGCGCGGGCGACACTCTCTCGGCCGGCGCGCCACTTCAATGACGGCGCCAGTGAGAGGTCGCGTCCGCTCTTGCCGGGCATGAATGCGGCACTGACTGTTTTGGGGCGGGAAGCACACGCGAGTGATGAAGAAGGTTCGGGTAGGTCAGGACCGGCCGTGGCAGCTGTCCGGACGTCCGCAAACAAGAGATGTTGTATGTTAATATTGCTGCTTATATAATTAACAACGTAAATAATGTGCCAGTTGGACAAATATGATTGGAGATGGAGATGGAAATGGAATTTTACGTAAACACGGATATGCATGTCTATGTCTATGTGTGTGTGCGCGACGACTCTCGCGACCTGGAAGCGGGGGCGTGTTTTTGATCGAGTTTTCTTTCTTGGTACGTTAAAAAAATTGTCCGCAAGTTTTCATTTCTTTTTTCCAGAAACGCGCGTATTCTATTTAAAACCACTGCTATGGAGAGATTTTTTACTCCATTATAGCCTTTTGTTTGACAGAGTTTCTCGCGTCTCGCTCTCTCACCCTCTCCATATCAAAACAAGATGACAATGTCCACTCTATCTCTCTCCTCACCGGTGGTCACAGATCCGGCCGAATCCCGTCCGCTGCGGGAGGTGAGGAGGTGCAGCGTTGATGTTGTCGCCGTCGGTGATGGAGGAAGCCGTGCGCACCATCCTCTCGGAGCCGGCGCTGGCGCGGACGAAGATCCTCCGCGCCCTTGTTCGCTGCCGTCATGTGGGAAGATCCCGCCCGCCCGCCTAAACGACATCTCGCCCACCTGAGGTATAACTTCTTGTACTGGTCCAGCTCCCCAGGTCGCTGCGTGCGGGTTTTCTTTTATGCCACTACTCCCCAGCTCCCCATGTATAGTAGCTAGGGTTTGTCGGCTGGTCCAACATCACCTATTAGTACTATTATAGAGGAAAAATGCCACTCAAAAAGTGGTCCTGATTTATGCCTCGGTGGAGGTATACATGTTGTTTCGACAAAAAGTACATGGTGGTTGTGCGGTCATTGTCCATATGGTGGTAGTACTATCACTGGTTAAATGAAGAAATGCTTTTTTCTCGGGTATCCTGGTTTAGTTCCCATCAAGATAAGTATGATGCTTCTGTTTGTTGGTGTACTTTTCATTAATTCTTATTGACAATTGAGATGTCGTTGCTAATCTTGTAAAACAAAGTAACAACACTATATCCCTTTTTTATATTTTTGGAAACAGCGATGCGTATCTCCATACCCGGGAATGTCTTCCTCAATTTTAGTGGAACTGCACAAAATTGGATGGCCATTGTTGTTCCGCCTCACTGTCCTCTGCCACGTGGTTCTTCCTTCCTCGAGCTTGATTACTAAGAAGAAACAAACCACAGTGAGGATTTGTCAAACTTCATAGGTGCCTCACCCAAACTTGATGCCAAATAAATGATGCATCACCACGATGACCTATCGATGCTCATGGTTGCGCCTCATGGTTGCGTTGGCTGGTGAAGCTGATCGATTTTCAATGAAAAACAAGTTGTCTTCCATCGTTTTTTCTTTGTTACGCACAAAGATGATATCCTTCGTCACTTCATCTTGGTTGCGTTGGAGACGCAGTCGTCTTTCACGTTGGTGCAATTTTATCACATAATTGGCTATGAACCAAAAGTTTCCTCGAAGATGGATCGCTATTGGTACTAATTAAGAGCATAAGTTTTGTATTGATTTCTAAGCCTTCTCACAACTTTGTCTCCAGCTCCCCTGTAATTTTATTTGTCTAGCTATTAACTTCGATTTAAAAAATGGTGTGGACTAAAAACCCGGATGGACGTAGTAGCCCTCCATTTTTATTTACTCCGCGTATTAGATTTGACTAAAGTCAAACTTTGTAATACTCTCAAACACTAGTAGAAAAACGGTCAAACGTGAAGCACATTAGTGCCAGTTTGTATTAGAGCCGGCACAAATGTATACATTAGTGCCGGTTCCAACGGCTAGCCGGGCCGCTCTCGTTAGTACCAGTTCGTGGCTAACCTTTAGCACCGGTTCGTGCCACGAACCGGTAATAATGAGGGTGGTGGCAGGATGTTGTCGGCCTGGGCCCCTCCAAGATTTTAGTACCGGTTCGTGCCACGAACCGGTACTATAGGTCCTCCTGCATATAAACCCTTCGTCCAGTTCGCTCTGTTCTCCCCCCTTTCCCCTCTCCTCTCCTCTCTGTTCTTCCTCTTCTCCCCTCGAGCTCATCACACATTTTGCCCAAAATTTGTCAAGATTTGAAGGCCCCCATCCATTCAAGTGATCACAAAGGTTAGCAAGTTTGTCCTTTCATCTCTCATTGCTAGATTAGCTCTTGCAATGCTTTATATAGTTATTACTTTGTGAGTTTAGTAATTTGGGAGGAAATATATATATGTGCTAGTATTTGATTTATATGCAATTTGAGGTCAAAAATAACACTTAGTTTGCATATGTAGGTGTGGTTTACTTAGTGCCTTCTGAATCTCCGTCAGAACCACCGCCGATCGCCTGCACTGTCCGTCACACCGCACCACCTTGTGGTGAGCCTCTTGTTCATGAAATTTTATATAAAAATTGATGTTTGTGTGATTTGGATATATAGTTAATCGTGTAATAATTATCTTACCCGTCGTTGTTTGTTATACATAGTGCCATGGTTTTGATATCCGCCCCGTCGGCCCTCGTCCTTGTTATGATTCGGATGTGGTATATTCTCTTTAAAACTATTTGTTGCATTTCGTGTTTATGACAAATTATGCCCATCAAGTTGACATAGATATTTTTATCTAGGAGGTATGTGAACCGGAAATTCCAACCGACCCTATTGTCGAGAGGTTAAATTTAGTTGAAAGAGAAAACGAGTACTTGAAAGGAAAATTGAAAAGAATTGAGGGGGAGAAGATGGAATTGGAGTTGCATGTTGCCGATGTCGTCGATGATCACAAGATCAAGATGGAGAAAATGCGCTTGAAGATTAGAAAGATTAGAAAATATGCCATCGATAGTGAGGCTTGGTATCATTATGCTGTTGGTTCAATTGTTACCTTAGTTGCGATCTTGATCGCATTTGTTGTTGCATTTAAATGCTTTAGCTAGAGAGTTATTTGTTTGTTGCATTTAAGTGTTGTATGAACTTTATGTATGAACTTGTATTAATTTGGTCTATTCGGTGTTGTGTAATGAAGATGAGCCGGAAATGGATGTATCGATGACCGATGCTCTCCCGATTCGTTGAGGGCGTGCATACTTTTACTCGCTGGCCGAGGCAAACAAGCGGGCGGATGGTTTTATGCCTTGTCCATGTGCTGGCTGTAAGAATGGTCGCAATTACTCTCGCCAAGAACCATTCACGCCCACTGCTTGAGTCCAGTTTCATGCCCCACTATAATGTTTGGACCAAGAACGGAGAAAGAGGGGTTATGATGGAAGACAATGAAGAAGAAGAGGACGACGACAGCTATCCCGCCATGGGTTCCCTGAATACGATGATACAACAATGGGGAAGAAGCTGAGCCGGTAATGCAGGAAGAAGCTGAGCCGGCAATGCGGGAAGAAGTGAAGAAGAGGCTTCGATGAGCCCGCTGATGATCTAGGTCGGGCCATTGCCGATGCAAAGAGAAACTCGCAAGTGATTTGGAGAAGAAGAAGTTGCAGCGCATGTTAGAGGATCACAAAAATTGTTGTACCCAATTCATGTAGGTGACAAGAAAAGCTGGGCACCACACGGAATTGCTGCAATGGAAGGCGAGAATGGTGTATCCGACAAGGGATTTGGAAAGTTGCCGGTAATGATAAAGGATATGCTTCCAAAGGACAACGAATTGCCCGAGAGTACGTACAAAGCAAAGAAGGCTGTCTGCCCTCTAGGGTTAGAGGTGCAGAAGATACATGCATGCCCTAATGATTGCATCCTCTACCGCGGTGAGTATGAGGATTTGAACACTTGCCCGGTATGTGGTGCATTGCGCTATAAGATCAGCCGCGATGAGCCTGGTTATGTCGAGGGTGAGCGCCCCAGGAAGAAGATTCCTGCCAAGGTGATGTGGTATTCTCCTATAATACCACGGTTGAAACGTTTGTTCCAAAACAAAGAGCATGCCAAGGCGATGCGATGGCACAGAGAAGACCGTAAGAAAGACGGAAAGTTGAGAGTACCGGCTGACGGGTCGCAGTGGAGAAAAATCGAAAGAAAGTACGGGAAGGAGTTTGCAGATGATGCAAGGAGCGTATGGTTTGGTCTAAGCGCAGATGGCATTAATCCTTTTGGGGAGTAAGGCAGCAACCATAGCACCTGGCCTGTGACTCTATGTTTGTATAACCTTCCTCCTTGGTTGTGCATGAAGCGGAAGTTCATTATGATGCCAGTGCTCATCCAAGGCCCTAAGCAACCCGGCAACGACATTGATGTGTACCTAAGGCCATTAGTTGAAGAACTCTTACAACTGTGGAATGGAACAGTGTACGTGCGTGGGATGAGCACATGGGGAAGAATTTGACCTAAAGGCGTTGCTTGTTGGTGACCATCAATGATTGGCCTGCTCTCAAGAACCTTTCGTGATGACAAACAAGGGATACCGTGGATGCACGCACTGTTTGGATGATACCGATAGTATATATTTGAATAGTTGTAAGAAGAATGTGTACCGACATCGCCGATTTCTTCCGAGCAGCATCCCAGAAGAAAGAAAGGCAAGCATTTCAAAGGTGAGGCGGATCACGGACGAAGCCTCGCCACCGTCTTCGGTGCTGATGTACATGATATGGTCAAGGATTTGAAGGTGATATTTGGAAAGGGTCCGCGGACAACCTGTTCAAGGACGCCGACGGACGACACCCATGTGGAAGAAGAAATCTATATTTTGGGACCTGCCATATTGAAAGACCTAGAGGTCCGCTCCGCAATCGACGTGATGCACGCGACGAAGAATCTTTGCGTGACCCTACTTGGCTTCTTGGGCGTGTATGGGAAGACAAAAGATACACCGAGGCACGGAGGACCAGCAACGATGCACGGAGAAGACGGCATACTTCGTGGTCATGCAAGCTACGCCTACCAAAGAAGAGAAGGAAATCTTCTTTGAATGCCTCGCCAAGATAAGGTACCGCCTGCTTCGTCGAATATAAAGGAATAATAAACATGGCAGAGAAAAGTTCCGTAACCTAAAGTCTCATGACGCCATGTGATTATGACGAATCGCTTCGGTTGCATTGAGGGGCTTCTACCGAAAACGCTCGATTAGCCATTGTGAAGCTATGTGCATTTCTCAATGCAATCTCTCGTAAGGTAATCGATCCAAAAATCATACCAAGGTTACAAAATGATTTGGTGCAATGTCTTGTCGGGCTTCGAGTTGGTGTTCCCACCATCATTCTTCAACATCATGACGCACGCCCTAGTTCACCTATGCGAAGAGATTAACGCTTTGGGTCCCAGTATTTCTACACAATATGTTCCCTTTGAGAGGTTCATGGGAGTCTTAAAGAAATATGTTCATAACCGTGCTAGGCCGTAGGAAGCATCTCCAAGGGCCATCAAAATGAGGAGGTCATTGAGTTTTGTATTGACTTTATTCCTGACCTTAAGCCGATTGGTGTTCCTAATCGTGGCATAAGGGCGCATCGATGGAAAAGGCACGCTAGGAGGGAAACAAATAATATGTATGGACGGACATTCTCTCATTGAAGCACACTACACAGCTTCTACAAAATTCCACCCGGTGGCTCCGTATATGGATGAACACAAGAATTTGCTACGCCCAAACACCCGGAGTGGTCTCGATGACCGGATTACACGTGAACAAACCAGAGTTTCGCCACTGGTTGCGCATACCGCACCATGCATGACACCTCTATTGAAGATGACCTGTACTTGCTTTGTCCCGATTACCATCTTCAATATAATGACTTTCAAAGGGTACGAGATAAATGGTAACACATTTTACACTATCGCCCAAGATAAGAAGAGCACCAACCAAAACAGTGGTGTCCGCTTTGATGCAGAAACCAAGACGGGAAAGGAAACATATTACGGTTATATACAGGACATATGGGAACTTGGCTATCGACGTGGTTTAAAGGTCCCTTTGTTTCGATGCAAATGGGTCAATTTGACACAAGGCGGGGTAACGGAAGACCCGCAGTACGGAATGACAACAGTGGATCTCAACAATCTTGCGTGCGCATTTAACCATTCGTCCTAGCCAATGATGTGGCACAGGTTTTCTATGTGAAGGACATGTCTACCAAGCCAAGAAAAAGAAAAGATAAGGAAGCGAATGCATCGTCACGATGAGCCAAAGCGCACATAGTTCTTTACGGGTGGATGACAAGACAGACAAGTCGGAAGATTATGAAAAGTTTGATGAAATTGCTCCATTCACAAAGTGAATATTGACCCGAGCATCCCGTTAAATGATGAAGATTTTCCATGGTTACTGGCGCAAAGGGACACACGCTGAAGAAAAGTTTCACACCCAAAGATCTGGGATGTGATCGGCTTCACTATCATCACTTTCTTCTGTGTTTCACACCCAGGAGGGAATGTTTGTAATAGTTAGGGTAGTTATGTGTTTTGGCATTTGAAACGAAGAAATTTTATGTGCAAACAAATTCTTTTCATGCATTTACTGATTTTTTCTAGCTAAATGACCTGAAATTGAAAAGAAATTCAAATGAACTCGTAAAAGGCTGAAAGTTGGCATGGTATCATAATTTCATACAAATAGCATGTGCAAGAAAGTAGAGAGGGTTACGGCAAAACTGGATGCACTTCGTACAAAATGGACAATCTCTTTCAAGTATCGTGGTTTCCATTTAAAACTGAACTGTTACAAAGGCATTTCATTTTTAAATAACCTAAGCATTACTAAATTGAATATAATGATAAAACACACTAATATTAAACATAAGAAAAAGAATCACTGAAAAACTTTTTTCAAAGTTAAGTTATTCACAAACTAGTGATTCACACAAATTTCAAATAATTCAAAATTTAAACTATTCAAATTTGAAATCTACCGGCACTAACAGAAAGTTTGTAATTTTTGTACCTAAAGCAAAAATATTCACAAAGAAACTCTAAATACAGCAAAAACAACTCAAAAATAAATAAAACAAAAATAAATAAAGCGAAAAAAATTAAGAAAAAAGCCCCCCATCGGGCCAAAGCGGCTGCATACGACTAGCGACACAACCTTTCGTTGGGCCAGGATGCAGGCCCAAAGGCCCAAGAGGCCCACTAGGCGAAGAGGACAGTAGGCACAGAGGCCTGGTTAGGAGAGGAGCTCGAGAGAGCTACCGACTGGGCTTATAAACTAGTGCGGTAGCCCTCGACTCATGAGGTGGGACTAAACTTACAAGACACCCTTTAGTACCGGTCATGGCACAAACCGGTACTAAAGGGGCCTTTAGTACCGTTTGTGCCACCACCCGTACTAAAGGGGTCGCTTCCGCCACTTGGCTGGTTAAAACAGGCCTTTAGTACCGGTTGGTGGCTCCAACCGGTACTAAAGGTGCCTCTATATATGCTAGAGTGCGAAAATTTCGATTTCTCTCTCTGTTAGTTCCTCTGTTTCCGCCTCCGCTGCCGTCGCCGCCGCCTCGATCGCCTCCGTCACCGCCTCGCCCCATCGCCGCCCGTCCCCTCGCCGCCCCTTCGTCCCCTCGCCGCCCTCGTCTCCGCTGCCGCCTGCCCGCCCTGTCCGCTCGCCCGTCCCGTCCCGTCAAGGCCGTCCCGCCGTCGCCGCCCGCCATCGCCTCGCCGTTGCTGCCGCTGCCGCCGCCCGCTGTGAGCTCTCCCTCTAACCCCTCTCCCTCGCCTCAAGGCCACCATGGGCGCCGCCCCTCCCCGAGCCCATACACACACACACAAGCATGCATGATGAACACACACACACACACGTACACATGTTTAATTAGTTTAGATTATTTAGATTAGTGTTATATAGAAATGTTAGAAATGTTAGAAATTTTAGTGTTATATAGAAATGTTAGAAATTTTAGTTATCAAAATGTTAGAAATGTTAGAAATTAGTGTTATATAGAAATGTTAGAAATTAGTGTTATATAGAAATGTTAGAAATGTTAGAAATTTTAGTGTTATTTAGATTATTTAGATTAGCATAATTAGTGTTACATAGAAATGTTAGAAATTTTAGTTATCAAAATCCAATCATTAAAAAATGTTACTTTTTATGGCATATAGCTAGTATTTGTTCTCGATGATGCCTGCCCGCATCTCGCCGTCGACCCGTCGCGATGACGCCCAGCCGACCCATGTCCGGACTGGCTCACTGGCTGGCACTGGAGGTGCTGCCTAGAGGGCGCGCCGCTTGATGAGGAACCCAGCCACAGGTCCCGCTGTCGACCCCGATCTCGCTTTGGTGGCGTCACGTGGACCAGTTTTGGTGCGGAGGGACCCGCCCCGCCGGAGGTGGTACGTCGCCGTGTCGTGGAGGAGGACGAGCATGTCCATCGCTACATGGTTGCGTTAGAGGGCGGCAGGTTCTCCAATACCGGCAGCTTCTTCGGGATCTCACTTCAGCTATGATCCCGTGAGGGTTCCTTCTCTTTGGGTGTCCACTGCAGCGGAGGAACCGCGAGTGTCCTAGATTCTTCTGTAGTATTCGATCTTTATTAGCTAATAGCCAGTGATGTACTATTCAATATTATTCGAGACAATATCCTTCGAAAGATGATGTATTCGAGATTATATCTATTATTCGAGACGATGTAATTTGAATACTAAATTGTTTTATATTTCTTTTGGATTAGTTAAATAAAAGCTATGGCAGATAATACCGACAGAGAGGAGAACAGACCATGTTCGATATGATACGCGGGCCGATGATGATCGAATGAAGAAGATTATGACGGCTCAATTTCTAAACAACACCGGAGGGTGATATGATATTCGATCGTGATTTACCGAATTGATGAAGTCATGAACTACGATTATGACGATGACGAAGAACATGTTGATCCCGAAACAACAAAGACCGTGAGGTATATATATTTATATAAGCAGGCATCCGTGATCATCACATGTTTTAAATGACTTGAAGATATATTAACGAATCGATCTTTGTTCTTTCAGCCATCCGGATCGAGCAAATCTTCAGGCAAAATGACGAAACGAGGCCCGAACAATAAGTTGAAGAAGGGCGTAAAGTACAATATCGAGGCATGCAGCCCTACTGGCGAACCATTAGCGCCTAAGAAGATTGCAGACAAGTTCGTTCGTCAGTCCGGAGTTCTTGTGAAGGACCAACTCCCGATCAAACTTCAAGAATGGAGAGAGCCAGCAAAGCCATGTCCAGATGTTACTTTTGTCGACAAGAATCAAAAAGATCTTCTTTGGGATACTCTCATGGAACATTTCACCCTACCAGATCATTTCACGTATGTATGTGCGAGAAAGTCAAGGAGGCTGCTTTAGGAAGATGACGATTGCATTCAAGAACCACAAGAATCGTGAATGGAACAAGTACGTCAAGGAGGAAGGAAGACTCCAAGATTCAAGGGAACACTAGAGAACCAATGTGCTCATTGGGATGATTTCGTGAAATTCAAGGATTGGAATTAGCTAAGGAACGGTCGAGAATAAACAAGAAGAATGCCGAAAAAAGGATAAGTTCCATAAGTCAGGCGGTGGCTATCGGTGGCAATGCCTAAGTGGGATAAGCTCGAGAAAGAGATGGAGGATGCAGTGTCACTCCGGTTAGTAAGAGCTGGCCCCAGTGTCGACTTGGTTCTATGCGCATGGGGGGGAGTTGGACCCGGAGACAGGCAATGTTTCGACGAGGGCAAGTCTGAAGGGAGCCGACGATGCAATACTTGTTGCAATAGAAGAGGCACGATTGGGGGTGTTCCAGCCCAACAGAGAGAACGACGAGCTTACGCGTGCCCTGGGAAATCCTGAACACCCGGGAAGAACACGAGGGAAGGGCGCTATTCCGTGGTATGAGAGGTTTTCAGAATGGAACACCGACTATAGAACCCGTGCGAGAAAGAAGATTGCGGAGGAGAAGAAGAGGAAGATGGAGGAGGAGAAGAGGAAGCGGGACTATGAACACCTTCAAGGCCTAGAAGCAAGTCAAGCGGAATTGGCAGTTAAATTCCAGCGGCAGCAGGAGCAGATCGACTCACTTACCCAGCAAAGGGGTCTCAAAGAATGCAGCAGCTAGCGGGTGATCCAGATTGATAGCACCGCCCATCCATGCCGAGAAGCAGCGTGGGTTCCGTCCCCTGACGACGCAATGCTGGTAGATACCCGTGGATGACATCACGGAGAACACTAACTGCGAGCTACACGTCAAAATGAAAAACATATCCATGAAGGTGGCGGACAGCGTTGCTTTTACAAATCCCCCCGAGGCAACCTTCCATTGCAACCCGATTCCAGCGGGCTATGCTCGTGTCTTGGTTGATGAGGTGGTGGACCCACCATATTCGGAGCTACAGCTTGACATTGCTAGAGGTGACGGCGTGCGCTTTCTCGGAGAGGCCAAACATCGTAACATCCTATGGAAAAATTATTGCATCATCTTTCGAAGGCCACCGACACCGCGTGTAACGCCCTGGATTCGATGCGCCAGGTGTCCGCCAGTTATTCGCCGTCGTTGCCATGTCATTTGCTTGCGTGTTGCACTTTTCCATGTCATCATATGCATTTCATATCATGTCATCATGTGCATTTCATTTTGCATACGCGTTCATCTCATGCATCTGAGCCTTTTCCTCGTTGTCCGTTTTGCAATCCGGCACTCCTATGTTCCCCGGCGTCCCCCTTTTGCCTCTTCTCTTGTGTGGGTGTTAAACGTTCTCAGAATGGACCGAGGTTTGCCAAGCGGCCTTGGTATAGCACCGGTAGACCGCCTGTCAAGTTTCGTGCCATTTGGAGGTCCTTTGATACTCCAACGGTTAACCGGGTAACCATAAAGCCCTCTTTGAGTTGTAGCCCAACACCCCTTCCAAAGTGGCCCAAAACCCTTCTAACTCCCCTCCATGCTCTCGGTCGTTCGATCACGATCGCGTGGCTGAAAACCGCACCTCATTTGGACTCTCCTAGCTCCCTCTACCTATAAATATGTGCCCCTCCTGAAATTCCCGCAGTCCAACCCTAGCCCCGCTCCTCTCCGCGCCGCCGGACATGTCCGGATCGGCCGGACACGTCCAGCCGCCGCCGCCCGCCGAATCCCGAGCTGCGACGTGTCGCCGCCCTCCTCCCGCCGCCGCCCATGGAGCCCATCCGGGCCCGCGGGGCCTGATCCGCCGCCGCCGACGAAACCTGTCGCCGGCCTCCCGCCTCCGGCCGCCGTCCGATCCGCCGCCGCCCGCCTCCGGCGCCAGCGAAGCTGCTCCTGCCAGCGCTGGACCGCCGCCGCCGGTCGCCCGTCCGCCCGTCGTTCCGTCGCGCCCTCTCCTCGTCGCGGAGCCCGAAGCTCCTCAGCTGCTGACTGACGCGGCCTCGCCGTCCGCCTCGCGGAGCATCCCGCCTCCGCCGCCCGGCGCCGCCACTCCACCTCGGCCTCCGCCGCCGCGGCTCGACCTACCTCCGCCGCTCGCCGCCTCCTCCCGCCCGAAGGCCCGAGCACCGGCCTCCGCTTCCGCCGCCCTTACGCGCCCAAGCGCCTGCGCCGAGCTCGCTGGAGCTAACTCCGCCAGATCCGTCCGGTGGACCAGATCCACCGTCCGTCAACCAAACGCGAAGCCCTGTCCCGGATCTCGTCGTCCCGCTCCGTCCCGTCCCGAGTTGACTTTTCCCGGAGGGTATAATTTCGTCTAAGTCCCAGATTTCTGTTATTATCATGCCATATTCATTGCATCACATCTTTGCATCCGTTGCTCCGTTTTGCGCCTGTAATATGTCAAATTGTTCGCCTCAACGAGTACATCATTTCAGTCCAGTGCATCATTTTCATTTGAGATCATATTGATGCCCGAAATGCTGTTGGAAGAGTGCATGTTGATGTTAATCTGCTGAAACTGTTATAACTTGCTGTTTTATCATTTTTGCCATGATTGATGTGTGCATCCTATGAGGTTGATGTCTACATGAATGTTGAACTATGCCATGCCATCTTTCCAGGGGTGTTAACCATGTATTTTTGTGAGTTGTGTGCTGAGTGTATCAAGCTTGTTAAGTAGGGTAGTTGCTGTTGCTGTTTTCCTGACAGATTCTGTTATATTTTGTTGCTATGTTAACATGCTTCTACTAATCATTCTATGCATAATCTGGAGATGCTCTATAAACATGTTTTGAACTACATGTCATGCTCTATCCATTCATGCCCTAGGTTGCAATTATAGCCTGCTGGAACATGTTGTAATCTTGCTCTAAAATTGCTTGAAAATGTTAATGTCAACCTGTTAACATTAAGTTTACCTGTTCCCATGTGTTTTCCTAGTGATCCATGCACCCTATGACCTTGCTCTTGCCATGCTTAGCTTCATAAACATGTCTTCTTGCTGTTGGTAGCCTTGCCATGCCATGTATTGCTCTGTAGTGAGTGGTTCAAGCTCACGAACATGCCTACTTATTGTTGTTCCTGCCATGTATAAATCTGTAATATAACTTGCCATGTTTACATGGGTGCCATCATATTTTCCATGCCCTTTTGGCTTATGGTCAGTAAGGGACTTTTGATCAATGCTATTAGTAGATTCATGCCATGCCTTTGTTTGCCATGATAAGTTCCTGTAACATGTTGTTTGCTTGCTCTAAACATTGCAACCTGATGTTATTTCTGCAAAGTCTGAAACTGTTATTATTTGCAATATCTCCATGTCTTTTTGAGCATGTTCTAGTGATTTCTGGAGATAGCTCAGTGTTCATGTTTTGTTATGCTTTACGTGTACTTCTTGCCCATGCCTTTTGTTATTATGTTGGGGTGCTGTAGCTTATTGTTTTGATGCTTGTAAGATGCCTAGTTGCTGTTATGGACAGATTGTTGCTATGACTTGTATAGTGTGCATGTGTTGCCCCGTTGCTCCGTTTTGAGTGTACTCTATATGAAACTTGCTTGATTTTGCATGTAGCTTCATATTATCATGTTGCATCCTTATTTTGGTGTGTTTGCTTGATGTTTGTATGCGTTTTGCATCAATGCCATGTTTAACTTGTTTTGCTCATATCTTCTAGACCGTAGCTCCAAATCTAATGAACTTTATATGTAAATTGACTAGAATTTCGTGTAGATCATCTTGGTGCATCTTAACTTGCTGTTTAACAACTTGAACATAATGTTTGTTCAGATCTGGACCAATTTCGAAATTTGCACATGAGGACTTACCGGAATTGTTATATGTTGTTCCCGGCCTCATTTAAACTTGCCTTGATGTGTTGTTCTTGTTTGCATCATCTCTTGCCATGAATAGCTTCATGTAGCTTGGTCATTCATCATGCTTGTTGTGCATCATGTCTTGTTCATGTGTGGTGTGTTTACCATGTTGTGTGCTTCTTCTTGTTAGTTCCGCTTTCGCTTGCGATCGTGAGGATTCGCTTCGCTCACGTGTGGTTCGCCTTCGTGGTTTCATCTTCTTCATGGACTCGTTCTTCTTCCTTGCGGGATTTCAGGCAAGATGACCGCCACCTTGGATCTCACTACTATCATTGCTATGCTAGTTGCCTCGTTCTTTCGCTATGCTGCGCTACCTATTACCTGTTTGTCCAGCCATCCCATATTGCCATGAACCTCTAACCTTTGACACCATTCCAATGCAAACCACTGTTTGGCTATGTTACCGCTTTTGCTCAGCCCCTCTTATAGCGTTGCTAGTTGCAGGTGAAGTTGAAGATTTCTCCATGGTGGATGTGGTTTATGTTGGGATATCACAATATCTCTTATATTATTAATGCATCTATATATTTGGTAAAGGGTGGAAGGCTCGGCCTTATGCCTGGTGTTTTGTTCCACTCTTGCCGCCCTAGTTTTCCGTCATACCGGTGTTATGTTCCCGGATTTTGCGTTCCTTACGCGGTCGGGTGATTTATGGGACCCCCCTCACAGTTCGCTTTGAATAAAACTTGTCCAGCAAGGCCCAACATTGACTTTTACCATTTGCCTCACCATCACCTACTTTTCCCTTGGGAGTCGCTCTCTCGAGGGTCATCTTTATTTTAGCCCCCCGGGCCAGTGCTTGTCTAAGTGCTGGTCCAAACCGAGCGATGTCCGGCGCCCCCTGGGCAACCAGGGTCTATGCCAACCCGACGTCTGGCTCATCCGGTGTGCCCTGAGAACGAGATATGTGCAGCTCCTATTGGGATTTGTCGGCACATCGGGAGGCTTTGCTGGTCTTGTTTTACCATTGTCGAAATGTCTTGATGTACCGGATTCCGAGACTGATCGGGTCTTCCTAGGTGAAGGTCTATTCCTTCGATGATCGCGAGAGCTTGTCATGGGCTGTTGGGACACCCTGCAGGTATAAACTTTCGAGAGCCATGCCCGCGGTTATGTGGCAGATGGGAATTTGTTAATGTCCGGTTGTAGATAACTTGACACCAGATCCGAATTAAAACGCATCAACGGCGTGTGTAGCCGTGATGGTCTCTTCTCGCGGAGTCCGGAAGTGAACACGGTTTCGGGTTATGTTTGACGTAAGTAGGTGTTCGGATCACCTCTTGATCATTGCTAGTTGACGACCGCCCGCTTGTTCTCTTCTCGCTCTTATTTGCGTTGGTTAGCCACCATATTATGCTTAGTCGCTGCTGCAACCTCACCACTTTACCCCTTCCTTTCCCATTAAGCTTTGCTAGTCTTGATACCCATGGTAATGGGATTGCTGAGTCCTCGTGGCTCACCAGATACTTCCAAAACCAGTTTGCGGTGCCTATGTTACCGAAAGGTGTGACGCAACCAAGCTCAAGGAGGAGCTCGATGAAGATATTGCCCTTTGTGTTGTTTCGTTCTAGTTGATCAGTAGTGGAGCCCAGTTGGGGTCGATCGGGGACCTTTGTCGCATTTGGGGTTCTTCTTTTATTTTGGTTCCGTAGTCGGACCTTGATTGTATCTGGATGATGTAATGCTTTATTCATGTATTTGTGTGAAGTGGCGATTGTAAGCCAACTATGTATATCTTTCCCTTATGTATTACTTGGGTTGTGTGAAGATTACCTCACTTGCGACATTGCTTTCAATGCGGTTATGCCTCTAAGTCATGCTTCGACACGTGGGAGATATAGCCGCATCGAGGGCGTTAGAAGTTGGTAATCAGAGCCTTCCCCGACCTTAGGAGCCCAACTGCTTGATCGTTTTTAGCGGCCGAGTTGTGTCTAGAAAAATGTTTTGAGTCATTTAGGATTATATATATCGGAGAGTTAGGAATTCTTTTTACTCCTCAGTCCCTTCGTCGCTCTGGTGAGGTCTCCTGACGTAGAGTTTTGACTCTTCTCAAATTTCACTAAAATTTTTTTAGGATCACGTGGGTATCTTGGAATCGTTCCGATGGTTTTATGATGAGAACATTGTCTTGGTGCCTCCGGTCAGGGGTTTAGTGGAAGTGTCCCGGGGAGTTGAGCTCTAAGGTGTTGTCGTCATAATTGTATCGTTGCAGTTCTGGAATACCTGAGTTTAGTACACCGACATCGAAAATCTCTTTTATGCGGTTGTTGGTGAGATAACCCGCTAACCCAAATCTCGAGGTGAGTACGGAGTATTGCCATGACTCGTATAACGGATGCTTTTCAAGGTTGAGGTACACGATTTCGAAGGTTTCTTGGTTATGTGTTGACGGATGGATACAATCGGATGTAGGAATTGTTAGTTTGGGTGAGATATATTGCTTCCCCTGTATCCCCAACACCAGATTGCATAACCAGAAAGTTTCGGGAGTTTATAGGTGGGAATTCAAGTAGATCCTAGAATATCTTTCCGACAGATGCATGATATGGGATTGGGTAATATCTATCATATGTTTGCTCCGGCTTATTCTACAAGCCAAATCCTTTGTTTTGTTTTATTTGTGGTATTCGAGTTGCTTCGAAGTCAAATGGTGAATCCATACCTTTTTCGTAAACGGTGTTCTCATACTATGATGTGAATACAAATCCTTCTTGATCATCAAGATTGTGTTGCCAATCCTTTTTAACCGGTGTGTCTTCCTTCAAGTGGGTTCGATCACTTCAACATTCGCAAGATCAATTATCAGTTCTTCGCAACGGTGTTTGCTACATCCGTTCCAAGTTGTCTTTGTTTTCCCGCCCTCCCACCCTTATTTCTTCAAGGACACAGATTTCTTGATCAAGTATCCATCTTATTGATATGAAGCCTCTCCATTCTTCTCCTTCATGTTCTTATCCGGTGATTCTCATGAAGATGCTAAGGAAGCTTCAAGTCTATTATTCTTCGTTATTTTTCTTCTCCGGTGGACTAAATTCAAGCCTTCAATGTTGGTAACATTCCTTTCCTTGTTTCAAATGTTCTCTCATGCCGGTGCACCTAATAATAATTCACTTCTCGCCATTCATTTGTTCTGGAGTGCCAAAGTTATCTCAGAAGATTCAAGTTTCCATTCTCAATTCACTCAAGTTCTTTTGAGGATGCTATCTCATGCTAGTCATTTAATCAACCGGTGCAATCTCCCTTTCAAGTAATCGTTCAACGGTGTTTCTTTTGAGTGGGCCCATAACCCACAGGTCTTTTCCCAGGATCTTACCCGACTCTTCTATTTTCCCAGAGCTATCCTAAATTCTTCTCCAAGTTTGACGTAAGAATGAGTTATCATCAGTCAAATGATTTTCTCCAAGATTTTTCATATTCTTTTCATCATTGGCTCAACTTTTTTTTCTTTTAATCCTTCCGGAGTGTCTCAACAATTCATGGTGGTGTTTCTCCTTGTCATTCTCAGCTTTGAAGACCGAAGAAGAGTTTTCCTCTAAATCCTGTCCGTTCTTCCGAAGATTCATGGTGCTATTCAAGAGTCTTCTCAGTTTGTCATCCGGAGCCCATCAATTCAGTTTTATTCATTCTCAGCTGTCAGTTATCATTCTCCTACCTTGCCGGTGCATCAATCGAATATCCTCTAATCAGTTCTTGATCTCTTTGTTCTCATGTATCTAGTTTGTCTCAAGCACCTTCGTTCATTTGCTAATTTTTACCGGTGATGCACCCCTACTTCGATCATTTTCAATTCTTACGGTGGTTCGTTCAAGATTTCACTTCCTTCATTATCATATCAATTCATTCGTTGTTTCGAAATCCTACCGGTGGTTCATCAAGACTTCCTCAAGTTTTGCGCTATATCCCTCTTAATCCTTTCTATGGGAATAAGTAGTATGCCAAATCCGTTGCTTGTCATCAATAAAATTTGATGAAGGATAAGCATACAATAAATCTTATTCTTATTTCCTTGAGGTGATTCAATTCTTTTCTTTTCCGGAGTTCCAACTTTTCCGCATTCTCGTCGCGAAGCTCCATCTAAATCATTGCAAGGCTTCACCTTGTGTTTTCAACTTCTTTTTCTTTCATCATCCTTTTATTACCGGAGTTCTTCATGGAGGCTCTACATGGTGGTTCCTCAAGGATTCTTTTCACTCTTCAACTGTTCTTCAAGATTTCTCTTGAAGTTATGATCCGCCAAGCTATACTCAAAATTAAGCAGGGTGCCCAACACTTGTTTTGTTTTGAGAAGCTCAAGTATTCTTCATCTTGCATTCCAAAGTGCAATTCTTTCAACCTTATCTGTTGAGGTGGTGTTATATCATTCTTGACTATTCCCATTCATGTTTCATGATTCATATGTTGTCAAGAAGGAGGTACTTTAAATCCATCAGTCTCTTCATTGGAGTTACCTTGGGTTATATTTCACCTAAAGCCTTCCCTAAGGAATGTTGCTATTTGTGGTGCTTATCAATGATCCAAGTTATCTCTCTATCATCTTGGTGAAGAAGTTTTCATCTCTTTGGTGCTCTCAATCCAACCAATTGTTTCCATTAGTGGCCGGTTGTCACCTCATAGTCTCGAGATGTTTTCCATAAGCCCACTACAAGCTTATTTGTTTCGTTGTTGGTTTACCAACAATTCCGTTCTAACCTTCTTGGAAGGATGCTTTCCAAGTTCACTTGTGGCTAAAGTTGTCATTTCCTTCTCCATCCCTTTATCTCAACGGTCTAACTTCTATTCTTTCGTTACGGAGGCATTTGATGTTGTGCTCTTCACCCATCACCTCGTTTTGTGATTATCATGTTCTTTTCTTGCTTATCCATTTAACCGGAGTGTTGTATCATCTCTTCCATATCTTTTTATCTCATCAAGTTTTCTTCTCTTTTCTACCGGAGTGTTGTACAAATTCTGCCATTCTTGTTCCTTGGCTATCTCATTATACCGATGTGGTCATATTCTTTTTGTTCATGAAGCTCTTATTTCCATGTCTTTCAACCTTCAAATTCTCGTAATACTCCGTGTTCCTCTTTTCTAACGGAGTGTTTTCAACTATGTTCATCTTCATTGTTTTCTTTCTTTCATTTTGCTCAACCTCTCAAGGTTCATGGTTTTCACTTGTTCGTCAAAGAAGCAACTTAGTTTTACCTCTTATCTTCCTCTTCCTTTTCCCTCCGGTGCCATCCTAGATCTCGGGACGAGATCCTCTCGTAGTGGTGGAGTGTTGTAACGCCCCGGATTCGATGCGCCAGGTGTCCGCCAGTTATTCGCCGTCGTTGCCATGTCATTTGCTTGCATGTTGCACTTTGCCATTTCATCATATGCATTTCATATCATGTCATCATGTGCATTTCATTCTGCATACGCGTTCATCTCATGCATCTGAGCCTTTTCCTCGTTGTCCGTTTTGCAATCCGGCACTCCTATGTTCCCCGGCGTCCCCCTTTTTCCTCTTCTCTTGTGCGGGTGTTAAACGTTCTCGGAATGGACCGAGGTTTGCCAAGCGGCCTTGGTATAGCACCGGTAGACCGCCTGTCAAGTTTCGTGCCATTTGGAGGTCCTTTGATACTCCAACGGTTAACCGGGTAACCGTAAAGCCCTCTTTGAGTTGCAGCCCAACACCCCTTCCAAAGTGGCCCAAAACCCTTCTAACTCCCCTCCATGCTCTCGGTCGTTCGATCACGATCGCGTGGCCGAAAACCGCACCTCATTTAGACTCTCCTAGCTCCCTCAACCTATAAATATGTGCCCCTCCCGAAATTCCCGCAGTCCAACCCTAGCCCCGCTCCTCTCCGCGCCGCCGGACATGTCCGGATCAGCCGGACACGTCCAGCCGCCGCCGCCCCGCCGAATCCCGAGCTGCCACGTGTCGCCGCCGTCCTCCGCCGCCGCCGCCCGCGAGCCCATCCGGGGCCCAGCGAGCCGATCCGCCGCCGCCCGCGAAGCCTCGCCGCCTCCTCCCGCCTCGATCGCCGTCCGATCCGCCGCCGCCCGCCTCCGGCGCCGGCGAAGCTGCCCGCCAGCGCTGACCGCCGGCGCTGATCGCCCGTCCGCCCGTCGTTCCGTCGCGCCCTCCTCGGTCGCGGAGCCCAAGCTCCTCCCGCGCTGGCCGACGCTGCCTCGCCGTCCGCCTCGCCAGAGGTCGCGCCCGCCTCCGCCGCCCGGCGCCGCCCTCCACCTCGGCCTCCGCCCGCGGGCTGACCTACCTCCGCCGCTCGCCGCCTCCTCCCGGCCGCGGCTGAGCACTGCCTCGCCTCGCCGCCACGCCCGCGCTTAGCGCCTGCGGAGTTTCACGGAGCTCGCCGGAGCCAACTCTGGCCAGATCCGGTCCGGGTGGACCAGATCCACCGGTCCGTCAACCAAACGCGCAAGCCCCGTCCCGGATCTCGTCGTCCCGCTCCGTCCCGTCCCGAGTTGACTTTTCCCGGAGGGTATAATTTCGTCTAAGTCCCAGATTTCTGTTATTATCATGTCATATTCATTGCATCACATCTTTGCATCCGTTGCTCCGTTTTGCGCCTGTAATATGTCAAATTGTTCGCCTCAACGAGTACATCATTTCAGTCCAGTGCATCATTTTCATTTGAGATCATCTTGATGCCCGAAATGCTGTTGGAAGAGTGCATGTTGATGTTAATCTGCTGAAACTGTTATAACTTACTGTTTTATCATTTTTGCCATGATTGATGTGTGCATCCTATGAGGTTGATGTCTACATGAATGTTGAACTATGCCATGCCATCTTTCCAGGGGTGTTAACCATGTATTTTTGTGAGTTGTGTGCTGAGTGTATCAAGCTTGTTAAGTAGGGTAGTTGTTGTTCTTTGTTTTCTGACAGATTCTCATATATTTTGTTGCTATGTTAACATGCTTCTACTAATCATTCTATGCATAATCTGGAGATGCTCTATAAACATGTTTTGAACTACATGTCATGCTCTATCCATTCATGCCCTTGGTTGCAATTATAGCCTGCTAGAACATGTTGTAATCTTGCTCTAAAATTGCTTGAAAATGTTAATGTCAACCTGTTAACATTAAGTTCACTTGTTCCCATGTGTTTTCCTAGTGATCCATGCACCCTATGACCTTGCTCTTGCCATGCTTAGCTTCATAAACATGTCTTCTTGCTGTTGGTAGCCTTGCCATGCCATGTATTGCTCTGTAGTGAGTGGTTCAAGCTCACGAACATGCCTACTTATTGTTGTTCCTGCCATGTATAAATCTGTAATATAACTTGCCATGTTTACATGGGTGCCATCATATTTTCCGTGCCCTTTTGGCTTATGGTCAGTTAGGGACTTTTGATCAATGCTATTAGTAGATTCATGCCATGCCTTTGTTTGCCATGATAAGTTCCTGTAACATGTTGTTTGCTTGCTCTAAACATTGCAACCTGTGTTATTTCTGGAAAGTCTGAAACTGTTATTATTTGCAATATCTCCATGTCTTTTTGAGCATGTTCTAGTTATTTCTGGAGATAGCTCAGTGTTCATGTTTTGTTATTCTTTACGTGTACTTCTTGCCCATGCCTTTTGTTATTATGTTGGGGTGCTGTAGCTTATTGTTTTGATGCTTGTAAGATGCCTAGTTGCTGTTATGGACAGATTGTTGCTATGACTTGTATAGTGTGCATGTGTTGCCCGCTGTTCCGCTTTTGAGTGTGCTCTATATGAAACTTGCTTGATTTTGCATGTAGCTTCATATTATCATGTTGCATCCTTGTTTTGGTGTGTTTGCTTGATGTTTGTATGCGTTTTGCATCAATGCCATGTTTAACTTGTTTTGCTCATATCTTCTAGACCGTAGCTCCAAATCTAATGAACTTTATATGTAAATTGACTAGAAATTCGTGTAGATCATCTTGGTGCATCTTAACTTGCTGTTTAACAACTTGAACATAATGTTTGTTCAGATCTGGACCAATTTCGAAATTTGCACATGAGGACTTACCGGAATTGTTATATGTTGTTCCCGGCCTCATTTAAACTTGCCTTGATGTGTTGTTCTTGTTTGCATCATCTCTTGCCATGAATAGCTTCATGTAGCTTGGTCATTCATCATGCTTGTTGTGCATCATGTCTTGTTCATGTGTGGTGTGTTTACCATGTTGTGTGCTTCTTCTTGTTAGTTCCCATTTCGTTGCGATCGTGAGGATTCGTTCGTCTACGTGTGGTTCGTCTTCGTGGTTTCATCTTCTTCATGGACTCGTTCTTCTTCCTTGCGGGATTTCAGGCAAGATGACCGCCACCTTGGATCTCACTACTATCATTGCTATGCTAGTTGCCTCGTTCTTTCGCTATGCTGCGCTACCTATTACCTGTTTGTCCAGCCATCCCATATTGCCATGAACCTCTAACCTTTGACACCATTCCTATGCAAACCATTGTTTGGCTATGTTACCGCTTTTGCTCAGCCCCTCTTATAGCGTTGCTAGTTGCAGGTGAAGTTGAAGATTTCTCCATGGTGGACAGGGTTTATGTTGGGATATCACAATATCTCTTATATTATTAATGCATCTATATATTTGGTAAAGGGTGGAAGGCTCGGCCTTATGCCTGGTGTTTTGTTCCACTCTTGCCGCCCTAGTTTTCCGTCATACCGGTGTTATGTTCCCGGATTTTGCGTTCCTTATGCGGTCGGGTGATTTATGGGACCCCCTCACAGTTCGCTTTGAATAAAACTTGTCCAGCAAGGCCCAACATTGACTTTTACCATTTGCCTCACCATCACCTACTTTTCCCTTGGGAGTCGCTCTCTCGAGGGTCATCTTTATTTTAGCCCCGGGCGTTGCTTGTCTAAGTGCTGGTCCAAACCGAAGCGATGTCCGGCGCCTGGGCAACCAGGGTCTATGCCAACCCGACGTCTGCTCATCCGGTGTGCCCCGAGAACGAGATATGTGCAGCTCCTATCGGGATTTGTCGGCACAGCGGGAGGCTTTGATGGTCTTGTTTTACCATTGTCGAAATGTCTTGATGTACCGGGATTCCGAGACTGATCGGGTCTTCCTGGGTGAAGGTCTATTCCTTCGATGATCGCGAGAGCTTGTCATGGGCTAAGTTGGGACACCCCTGCAGGGTATAAACTTTCGAGAGCCGTGCCCGCGGTTATGTGGTAGATGGGAATTTGTTAATGTCCGGTTGTAGATAACTTGACACCAGATCCGAATTAAAACGCATCAACCGCGTGTGTAGCCGTGATGGTCTCTTCTCGGCGGAGTCCGGGAAGTGAACACGGTTTCTGGGTTATGTTTGACGTAAGTAGGTGTTCAGGATCACCTCTTGATCATTGCTAGTTGACGACCGTCCCGCTTGTTCTCTTCTCGCTCTTATTTGCGTTGGTTAGCCACCATATTATGCTTAGTCGCTGCTGCAACCTCACCACTTTACCCCTTCCTTTCCCATTAAGCTTTGCTAGTCTTGATACCCATGGTAATGGGATTGCTGAGTCCTCGTGGCTCACGGATACTTCCAAAACCAGTTTGCGGTGCCTATGTTACCGAAAGCGGTGACGCAACCAAGCTCAAGGAGGAGCTCGATGAAGATATTGCCCTTTGTGTTGTTTCATTCTAGTTGATCAGTAGTGGAGCCCAGTAGGGGTCGATCGGGGACCTTTGTCGCATTTGGGGTTCTTCTTTTATTTTGGTTCCGTAGTCGGACCTTGATTGTATCTGGACGATGTAATGCTTTATTCATGTATTTGTGTGAAGTGGCGATTGTAAGCCAACTATGTATCTCTTTCCCTTATGTATTACTTGGGTTGTGTGAAGATTACCTCACTTGCGACATTGCTTTCAATGCGGTTATGCCTCTAAGTCGTGCTTCGACACATGGGAGATATAGCCACATCGAGGGCGTTAAACCGCGTCAGCCGACTCCTCGTCGAAGTCCGCCACCGATTCAGTAGACTCCCGCTCCTGCAAGTCCACCAAGTCTGGCAAAGTGTCAGGCCACTCCTCCTCCTCCAAGTCCGGCAAAGTGTTAGGCCACTCCTCCTCCTCCAAGTCCGCCACAGCGTGACGCCCACCTCCTCCAAGTCCGCACAACCTCAGCCACTCCTCCTCGTCCAACTCAGCCCGTCGGCCGTCTCGCCGAATCGGCAACAGAAGAGACACCCTGCAGCTATGGTGCGTAGCGGTACGAGTCGAGGTAGTACAGGAAGTACAGGCGGAGGAAAGCGATATAAATATGGTCCAAGCCTCACGCCTCTTCCGCAGAGGTCTTATGAAAGGTCCGAGGAGGAAATCGCATCCATATCAAAGGCCGAGGTGGAAGCCCATTTTGCACTGAAACCGCCACCACCGCCAACGGAGAAAGTTCCTGAGGAAACGATTGACCACTTCATTCGTATGGCTCAACCACCAGCTCCCAAGGTTGTTGACACAGACTATGAGCGCCACATCAGGAAGTTAAATCGAGCACGTCTACAAAGGGAGGCGAGCACGTCTACATCGGGATCGAGCAAACAAGAAGCAGCTGCCAAAAAATACGGGAAAACCATTCCCCAGCTGGGAGAACAGGTGGCGCAATCGATCCCCTCGCTTGTTGTGCCAACAACACGTGATAAAGATCTGACGCTACCAATATTATTGTGGGCAAAAGTGCACGCTCGAGGTGGGCAATGTGGTAATAACGGAGGAGCATATAATGCAGGCTGAAGTTCTCAACATCACTGTTGGACAACTCCTCGAGATCGAGCCCATGCCTTTTCTTAGAGAGGATGAAATAAAACGGAAATATGTCCGGCCAACCTTTGGTCGAGCTGCATAAGGTCAAGAACCTCCCAACGAGGATGTATGAATTGCATCAATGGTACATGAACATTACCAAGATTTCAGATCGATTGTCCCTCATGGTGAATGTCAAGGAGGAGCATTACTTCCATGAGAAAGCTGTGTCCGTTGAGTATACTGAACTGTTTCAGTTATACAATCAAGACGCACTCGACAAATCTATCGTCAGTTGCTATTGTCTGTAAGTGATTTATTTCTTTAATTTAAGTCTCAAGCTAGATGTAGTGATCCTTTTGATCAATCATTACCTGTAATTATCCTCACTATATTCTTTTCTGTGGTATTATGCAGGATGAAGATGTATGAAATGAGAAAAGGTGGACGCTTTGGCATTGGGTTCATTGACCCAAACACCGTTAATGAATACACATGGAAGATAAATCAACGTCAGCAAAAGAACGTAGAGGACAACATGCTAGAGTTCTTGAAGCGCCTCAAATACAATGAAGATATACTAGTTCCTTACAACTTCCTGTGAGTCACACTGTCTTGTACTACAAATTCTCTGTTTTTGCCTACTAGCTAGAGCTACATGTTTTTGCTTACATATGCCCGCTTAATTAAGACATGCAAACGTGTGTGCATGCAGATTTCACTGGGTCTTGTGTATCATTAAAGTTGACGCCGGAACAGTTGAAGTACTGGACTCACTACTCTCAGAAAAAACTGACTATAACATCTTGTTTGGGATAGTCAATGTAATTTCAATCATTATTAACTATATATCTCGCCTATTTAGTTCATCATTTCATGATATGAACTATTTAATAACCCCTTTATTCATTTTCTTTGTCGGTGGGCAGGGCTTGGGCAAGGTTCATCAGCGTCACGCCCGGCGAATGAAAAAAAAGCTTAAATGGTTTCACCCAAGGTAAGTAATTATAGTACTAGCTAGCTAGCTAGCTGCCATCTCTTTAATTATCATGCTTGATTAATTATTATCTAATCAAATTCCATTCTCGTAAAGGCCCTCAAGCAGTAGCGAGGGACTGATCTGTGTGCATTCGCTTTTGCGAGAACATTCGCATGATGGCGTCCAAAGGAGCAGATCTCAAAGACAGAATCGATGCGCTTGTCGTAACACTATTCACAATTTTTACACCATTATCGATATCTAGTCACACAACTAATACACATGCATATTGATCTCCTTCTTAATAGTTCAAAGAGGTGCGGGAGAAGCTCCTAGAAATGGACCGCGTAGAAGCACTTCAAGAGGAAATAGCGGGATTTTTGCTCGACCAGGTCATAAATCCGAAGGGAGAATTCTATTACCCGCTACCGCCCCCATGAAAACCACTTCCAATTTTCATCGTGCTCCGAAGGCACCAATTAGGCTAATGCCACTGGCTCCGAAGGCAACATGCATATGTAGGAGAAATTGTATATAGCTATACATGTGTGTATGTGTGAATTAATTAATATGGTGGTTTTGAGACATTGATGATATATATATATGCATGATTGGTTCTACTAGAAATTATATATATATATATATATATATATATATATGCATAACGTGTACAATGTGTAGTATCGTAAAATACCAAAGAAACGAAAAAGAATTAAAATGGAAACACAAAATTAAATGAAAAGAAATCATAAAACTAAAACCCCCAAACCTTATAGTACGGTTGGTCTTACCAACCGGTACTAAAGGGCTCCAGGCCCCCGGAGCTGGCTCGTGCCACGTGGTTGCCCTTTAGCACCGGTTCGTGCTGAACCGGTACTAAAGGGGGGGCCTTTAGTGACCATAATTTAGTGCCGGTTATGGAACCAGCACTACAGGGCCTTATGAACCGGTGCTATTGCCCGGTTCTGCACTAGTGAAACCTTTCCGATAATTGAAATTAAAATTCTTTATATGTACACACTCTCACACGTTTCCGATAATTTGGCGCATGTGTGGTTGTTCACTTAAGGGAGGGTAGTGTACCGCACATGAAGGACAGGAAGTGCGTCCATGACATGTGGTTCGTTAGTTCATCGGAAGTAGTAGTAGTTTTCTTCACTGTACGTAAGAGTTTCGTTTCGTACTTACACAATTTAAAACGATTGTTATGGAGAGAATAAGAAAACCACTCCACTATATATTAGTCGTATACACGAGAGTACTATATGGACGCAACTTCATTGACTTAGTGCACCTGCCTTTGGGTTTATGATAGGTGGGCCCAAAATGTGGCTGGCTCACTTGTCATACAGCCAAAAGCAGGTGTAGTGAAGGCACCGGAGCTCAGTCCGTACTATAGTAGTATATATATAAGCTGGAGCTCAACGCTTGTTCGCTAGGGTTTGCACTCTCCACACTCTCGCCGCCCTACATATATACATACACACCGGTGGCTCAGCGTTCATTTGCTAGGGTTTGCTATATTCACAGTCTCCCACCCTCTCTTCACCAGATCTAAACAAGACTGCGTTGGCCTCTTGTCTCTCTCTCCCCCCTCACAGCTGGTGAAGGAGGCGTTCGTATCCCGTCGCACTGGGAAGGGGAGGAGGTGCAGCGTTCACTCTATCGCCTTTGGCGAGGGATGCAATCCACTGTCGGATGCGCTGTTCTCTTTCACCCAGCGCCTGTGTGGGAGGGCCACCGACCCCTTCTTCCTCGCTATCGTACATAGTGTGGGCCGATGCGGCCTCCCGCCGCACGCCTTGCCACATCCCGACGACCCTAAGGTATAAGTTTCTTTGAAACCGTCGTTGCTCTAGCTGCATGTGTATCTTTTTCGATCTGTAGTCGAATCTAGGTCTTGGTTTAAAGAGGAAAGAAGGGTGCGGTGGGCTGGAGCAAGAATCTAGGACGTGGTTCAATGAGGAAAGGAGGGACGGAAAGTAGTATAGACTGGCTATCCAGCCACTTTGTTGGTCAAAAAGGGAAAAAGGAGGTAGCCCAGTACACACATCTATAAGGAACCGATCTCTTTGTTGAAAAGGGAAAGAAACTGGGGGGTCGGGTTGTTTGTGCAGGACTAGATTTGCTGCCCTCACATAGGAAAAAGGTTCAAAGAGAACAAATGTGGGACCAACACATATATGTTGCTTGGCTACATACTCTGCATCACCCATTTTTACGTGTGGACGCACATGGTGCTGGCATGTCCCATACAGCTGTTTTGCTGTTGTTAATCTAAGAATGCCGCCGGAAAATTGAAGCAATGCCACTGTTAAAAGTAAATTACATTTTTTAACGAATGTTGTTTAAGAGAATGTCTCTGTTAATATGAATCAATGCAACCATTTTAGAAATGCTACTATCCTACTTTGTTTTCCATCCAAGATAAGTTAGATGCTTCTTTCTGTCACTGTTTGTTTCATCCTCCTTTATCGGCAAGTAATTGTTTCCTTTTTTGCCTCTGTTAAAACAGGGGTATCTATTCAACTTGTTGCTATTGCAACATTTTTCTTTGCTACTCGAAAAACTTTGCTTGATTTCAGTGCGACTGCACAAAACGAGATTCGTACGTGATCTTGTGTGCGTCATGACAGGTTGGTACTTGCCTTCATCCACATGATCGTGCAGTGTGTTTTGAGATGCAGTGCTACTTGTATTGGTACTGTTTTAAATAAATGTTGAATCGAAGCTATTGTATTTCTCTCTTTTCCCATTAAGTAGTGAACAAAAATGGTACCAACCTAGACATGATGCTTGTTGCTTTGTTACAACAAACTCTACATGACCCCCTTTATAAGTAGATGGAAGCACATGGTGTTGTTGCGCCCACTCTCCCCTGGAACTGTTTATGCTTTTTGTTAATCTAATGCCGCTCGTAAAATTAAGCAATGCCGCTCTTAGAATTAACTACCGAATCTTATTTCAAAACTGCAACACTTGTTAGGGATTGGCGGGATTACCATTTTTGTGGCCGCATGTTTGATCCTCCTTTATTAGCCAGTAATTGATTCCTTTTTTGCCTCTGTTTAAACAGGGATATCTATTCAACTTGTTGCTATTGCGACATTTTGCTTCGCTACGCAAAACACTTTGCTTGATTTCAGTGCAACTGCACAAAACGAGATTGGATTTCCTATTCGTGTTGGCAGATTCGTACATTATCTTGTGTATGTCATGACAGGTTGGTACTTGCCTTCATCCACATGATCGTGCAGTGTGTTTTGAGATGTTGTGCTACTTGTATTGGTACTGTTTTAAATAAATGTGGAATTGAAGCTATTGTATTTCTCTCTTTTCCCATTAAGTAGTGAACAAAAATGGTACCAACCTAGACATGATGCTTGTTGCTTTATTACAACAAACTCTGCATCACCCCCTTTATAAGTAGATAGAAGCACATGGTGTTGTTGCGCCCACTCTCCCTGGAAATGTTTATGCTTTTCGTTTATCTAATGCCGCTGGTAAAATTAAGCAATGCCACTCTCAGAATTAATTAACTACTGAATCTTAGTTCAAAACTGCAACACATGTTAGGAATGGTACTATCCTGCTTTGTAGTTCTTTCTACATGTTTAACCAGGGTATTGTTAAGATAATGTCTCTGTTAAAATGAATCAGTTGCATTGTTTTAGGAATGGTACTTTTCTGCTTTGTCGTTCTTTATACATGTTGAAACAAGGCATTGTTAAGATAATGTCTCAGTCAATATGAATGAATCACACTAATGGAGAATTGCTACTCTCCTGCTTTGTTTCCCATTAAGATAAGGTAGATCAATAGATGCTTTTCTTCTGGGAGTACAAGTCATCAACCGTTATTTCTCAGTAATTGTTTCCCTTATACCTATTGTTGCTTACAGGGATATCAAAATTAAAGCTTGCTTTTATTCCGACTTCGATTGTAGTTGAACTGCACAAAAGGAGCCAATGTGTCCAAGGCAAACTGCCGCATTACTGGGTCCAGTTGGTCGTTCCACTTTGTAGAAAGAAGCAGTCACTGTTTGCGCTACATTACAGAAGGAATGACGAGAAGCTTTATAGAGTATTATTAGACGCTGGTGACATGACTAGTCTGCAGAGAGCATTGGCAATTCTACAACACGTGGAGTGCACTGGGCAAAAAGTGCCCAAACAAGTACAAGAAGCTATGACAAGACTCCACGACCATAGGCATTACATATTTTGAATGGCAAAAGCTTGTCAAAGTTTAATCATTGATGTTAGCAAGAATAAGTTAGTTTAATATATTGGAATTGGAAAACCTTGTCAAAATTTTCTCATTGATGTTAGCCAGAAGACATGCATTTGATATTTTTGAGTGGGACGCCCTTGCTATGAGCAGCGTCGATTGTTTTTTTCCTATTCCTGTGTTCAGTTTAGAAGTAAATAGTTACTCTGATGAGATATTCCTATGTTAAGAGTTTGTTCTAAATATTGTCTTTGTAATGCCAGGCCTTGTGTTTGATTGCAAAGTTGATCTTGGAATATTGCGGCATGCGGCATCATGAGCTGTTCACCGTGCCTCCTGAGAATAATGCTTCGTATTGTTTTGCATGTCGATCTAATGCCAGTGATTTGCTTGTTAAGAAGATCACCCTCTTCTATTGTTTCCGTGCTTAAGAAGTTCATCGTCTTATGTTTCATTCATAGCTTATACGACAAGTCGGGTAGGTTAGACGTGAAACCATATGATCTTCCGACCAACTCATCATATTAGGCCGTGATTGGATCGTCGTTTTCCAACCAAAACCGCTTGTAAAACTGACACTTGTAAATAAAAGCAGATGGTCTCGGGCGAAGCGCTTGGTTGGTCGATTTCGACTAGTAAAATATCAGAAGTACTTCACACACAATAAAAACGCTGAACGACACTCAGACGATTGCTAATCCAGTTGTTAGTTGCTGTTTCAGCCTTGCCCATGGATGGCATGATACGCACGTCGCGCATGTATCGTTTGGTAACGTCGTCCATATAGCAGTGCTCATAAAATATACACTGGTCTCTCAAATTACACGCGTAACCCGCCGGTTTTACTTACAGACCTCGGGCCCTCGGTTTCATTACTCCTGTATTTTACGCATTGTTTCCGATGACGAGTAAATTACACTTGTATGTTAATACACGTTTGAAATAAACACGATCTCCCAAGCGCGGCCTTACCGTTTCATGCCGTCTCAATTTCTCGAAGGTGCTCATAGGTGTCTGATGATCCTGGCTTCCTGAATGAGTAGATGGCGCTGTATCAGACCATCCGTAGGGCCCGCGAGGCCCTCTCTGTCGTCCTTCGAGTTTCTGCGCTCACCATGGCGCCGAGTGTCGGTGTCAAAACCGGAGGATCTCATGTAGGGGGTCCCGATCTATGCGTCTAAGGCTAATGGTAACAGGAGGCAAGGGACACGATGTTTTACCCAGGTTCGTGCCCTCTCGATGGAGGTAAAACCCTACTTCCTGCTTGATTAATCTTGATGATATGAGTATTACAAGAGTTGATCTACCACGAGATTGATGAGGCTAAACCCTAGAAGCTAGCCTATGATGATTATGATTGTGTCTCTAAGGACTAAACCCTCCGGTTTATATAGACACCGGAGGGGGCTAGGGTTTACACAGAATCGGTTACAAAGAAGGAAATCTAATATCCGGATCGCCAAGCTTGTCTTCCATGCAAAGGAGACTCCCATCCGGACACGGGATGAAGTCTTGGGTCTTGTATCTTCACGGTCCAACAGTCCGGCCAAAGTATATAGTCCGGCTGTCCGGATACCCCCTAATCCAGGACTCCCTCAGTAGCCCCTGAACCAGGCTTCAATGACGATGAGTATGGCGTGCAGTTTGTCTTCGGCATTGCAAGGCGGGTTCCATCTCTGAATACTCCAAAGTAAACTCCAAACACTTAAATCGTGTCCGGCTCTGCAAGACGACCACCGTAGAGAAAACGATATTCCACAAATATAATCTGCTGACAACTTCAGATAAAGTGACACGACAAAATGGTCGAGTCATTATTGAATCGTCTTCCCACAGCCAGCTACCGCACATATCGAGGCGGTTTCCTCGGCATGTCTTGTCGAAGCAGAGATCATGTCCCCTTATCACGGGATTCTCATCAATACGGGTACGGGTAACCCAACCGTGCCATCAATCGTGACGCTTGGGAAATAAGCGATTTTCAGTGAGCAAGTGGGGAGACGCACCATTTTTGTCGCCTCTATAAAGGGATAAGGATTCCCTATTGTTACCAATGCCTTCTTCCTCTTCCGCTCATCCATTCTCGCACCCTCGAGCTCGAGCACCCTAGTTCACACCTTCCTCCGCACATGCAAACATGTCCGGAGCAGGAGGCAAGTGGGTGGCCTCCACCGTCAAGGAGGAGCATATTACGAACCTCCGGGCGGCCGGATACTTGGCCGCAGATATCGCGCACCGGCTGCCGGATGCAGGGCAGATCATTCCGACTCCGGGACCCCACGAGAGGGTCGTGTTCCTTGCCCACTTCGTCCGTGGACTGGGATTTCCACTTCACCCCTTTGTCCGTGGGCTCATGTTTTACTATGGACTGGACTTCCATGATCTAGCCCCAAATTTCGTCCTCAACATCTCGGCATTTATCGTCGTGTGTGAGGCATTCCTCTGCATCAAGCCTCACTTCGGCTTGTGGCTATGAATCTTCTGCGTGAAGCCGAAGATCATGAGCGGCCAGCAAGTGGAGTGCGGAGGTGCCATGGTGGGCAGGATGCCCAATGTTACCTGGCTTGATGGATCCTTCGCAGAGACCGTGAAAGGGTGGCAATCGGGGTGGTTCTACATCACCGAGCCACGCGACACCAATTGGGCGGTGGCCGCCGAATTCTGATCCAGAATTCCAATGCGGCTCACCTCCTGGGAAAAGAAGGGCCTGGCCTGGGGTGAACCTGCGGAGCTCACAGGACTTCAGAACTGCATCAAGAATATGATGGACAAGAAAATCAAGCTTGTCAACGTGGTCCAGGTCATGCTCGTCCGCCAAATTCTTCCGTGCCAAAGACGGGCATTTAATCTGTGGGAGTTCGTTCCGGCCGAACACCAGACAATTCGAGAGCTCTACGACACGACACACAAGGACGCATGGAAGGTGCTGTTCAAGGCCTCCGAAATACCTCCTCCCACGTCCGAGGATCGCGGACTTCACGCCACGCGGCTCCCCTATCCGGTGAGTTTTCTGACTATCACCAGATGTAGCTTTCCCAACATACTCATGGGAGCATGTTAAGTCATCGTGTGTATTTAATCAGGATTACGTGGTAACTGCGGAGCGGACCGACTGTCCGGCTCCACTGCCAGAAGGTCCAGCGAACGCTCTCCTGACGGAGATGCTAGTCCCAACGCCTTACAAGATGCCGGAAAAGAAGGCCGAAAAGAAGGCCCCGGGGACTAGGAAGGGTCTCCGGCGTAAGGTCGTACCGGAAGCCTCGTCCGAAGATGATGAGGCACACTCCTCCCACGAAGGGGAGGACGAGAAGGAAAGGGCCGCCCCATCCGAGGAGGCCGAAGGGCCTAAGAGGGCGGCCCAGGGGACCAGGAAGTGTCCTCGGTGCAAGGCCGTCATAGGCTCGTCGTCCGAGGACGACGAGGCAGATTCCTCCCACGGAGGCGGGTGAAACACGAGGAAATTCCGCCTCCCCGCACTGGGGAGGAGAAGAAAAGGAAAGCCGCCCCACAGGGGGAGGCTAGGAAGCCCAAGAAGGGAAAGGCGTCCCTTCTGGATCACTCCACCATGCCCGCCTACAGCAAAGAGGAGTGGCTACAAAAGGGCAAGCCCCTAGTAAGATCGTAAGTATCCGCACTCTGTTGTACTTTCAGTGCGACTTAGCTTCATAGTTTGTTATAACGCCGGACATGTATATGCAGTCCGGCCAGGGCCATCCTGAGGTATCCTCTTTGGATGGGTCTTTGAGCGTTTTGGCGATGAATTCGCTCCCGACGGCCACTTCCCCTCGGCCTGCGGATGACACGGAGGTGTTGTCCCAAAGGGTCCCAGAGCAGGGGGAGGCGACTCTGGAGACGCCCCAAGGCGAAATTCCAGACGCCGGGCATATGGGGTGTAAAATCCTGGCAGATTGTGCCGACGAGAGCCGCAACAAGTTGGGCTCCCGGCCGGACACTGTACCTGAACCTCCAAAGGTTCCGAATTCGGGCAGGCAGCCCCTCGCTGAGGAGGGCGAGCCGACCGTGCCGATGACTTCCATTGCGCCAGAGGCGCCAGATAGTCTACTGGAAGTGCTTCGCGGCGCTTCCACGGATGAAGAGCACCGTACTCTTATGTGTGTGGTGATTCAGAAGGTTCGGTCCACCAAAAGCGGATTGACCGAAGCCTGTACTAGCCTGCTGATAGGCTTTGAGGTAAGTAATCAAAAGTCTGGGAAATTATCACCCAATAGACAGTAGCCCCTGATACTCTATTTGGTATTCGGAAAGAAAAGCCAAACGGAGGGTCAACTCTGAACCGCAGGAGTCTAACAGTATGTGTCTATGTGAATAAGCAGGCGGTGCTGCTTGTCGCTGCTGCCCGCATAACAGAGGTCACCGGACTCAAACGGGACCTGGAGCAGGACAAAGGGGAGCTCAGCCTAACGAAGAGGCAGCTCGAAGAGAACAAAGGTGAGTGATACCCCATTCACATATCACATAGAGTAAGAAAAATTGGTGACGCTAACAAAAAAGCGTCATGATTTTGTAATAGGGGCCACGACCGAAGTGGCAGCCCTGAAGAAAGCGCTATCCGAGGCCGAAAACAAGGCGGCCATGGAGCGTATTGAGCGTGAAAAGCAGAATGCTAGGGTGGGCGAGGTACATCAAGAGCTCCAGGAGCTCAACAAGAAGTTCAAGTCCTTGGAGCGTGACTTCAAGACGAAAGAGTCTGAGCTTGCGAAGGCCCTTTTGAGCATGAAAGACGCCAAGGCCAAAGCCCAAAAGGCCCAGCAGGAAATCCAGGCGGCCAAGAAGATAGAAGCGGGTAAGACATTCTTTATGCAAAGCAAGCATGTGGAGGAGACATTTCTTTTACTTACCCGAATTCGGAGCTCTCCAGGGGCATTCGTAGATCTGGCACGCAGCATATCGGATGCCGCGGAGTTCTACCGTGCCAAAGAGGGGAGTTCAACGGAGAAGTTGTTCTGGTCCCAGTATGCTGGAGCCGAACACCCGATGCCTCTGAGTGACCAATTGAAGCAATTGGTTGAACTCCACAGGGTGGCCGAAGTGGCTATGAAAGATTTCATAGTCCGGATGTGGCCTGGTGAGCCCCTGCCCACCAGCTACTTCGGCCTGATAAAGAGGATGGTAAATGCCTGTCCGCGGCTTGAAGTGATCAAGCGATCTTTTTGCATTGAGGGTGCCCGCCGAGCCTTTGCCCGTGCGAAGGTGCATTGGGGCAAGCTGGATGCGGAGAAGCTGGTGAAGGATGGACCGCCGGAGGGCAAGGTGCATGAAAGGCGCTCGTCTCGCGGCCGATGAATGTATGAAGGACACAATCTTTGAGTAAATGTACTCCTATCATTTTTGTAATATTAAAACGAATTTGTTTGTGCTATATAACGCTTTGTTGATTTAAAATATTACCTTCTGTGCGACTGTTTATAAAATTCTGAAAGTAGGCCAGTCGTCGGCTTCCGCCCCCACATAATTAGTACTGGGGTGTTCGTGGAAAACCCAAACACTCTTTATCCAAATTTTTGGTCCCTGAAGGAGGTGTTTGGTGCAGCGAACAAGGCAATCGGACTATGCGGCTTTATAACTCTCACTTAGCCATAGAAGTCTATAATTTTAAATTTCGGCGAAGCCCCTAGAATTCAGAAAGCCGAATTGGGGCCCTATATATGCCTAAATCGGAAGAGGCCAATTCCTCGCCTAAAGCGGAGAAAATCTTTAAGGATTTTAAGACCTCTCGAACAGCGACCAGCTCTCGCCGCATCATGATAGTTAGTTTTCGGCTTTCTCTACTGAGGTGCTCGTCCGGAAGAACCGGGACACAATCGCAGTAGTTCTCCCTGCGCTACCTTAGCCGATATAACGGAACGTAAGGTACCAAAATAAGGGAGCCGGGCTAATCCAACTATTGACCCAAGACATGATTCGGAGCTGATGCATATAATGCTATAAGTTCGGGGTGCCGCACTGACGAAAGTGTTCGGACTTATCTTGCCGTATTAAGGGGCGCCGTGAGAAGCCCCTGGCAAACTGATCGTACTGAAGTGTATGGATTCAATACTAAATAAGCATTTATAGAAAAAAATGTGCAGATAGGAATAATAAGCTGATGCTATATACTTTCTCCCATTGATAAATAATACGTCTAAGTGTATGTTTACAACTAATGCGTTGAGCAGAAGTAAATAGGACTATTTGACATGTCCTATCCAAGGGCGGGCCGCATGCAGGTATATAAAACAGGTATAACGATCATTAATAGATACCCCCTGGGTATGTCCTTTGTGTGCGAAGCCTTTTGTCTCCTTGGTTTTCCCTCCTGTGATAAGTTCGATAATCCGGCTCGCTGAAGAGGCTGCCCAAAAGCAAGGTCCTGAAAGATAAAAGGGGGTTATTAAAGTATGTTGCGGCTGAACCGCACTATTGACCGCATCACTATCGCGCCTCCGCCTATGCCCATGGTATTTTGAATGCGTAATTGTGTACGCGCGGCACAAATGCTGCTTGAATGGGGATGGGGCGGAGGCCGGGCTGCTAGTCGCGCTCTTGGCGTGTTTGGCGATGCTGTTGCTGGGTACTCCGGACTCGTTTGACGGTGTTCGGGGTTGTTGTCGCCGGATTGGTGGTTTGCCGGAGGAGACTGCTTTGTACTTCTGCCGCGAGGGCTGCAGTATGCTCTTCTATACGGAGAGAGCGGTCCATGTTTCCGTTGACTGTTATGACCCCGCGAGGTCCTGGCATCTTGAGCTTGAGGTATGCATAGTGTGGTACCGCATTGAATCGAGCGAATGTGGTTCGTCCAAGCAGTGCATGATAACCACTACGGAAAGGGACGATATCGAAGATTAACTCCTCGCTTCGGAAGTTATCCCGAGATCCCAAGACCACTTCCAGTGTTATGGAGCCCGTGCAGCGGGCCTCTACTCCTGGAATTACACCTTTGAAGGTGGTTTTGGTGGGCTTGATCCTTGAAGGGTCGATGCCCATTTTGCGCACTGTGTCCTGGCAAGTAGGTTCAGGCTGCTGCCGCCGTCCATAAGGACTCGTGTGAGGTGGAATCCATCGATGATTGGGTCTAGGACCAATGCGGCTGAACCGCCGTGACGGATGCTGGTAGGGTGATCCCTACGATCAAAGGTGATCAGACAGGCTGACCATGGGTGGAACTTTGGGGCGATTGGCTCCATCGCATAGACGTCCCTAGTGCTCGCTTTTGTTCCCGTTTGGGAATGTGGGTGGCGTAGATTATATTGATCGTTTTCACCTAGGGAGGAACTTTCTTCTGTCCCCCCGTGTTCGGACGCCGGGGCTCCTTGTCATCGTTGCTGTGCAGCCCCTTGTCCTTGTTCTCGGAATTTATTTTACCGTCCTGTTTGAACACCCAGCAGTCTCTGTTAGTGTGGTTTGCTGGCTTATCCGGGGTGCCGTGAATTTGGCACGAGCGATCAAGTATGCGGTGTAGACTGGACGGTCCCTGATTGTTTCTTTTGAACGACTTTTTCCGCTGACCAGATTTTGGGCCACTGAATCTGGCGTTGACTACCGTGTCTTTAGTGTTGTCGCCATTGTTCGGTTGCTTATGTCTGTTGCGCCGTGGCTTGCCGTTATTGTCGCGGACATCTGAAGTGCCGGAGTTTATTGGTGTGGTGCTACTGCAAGCCAACCAGCTGTCCTCGCCCGCGCAAAAGTGGGTCATGAGTGTCGTGAGGGCCGCAATGGACTTTGGTTTTTCCTGGCCGAGGTGTCGGGCGAGCCACTCGTCACGGATATTATGCTTAAAGGCCGCCAGGGCTTCGGCGTCTGAACAGTCGACAATTTGGTTCTTTTTAGTTAGGAACCAAGTCCAGAATTTTCTGGCTGACTCTTCGGGCTGTTGGGTAATGTGACTCAAGTCATCAGCATCCGTGGTCGCACGTACGTGCCCCGGAAATTGTCGAGGAACGCGTCCTCCAAGTTTTCCCAACTGCCGATGGAGGTTGCCGGTAGGCTATTTAGCCAGTGTCGGGCCGGTCCTTTGAGATTAAGGGGAAGATACTTGGTGGCATGTAGATCGTCACCGCGGGCCATGTGAATGTGGAGAAGGAATTCTTCGATCCATACTGCAGGGTCTGTTGTGCCATCATACGATTCAATGTTTATGGGTTTAAACCCTTCTGGGAATTCGTGATCCATCACTTCGTCAGTGAAGCAGATTGGGTGTGCGGCACCTCTATGCTGGGTTGTGTGGCTACGCAGTTCGAATGAGTCTAGTTGGCTATGTTCGGCCCGGCCGAACTTGTCAATAGTGTATCCGGCGTGAAGAACATCGTCACGTGTTGGCGCGCGCCCCCGCGATCCGTAGATCGATCTTGGCTGTGCTGCCTTGTTTTCCAGTATATCTCGCAGGTCCTGCCTATTGCCCCGGACCATAGTGTATTGGCGTAGGGGTGCGGGCTGGTATTCGGGCTGATACGCCATTTTATCCCGGCCACGAGGTGGCCGGTCAGCCGTGTGGCGCTCGAGTCCATATTCCTCGGCTTCCAGGATTTCAGTCCATTTGTCTGTGAGCAGGTCTTGATCAGCTTGGAGCCGCTACTGCTTCTTTTTCAGGCTCCTCACAGTGGCCATAAGCCGGCGCTTGAAGCGCTCCTGCTCTACGGGGTCCTCAGGCACGCCGAACTCATCTTCACCGAGGCTAATCTCATCTTCGTAGGAGGGCATGTAGTTGTCCTCCTCCGGGTATCCGTCCGTCGCCTGTTCATCTAGGCTGACCTGCCCGTCTTCCTGTTCGGCCTGATCAAAGGTAGGCTGATCGGGGTTGTATTCATCTTCAGCACCATTCGGATTGTTTTCGTCTCCTGTGCCGGTATTGCTGTGGCGGGGATTGGAGCGGTGCCAACGACGCCCATGCTTTGCTTTCTTCCTTGAGGGGTTATCCTCCATTGCCTCATCGCCATTGGTTTCTTTCGGAGTGTCCACCATATATATATCATATGAGGAGGTGGCTGTCCAGCGCCCCGTGGGCGGTGGTTCCTGTTCTTCTCCTACATCGTCGTCCACACCGTCAATGTCTTCAGAGTTGAAGTCAAGCACGTCGGTCAAATCATCGATCGTGGGAATGAAGTGGGTGGTGGGTGGGCAACGAATCCCCTCGTCGCCTGCTTCCCACTCGAGCCTGATATAGTTCGGCCAAGAGTCTCCTGACAAAGAGAGAGACTTTAACGAGTTCAGCATGTCGCCAAAGGGCGAGTGCTAGAAGATATCCGCAGCGGTGAACTCCATTACCGGAGCTCAACCAGATTCGGCGGGCTCGAGGGCACGCGGACTGGAACCTACAACCGGACACGAGTCCGGGGGTCCGGTGTCACAGGCTTCCTTGGGGGTGAAGCCGGTGCTCGGCTCTACCGCCGATGAGTGTGCGGCCTCCGGGGCGGGGTCCATCCACCCGTCCTCGGACGACGCGATCTACCCCGGATTTAGGTCCGGAGCTCCTGCAGGTGCGATATCCCGAATATTGCCCGACAGCAGGTCTAAGCCATGCTCGTCATGACTGTTCGGTGCTCCTGGCATAGGCCCGATTTCGTCGAAGATCAAGTCTCTGCGGATATCGCCTGTGTAGTTCAAGTTTCCGAACCTGACCTGATGGCCAGGGGCGTAGCTGTCGATCTGGTCCAGATGGCCAAGCGGTTTGGCCCACAGTGCGAAGCCGCCGAACACGAAGATCTGTCCAGGGAGAAAAGTCTCACCCTGGACCGCGTTGTTGTTGATGATTGAAGGAGCCATCAAGCCATGCAGCAACGACATAGAGGAACTCTCAATGGAAGCACCAATGTTGGTGTCAAAACCGGCGAATCTCGGGTAGGGGGTCCCGATCTGTGTGTCTAAGGCTAATGGTAACAGGAGGCAAGGGACACGATGTTTTACCCAGGTTCGGGCCCTCTCGATGGAGGTAAAACCCTACTTCCTGCTTGATTAATCTTGATGATATGAGTATTACAAGAGTTGATCTACCACGAGATCGAAGAGGCTAAACCCTAGAAGCTAGCCTATATGATGATTATGATTGTGTCTCTAAGGACTAAACCCTCCAGTTTATATAGACACCGGAGGGGGCTAGGGTTTACACAGAGTCGGTTACAAAGAAGGAAATCTAATATCCGGATCGCCAAGCTTGTCTTCCACGCAAAGGAGAGTCCCATCCGGACACAGGATGAAGTCTTGAGTCTTGTATCTTCACGGTCCAACAGTCCGGCCAAAGTATATAGTCCGGCTGAACGGATACCCCCTAATCCAGGACTCCCTCACCGAGCATTGTTAACATCATCAACGAACATGAGGATTCAGGAGATGACTTTATTTTGACTGGATGACACTAGGGACCCACTAGGGCCATAGCCGTACATACGCAAGTGCCTCCTTATTATGTACAGCTATATTTTTTTTGCTTCCTCCTGGTTTCCTGATATCACGGTCCCAGACCATTGTCAACCTATGTAGTCAATATAAACGAGAATTGCACAAGATGCGGCCGACAACTGGGACCAAGCAGCACGAGCAGTATTTGTGTTTTTGAGGCGTGAGCACTGCAGAGTTTTTCTTGGCGATGATTTCGTTGTTGTTCAGAGGAGAGCAGGGTATTAACTGGGCGGGCTGTGGCCCGTCTAGCCCAGGCCAGATATCCAACCTAGATATTAATTTTTTCAAGATGAAAATGGCTAGCCGAGCTATACATTTTTTGAGGAATACCCAGGCAAGGTCAACTTGTTATTCTCCGCTCAGCTGGGCTACAAATCTTTCCTAGGAGGGATGCATTAGGCTTAACAGGAAAATGAGCTTTAAAAAAAATGGGAGGTAATTATAAAAACTGGGCAGTAACTATAAAAAAATGCACCAAACATGAAATTAGTTTATAAAATATTATTTATAGATTTTGAAAATCTTAATTTTTCATTGTTGCGCGTGCAATGTTTCGTTGGATTTTTGCGTAATACAAATTTATGTTTAATCTGACTAGAAATTTCGTGATAAAAATATTTCGGATCCCATCAAGATGTGGGAAAATTTATTGAATTCTGTCTTCAAAGGTTGGTTGAAATTATTAATCGTTGTCCTAGCTAGAAAATGGGTTGTACTTTTAACAAACTATAAATGGGCTGTAGTAAATTCCATTAGAATTCAAAAATGGGTTGTACATTGTTACAAATCACAAATGGGCTATAAGTTCTCTGCCACCCACTTGTGGGCTTACTAAGTTGACGTGTCCCATAAAAAAAATAAGTTGACGCGTATGCAAGGCTTTGTCAACTTATTATAGTCAACACACGGTTCTAGGAGCAGTGGCCGTTGGATGTCTATCCAACGGATGTCGTGCTTCTTCTTCAATCTCGGATATTCTTAGCTTCGGCCGCCAAAAAATGATTCCTCCCCCTGACATCTGGGGTGCACCGTTTCAGAGGCTGACCTATGGGCCTACTAAGTTGGCGCGTACCAAGGGCTTTGTCAACTTAGTCAATATAAATGATTCTAGCTTTAGTGACCGTACGATGTCCATCCAACGGCTGTAGTGCTTCTTCAACCTCTAGTCTTCTTGCTCCAGCCGCCCAAAGCAGCGCCAGTCGTGCCGCCTGCTCCTGCCTCCCGTGGCCGGGTATGCTGCCGCGGAGGCCTCACCGCCCCCATACTACTCCCACCGCTGGCCAGGCCATCCCTCCACTCACCCACAACCCCTGTTATTCTGCGGCGACGATAGCCTCACACCGCAGCCGAACCAATGAACCCGCGTACTCCTCTCCGCATGGGCATCCACTGCCGCGTCTTCCCCGGCTCCGTGTCGTTCCCTTCCTAGTCCTCGCCGTCATCCACCGCTGTGGTGCTCTCGGCGCGGCGTGGTCAATGTGGTCAACGACCAACTTCCATCGAAAGAGTACTGTACGTGGAGAGGCTGACAGCTGGGTCCACGGCAGCCGCAAGGAAGTGGCTCCTTATTACGCGCAAAATGATTATTCCTCCACCTGACAGCAGGGACTGATACGTCTCCAACGTATCTATAATTTTTCATTGCTCCATGCTACTTTATCTACTGTTTTGGACTATATTGGGCTTTATTTTCCACTTTTATATTACTTTTGGGACTAACCTATTAACCGTGGCCCAACCTGAATTGCTTTTTTTGCCTATTTCAAGATTTCAAGAAACGGAATATCAAACGGAGTCCAAACGGAATGAAACCTTCGAACGTGATTTTCTCACCGAACGTGATCCAGAGACTTGGACCCTACTCCAAGAAGCTTCGAGGAGGTCACAGGGTGGGCGCGCCTGGCGCGCGCCTCCCTCGTGGGCCCCTCGAGCTCCACCAACATACTCCTTCCTCCTATATATACCTCGTATCCCATATGATCATAAAAAGGAGCCAAAACCTAATTCCACCGCCGCAACCTTCTCAGATCCACGAGATCCCATCTTGGGGCCTGTTCTGGAGCTCCGCCGGAGGGGGCATCCACCACGGAGGGCTTCTACATCATCACCATAGCCCGTCCGATGAAGTGTGAGTAGTTTACTTCAGACCTTCGGGTCCATAGCTAGTAGCTAGATGGCTTCTTCTCTCTTTTTGGATCTCAATACAATGTTCTCCCCCTCTCTCGTGGAGATCTATTCGATGTAATCTTCTTTTTGCGGTGTGTTTGTTGAGACCGATGAATTGTGGGTTTATGATCCAACTTATCTATGGAAAATATTCGATTCTTCTCTGAATTCTTTTATGTATGATTAAGTTATCTTTGCAAGTCTCTTCGAATTATCCGTTTGGTTTGGCCAACTAGATTGGTAGTTCTTGCAATGGGAGAAGTGCATGGCTTTGGGTTCAATCTTGCGGTGTCCTTACTCAAGGATGTAAAGAGTTGCAAGGCACGTCTTGTATTGTTGCCATCGAGGATAACAAGATGGGGTATTTATCATATTGCATGAATTTATTCCTCTACATCATGTCATCTTGCTTAAGGCGTTACTCTGTTTTAACTTAATACTCTAGATGCATGCTGGATAGCGATCGATGAGTGGAGTAATAGTAGTAGATGCAGAATCGTTTCAATCTACTTGTCTCGGACGTGATGCCTATATACATGATCATACCTAGATAACCTCATAACTACGCTCAATTCTATCAATTGCTAAACAGTAATTTGTTCACCCATCATAGAATTCTTATGCTCTTGAGAGAAGCCACTAGTGAAACCTATGGCCCCCGGGTCTATTCTCATCATATCAATCTATATCACTTTATTTACTTGCTTTGTTTTTACTTTTCTTTTACTTTTTACTTTGCATCTTTATATCAAAAATACAAAAAATATTATCTCTATCAGATCTCACTCTCGTAAGTAACCGTGAAGGGATATACAACCCCTAAGCGTTGGTTGTGAGTTGCTATCGTGTTGTGCAGGTACGAGGGACTTGCGCGTGACCTCCTACTGGAATGATACCTTGGTTCTCAAAAACTGAGGGAAATACTTACGCTACTGTGCTGCATCATCCTCTCCTCTTCGGGGAAAACCAACGCAAGCTCGAGACGTAGCAAGAAGAATTTCTGGCACCGTTCCCGGGGAGGCTTACGCAAAAGTCAACATACCAAGTACCCATCGCAATCCCTATCTCTTGCATTACATTATTTGCCATTTGCCTCTCGGTTTACTCTCCCCCACTTCACCCTTTCCGTTTTATTCGCCCTCTCTTTCCCAATCTGCTCCTCCTTTCCCTTTTGCTTGCTTTCTTCCGCCTTAATTTTTGTACCGCTATGTCTGAAATTGGGGAGATTATCGTTGATATGGACAACAATGATAATACAGAAAATCCCGAGGCTTCGGCCGATGAACCTCCTATGTTGCATACCAAAAAGTTTCGAATCGGTAGTGGTAACATCATTGGCAAAGGCGTTATTCAAGATTTCTTTACTTGTGCCGGTGCTTTACCTTCCATGGGTTGTTCTATTCTTCATAGAACCAGTAGCCTTGCGGATGCTATAGCCATGCTTGTGGTTGAACTTGAAAGACAATTTATGCATATGCACCCTTGCATACAGAGAATTTTCTTAGAATTCTCTAATATTGAGCACTCTTCTATTAAGCGTGCTGTTACTATCTTTTTGGCTCATGAATTTAGATTTATCATAAGAGAAGCCAAAGAAATCTTTTCGCACTATAGGGTGGACGCCGGTCGTCCACCCATAGAAGCAATCCTCTATGATCAAGAGGAAATTAGACGTTTTCAATCTTCGGACTATGTCGCTTTCAATAAAAACCTTAGAAAAAAGGTCCATATCAATGTCTTAGTCGATTACATTAACGAGCTTAATAATGATTTTTCCCTTAGAAATAATGATCTAGGATACTCTCTCGAGTATAAGCTCACAAGATTTTGCCAAAAAAATGCTTTCAGTGATGAAATAGTTGTGCACTATGAAGGGCCAAGAGAGGAACCCATTCCTCCCGTGATTGATCTTGGGGATTTTTGTCCCGCTAAATTTAGCCCTTTTGATTATTTTTGCTTGCCTCAAAGGAAACTTTCTGCCGAACGTAGGGAATACGAGATGAGCTTTCAAGATCTATCTTATTATTACGGCACAACCTAGATCTATCCTTGCTTTTATGCCTAGCTAGGGGCGTTAAATGATAGCGCTTGTTGGAAGGCAACCCAATTTTATTTTGTGTTTTTGTTTTTGGTTATGTTTAGGAATAAACAATCCATCTACCTTCTGTTTGGATGTGGTTTTATGTTTTAATTAGTATTTGTGCCAAGTAAGACCTATAGGATAACCTACGATGATAGTTGATTTGATTCTGCTGAAAAACAGAAACTTTGCACACAGTAATTTAGTTATGATAAATCACAGGAACGTGCTTTTGCATTGATTCTTTTTTATGCTGATGAAAAAACAAATTATCCAGGACTTCCTATTTTGGTAGAATTTTTAGAGTTCCAGAAGTTTGCGTTAGTTACAGAGCACTACAGACTGTTCTGTTTTTGACAGATTCTGTTTTTCGTGTGTTGTTTGCTTATTTTGATGAATCTATGGCTAGTAAATTAGTTTATAAACCATAGATAAGTTGGAATACAGTAGGTTTAACACCAATATAAATAAAGAATGAGTTCATTACAGTACCTTGAAGTAGTCTTTTGTTTTCTTTCTCTAACGGAGCTCACGAGATTTCTGTTGAGTTTTGTGTTGTGAAGTTTTCAAGTTTTGGGTGAATTCTTTTGATGGATTATGGAACAAGGAGTGGCAAGAGCCTAAGCTTGGGGATGCCCATGGAACCCCCAAGATAATCCAAGGACACCAAAAAGTCAAAGCTTGGGGATGCCCCGGAAGGCATCCCCTCTTTTGTCCACTTCCATCGGTAATTTACTTGGAGCTATATTTTTATTCACCAACATGATATGAGTTTTGCTTGGAGCGTCTTGTATTATTTGTGTCTTTGCTTGTTAGTTTACCACAATCATCCTTGCTGTACACTCCTTTTGAGAGATCCATACATGATTTGGAATTTGTTGGAATACTCTATGTGCTTCACTTATACCTTTTGAGCTTGATAGCTTTGTTCTATGTGCTTCACTTATATCTTTAGAGCGTGATAATTTTTGCTCTAGTGCTTCACTTAGATCTTTTAGAGCATGGTGGTGGATTTGTTTTAAATAAACTTGATCTCTCATGCTTCACTTAGATTATTTTGAGAGTCATTAATAGCATGGTAATTTGCTTAATGTTAATATACTTGGTATTCAAGATTTGTGAAACTTTCTTTTTTGAGTGAATTAAATTAAGTTTGATGCTTGATAATTGTTTTGAGATATGGAGGTGATAATATAAAAGTCGTGCTATTTGAATAGTTATGAATTTGAGAAATACTTGTGTTGAAGTTAGCAAATCCCGTAGCATGCACGTATGGTTAAAGTTGTGTAACAAATTTGAAACATGAAGTGTACCTGGCTTGTGCATCCTTATGAGTGGCGGTCGGGGACGAGCGATGGTCTTTTCCTACCAATCTATCCCCCTAGGAGCATGCGCGTAGTATTTGAATTTTTGATGACTTCTAAATTTTTGCAATAAGTATATGAGTTCTTTTGACTAATGTTGAGTCCATGGATTATACGCACTCTCACCTTTCTGCCTTTGCTAGCCTCTTCGGTACCGTGCATTGCCCTTTCTCACCTTGAGAGTTGGTGCAAACTTCGCCGGTGCATCCAAACCCCGTGATACGATATGCTCTATCACACATAAACCTCCTTTTATCTTCCTCAAAACAGCCACCATACCTACCTATCATGGCATTTCCATAGCCATTCCGAGATATATTGCCATGCAACTTCCACCATCATCATCGTGACATGCATTACTTTTGTCATATTGCCATTGCATGATCTTGTAGTTGACATCGTATTTGTGGCAAAGCCACCATGCATTATTTTCCATACATGTCACTCTTGATTCATTCCACCATCCCGGTACACCGCCGGAGGCATTCATATAGAGTTATATCTTGTTCTAGTTTCGAGTTGTAATCCTTATGTTGTAATCAATAGAAGTGTGATGATCATCGTTATTAGAGCATTGCCCTAGTGAGGAAAAGGATGATGGAGACTATGATTCCCCCACAAGTCGGGATGAGACTCCGGACGAAATAAAAAAAAGAGAAAGGCCAATAAAAAAAGAAATGCCAATAAAAAAATGAGAGAAAAAGAGAGAAGGGGCAATGTTACTATCCTTTTACCACACTCGTGCTTCAAAATAGCACCTTGTTCTTCATGTAGTGAGTCTCATATATTTGTGCTTCAAAGTAGCACCATGTTTTTCATATAGTGAGTCTCATAAATTGTCTTGTTTATACTAGTGGGAATTTTTCATTATAGAACTTGGCTTGTATATTCCAATGATGGGCTTCCTCAAAATGCCCTAGGTCTTCGTGAGCAAGCGAGTTGGATGCACACCCACTAGTTTTCTTTTGTTGAGCATTCATAGCTCTAGTGCATCCGTTGCATGGCAATCCCTACTCCTCATGTTGACATCAATGGATGGGCATCTCCATAGCCCGTTGATTATCCTCGTCAATATGAGACTTTCTCCTTTTTTGTCTTCTCCACACAATCCCCAACATCATATTCTATTCCACCCATAGTGCTATATCCATGGCTCGCGCTCATATATTGCATGAAGGTTGAAAGAGTTTGAGATTATTTGAGTATGAAACAATTGCTTGGCTTGTCATCGGGGGTATAGAAGTTGGGAACATCTTTGTGTGACAAAAATGAAGCATAGCCTAACTATATGATTTTGTAGGGATGAACTTTCTTTGGCCATGTTATTTTGAGATGACATAATTGTTTGATTAGTATGCTTGAAGTATTATTATTTTTATGGCAATATGAACTTTTATCTTGAATCTTTCGGATCTGAATATTCATGCCATGATTAAGAAGATTTACATTGAAATTATGCCAAAGTATCACTCCGCATCAAAAATTCTTTTTTATCATTTACCTACTCGAGGACGAGCAGGAATTAAGCTTAGATGCTTGATACGTCTCCAACGTATCTATAATTTTGATTGCTCCATGCTACTTTATCTACTGTTTTGGACTATATTGGGCTTTATTTTCCACTTTTATATTATTTTTGGGACTAACCTATTAACCGGAGGCCCAGCCTGAAATTGCTGTTTTTTGCCTATTTCAAGATTTCAAGAAACGGAATATCAAACGGAGTCCAAACGGAATGAAACCTTCGAACGTGATTTTCTCACCGAACGTGATCCAGAGACTTGGACCCTACTCCAAGAAGCTTCCGAGGAGGTCACGAGGGTGGAGGGCGCCCCTAGGTGTGCCCCCCCTCGTGGGCCCCTCGAGCTCCACCGACGCCTTCCTCCTATATATACCTCGATCCCGTATGATCGAAAAGGAGCCAAAACCTAATTCCACCGCCGCAACCTTCAGATCCACGAGATCCCATCTTGGGGCCTGTTCTGGAGCTCCGCCGGAGGGGGCATCCACCACGGAGGGCTTCTACATCATCACCATAGCCCCTCCGATGAAGTGTGAGTAGTTTACTTCAGACATTCGGGTCCATAGCTAGTAGCTAGATGGCTTCTTCTCTCTTTTGGGATCTCAATACAATGTTCTCCCCCTCTCTCGTGGAGATCTATTCGATGTAATCTTATTTTTGTGGTGTGTTTGTTGAAACCGATGAATTGTGGGTTTATGATCCAACTTATCTGTGGAAAATATTTGACTCTTCTCTGAATTCTTTTATGTATGATTGAGTTATCTTTGCAAGTCTCTATGAATTATCCGTTTGGTTTGGCCAACTAGATTGGTAGTTCTTGCAATGGGAGAAGAGCATGGCTTTGGGTTCAATCTTGCGGTGTCCTTACTCAGTGACAGAAAGAGTTGCAAGGCACGTATTGTATTGTTGCCATCGAGGATAACAAGATGGGATATTTATCATATTGCATGAATTTATTCCTCTACATCATGTCATCTTGCTTAAGGTGTTACTCTGTTTTTAACTTAATACTCTAGATGCATGCTGGATAGCGGTCGATGAGTGGAGTAATAGTAGTAGATGCAGAATCGTTTCGATCTACTTGTCTCGGACGTGATGCCTATATACATGATCATACCTAGATAACCTCATAACTATGCTCAATTCTATCAATTGCTCAACAGTAATTTGTTCACCCACCGTAGAATACTTATGCTCCTGAGAGAAGCCACTAGTGAAACCTATGGCCCCCGGGTCTATTCTCATCATATCAATCTATATCACTTTATTTACTTGCTTTGTTTTTACTTTGCCTTTACTTTTTACTTTGCATCTTTATATCAAAAATACCAAAAATATATCTCTATCAGATCTCACTCTCGTAAGTAACCGTGAAGGGATTGACAACCCCTAAGCGTTGGTTGCGAGTTGCTATCGTGTTGTGCAGGTACGAGGGACTTGCGCGTGACCTCCTACTGGATTGATACCTTGGTTCTAAAAAACTGAGGGAAATACTTACGCTAATGTGCTGCATCATCCTCTCCTCTTCGAGGAAAACCAACGCAAGCTCGAGACGTAGCAGGGAACCACCGGACGGGCCACCTTATTTTGCAAAAAAAAGGTTTCCCCCCTGACTGCTGGGACCCACCAGCTACATCTTCGCACGCAAGGAAGTGCGTCCGAAAAAAACTGATTCGCCCCCTGACTGCTAGGACCCACCAGCTACATCTTCGCACGCAAGTGCCTCCTTATTATTCGCCAAATAATTATTCCTCTACCTGACAGTGGGGACCCACCGGACGGGCCACCTTATTTCGCGAAAAAACGTTTCCCCCCTGACTGTTGGGACCCACCAGCTACATATTCGCACGCAAGGAAGTACGTCCGAAAAAAAATGATTCGCCCCCCTGACTGCTGGGACCCAGAAGCTACATCTTCGCACACAAGAAAGTGCGTCCGGGCAAAAAACAAAAAAAAAACAATTCACCCCCTATCTGCTGGGACCCACCATCTACATCTTCGCACGCAAGGAAGTGCCTAACAGTCGGGACCCACCTGGTCGAAGCGTACGTAGTGTTGTCATTCTGGTCGCGAACGTGTATGTACATACTGGTCGATGTAGAGGCGCGCACGTGTCATAGTAGAGGCGTGCACGTGTCATGTACACGTACGTACAACGACCAGGGTGCAAGAAAGTAAATACGGCCACGTACATACATACGGGCGGGGTCTCGAATGCCTACTTGTGCATACGTACGGCCAGGGCTTGTGTACATGGCTGGGTCAGAACGGAGAAACTGCATCGTCGTCGTGTTCATGGGGAGGCAACGGAGTGCATCATGTTCATCGGGAGGCAAACGGAATGCGTCGTGTTCATCGGGAGGCAACGGAACGCGTGGGAGCCAACCGGCTTGGACAGAACAGGCGATGGAAACGAGGCCTGGCGTAATGCAGAATGGAGGAAACGGCCTTGTGTTCGACCGGCCACATTCTAAATGGGATCCTGTTCATCGGGAGGGGTTTGGCGTACCGCAAAACATCGGAAACGGACCTCCTACGGTCAAAACGGGGTCCTGTTGATCGGGAGGGGTGTGGCGTGCCGCAAAACGGACGAAACAGACTTGTGTTGGAGCGCTACGGTCGAAACGGGGGTCTTGTTCATCGGGAGCGGTGTGGCGTACACTACTAGGGAAAAGGCTATACACAGAATCTTAGCAGCAGCGAGGGTTAAAAACCCTCGCTATCGCTATTTACTAGCAGCGCAGGTTTTAAACCTCGCTATTACTAAGAGATAGCGGCTAAGGGTTTGTAACCTCGCTACTACTAAGCGGTCTCTACCGTGCCCCGGAATATGCCATAGTAGTAGCGAGGTTAAAACCTCGCTGCTGCTAAGTTGATAGCGATGGCGCGGTTTTAACCTCGCTATTACTAACCCGCCATCGCTATCAACTTAGTAGTAGCGAGGTTAAAACCCGCCATCGCTAATCGTCTCATCATAGCGAGGCGCTGGGTATGGCTAGTTTGTCAAAATCTACCCCGTGGACCGCCTTTTCAGTTTTAAAAACATAAAAGAAAATGATAAAATGTCAAAAAATAAAAGAAAATAAGTTTCCCATGTGATATGTGGTCTAGTTGTTGGGAAAATTTACAAATATGAATTTCGACTTTATTTGCAAAATCTCTCGAAAAATTGTAAATGGCCATAACTTTTGCATACGAACTCGGATGAAAAAGTTTTTTATATGAAAAAGCATCTACTCGAAAAGTTACATCCGAATTTTTAAAATCCTCAAAAGCCTAACAGAAAAAAAGTTACGGGGCTTTTAAGATCTGGAGGCAAAAAAATTGAAAAAAAATCAGTTTTTTTTAATTTTTGTTAAATCTGGTCAAACTATGGTCAAACTAATTATTCAAGAATATTAGTGTTACTAAATAATTATTTTAGTTTTTTTGAATTTTGGTCAAATCTGGTCAAACTATGGTCAAACTGTGGTCAAATCTGGTCAAACTATGGTCAAACTATGGTCAAACTAATTATTCAAGAAATATTAGTGTTTCTAATTTTTTAGAGAACAATAGTTTCAAACACAAACAGTGAAATGTGTGACTTCATGCTCAAGCTAAATTCACGAGGTTAATAGGATTGACATCTTACTATTGTCGAAAACAACAAGTGCGACTTGGAAACGATGGAGAATAGAACCAAAGCGGAGTTAAGCGTGCTCAGCCGGAGTAGTGAGAGGATGGGTGACCGTCCGGGAAGTTAGATGATTTGGAATGATGAGGGTGATTAGAGAGATTAAATTGAGCAGCGATGAGGAGGGTGATTAGAGGTTAGATAATTCCGAAATTTGAAAATTAGAGAAAAAAATTTCAAAAAAAAATTTCAAAAAAATTTCAAAAAAAAAAATTCCCGCGCTACAGATTAGTAGTAGCGCGGGTTTCTACCCACGCCATCGCTATATCGTTAGTCAGCGCTGGTTGTACCCGCCATCGCTATAAGTTAGTCAGAGCGCTTATTAGTAGCGCGGGTACCCGCGCTACTAATAGGCCCAAAACCCGCGCTGCTGCTAGGCTTTTCCCTAGTAGTGGTACCGCAAAACGGGACTCCACGGGATACTATTCAATTCCACCGTCGACCTCCTGCAGCCTCCACGGGCTACTATTCATCCACCGTCGACCTCCTCCAGCCTCCACGGGCTCCTATTCATCCAGCCTCCACCATGCGCTACTCCACCGGCTACTATTCAACCACCCCTCTCCACGGGCTCCTGTTCAACCACCCCTCCACGGGCTACTGTTTATCCACCCCTCCACCATCTACTGTTCATCCAGCCCTCCACGGGGTCGTCCTATTCATCCAGCCCTCCACGGGGTCCTGTTCATCCAGCCCCAACCGGCTCAATCGATCGGGGTCCTATTCATCCAGAGGCAATGCCACGGGGTCCTGTTCATCCACCCCCACCGCTCACTGTTCATCCAACCCCCCCCCCCCGCAAGGCTCACTGTTCATCCAGAGGCAGCATCGATCGGCTTCAGTTAGCAGCATGTCACACCCTAGCTAGTTCTTGCATTAGAGTGTTGCATCATGTCTATTTTTTTCAACAGAAACTTGAAATGGGATTGCCAGAACACCCAGCCCCCTCTGAAACAACTAGGGTTTACTAAAAATATTTTCGGTGAACCTGAAATGCCCTTCTAAAATGTCCATCATTTTTTGTCTTGGTCCAGAAGCTTTGCCAAAAGTGATGCACAATTTCCTAGGTCATCCCAAGGTCTTTGAATTAAATCATAGCTATTTGAATTTGGGCATTTAAAATTTATAAAATATTTCAAATGTCCAAATACCTCCAAACTAAAATGTTTCATGTTGGAAATATTCCAACAATGGACCAGGAGTAGTTTGGTGAATTTTAAAACCTTTTTGGTATTTTAAATAATGCAACAAAGTTGCAGGAAAATAGAAAAAGAAAAACAGAAAGCAGAAAAGGACTTACAGGCGCCTCGCCCACTGCCAGCCCACTGGCCGCCCAGCCCAAGACACCGCCCAATGAAGCTGCTTGTCGGCAGTAGCAGTGCAGTGCTCGACGGCGAAGCACCGCATGGGTGCCACGCACCTGCTCGCCCGCCTCGCCGCTTCCTCGCCTTGCCACGCCGGGATCGACCCTCGCTCTCCCCACCCCCAGACGCCCCGTTCCTCTCCACCGCCTCCCTCGCTTCCCCACGCCATGGCCGACGCCACTGCCGCCGCACCACCGTCGTAGCTGCGCTCTCCGTCGACCCCACGCCGCGCCACCGTGTCCAGAGCTCCGCCGTCGCCGACTTTTCGAGCTAGCCGAGCCCCGGCGCTTCGCGTGCCCAAGACGCCGCACCAGCTCGCCCGAGTCCGCCGCCGCGGAGATCCCCTTCAACGCCGTCGCCGCTGCAGCTCGTCCCCGACCACGCCGTCGCACCGTCGCGTCCGCTGTGAGCTTAGCTACCTCCCCGACCCTCTCCCTCTCGCTCCCGTGCACCACAGCGACCGCACGAAGCTCACGTGCACTCGCCGTCGCAGACCTCGTCGCCGACGTGCTCCCGGCCACACTCCGGCCTTCTCACCATGTCCAACGCGCTCACCATATCGCGCTGGTGCTAACCAAGCACTCCACGCACCCCACCGCACACCCCAGCACGAGCTCGTTTCCACCCGAGCTCCGGTGGCCGCCAAAGTCGCCACCGGCGCCAACTCCGGCCACCCCGAGCCCAACGGACTCCGCCAAGAGCTGCGGTTCGTCCTCAGCTGCACTCCGGTGGTCTCCGCGCCCCATTTGGTGGCGGAACGCTAAAACCACTTCGCCGCCCGCGTTGCTCTCGCCGGCGGTTAAACGCCGTGGGTTTGACCCCTTTTGACCACGGTGGGCCCAGTCGACCCCACGGTCTATGACATGTGGGCCTAGCCTCGCTAATTAACCTAGTTTAGTTTTAATTAAATCCTAACTAAACTAACCCCATCGACATGCGGGACCCACTGGTCAGTTTGACCTGACCAGCCTGTTGACCCCGACGTCATCATGACGCAAAGGTCGACGTGTGATTTAAATTATCGAAATTATTTTTACACAGAAATTCCGAAATTGTTTCAAACTTCAAAAATTCATATAAAATCAACCATAGCTCCAAATGAGACAAATTATATATGAAAATGATCAGAAAAATCCAATCTTTCCATCTGTACAGGTTTCATGCATGTTCACAGAAGCTAACTTGCTGTTTATGGCAGAACAAGTTTAAGCACTTAAAATGATCATATATGAGTTTGAATTTTGAATCTTTGGTTCAAATTGGTTCAAACCCATCTGATCTTAGTTGCATTAGCCCAAAGCACTCATTTTGCCATGTCTCATTGCATGCATCATATTGTTGCATCTTGTTTGGTAATGCTTGTGTATCGGTGTTCTGCGGCGTGATCGGCCCCGAGGAGTACCGTGATAACCCCGACGAAGAACAATATCCGTAACGACCCGTCGAACAAGCAACCAACCATTTGATCATATCGATAAAATCCCATGTTCTTGCTCCTGCTCTCGTTCTTCGCATTAAGACAACGCGATTCAAACTGCTGTGTGCTGCGGTAGTTGAACCCATTTCCTCTGCATGACTGTCATTGCCACAAGAATTAGATGAAACCCACTAGCATGTGTAGGAGTTGATTGAGCCATATGATTGTGTTGTTCCTACCTTGCTATGCCTGCTATGCTTAGAGTCATGTCAGTCCGGTTCATCGGGATGATGGCTAGAGTGAAATGATCGAGTCGGTATGAGAGTAAGGTGTTGAACACGATTTGGTAAAGGTATTGATGAGAGGCCATGTAGGAGTACATGGTGGGTTGTTTCATTGAGGCCGCCCTTAAGCAATCGAGATCTGTATGTGTGATTTAAGAAACAGCTACTACCATACATTGGGCCCTGAAATATGACCCCGCCGACTTCTTATTCACGCTAGTCCTCTGTCTGTGAGTTGCAAGTAGTTTCGTGTTTGTAGCCCATCGGAGGCCGTGGACAGCGCCGACCGTAGGGGTGGGCTGTGATGCGGTAGGTACGTGGCGGGTGTACGGGATGCCTGCTTGGTATCCCGGAACCTTGTTCACATCGCTTGGGGCTGTGAGCGAGACTTCGCCGAACTCCTCATAGATGGAACCCAAATAGGCGATAAACCCGACTAGAGACTTGTGTGTCTAGGTAGGTCGTGGTCTACACCCACGCCGGCTTTAAGCTGAAGTCCGCCGAGCACATGTCGTGTGCGACGCTAAGTGGTGGAAACATGTATGAAGAAGTACACCCTGCAGGTTAACATCATCTATTCAATAGCCGCCCCCGCATAAGGACTACTTGGTTGCCTATACAGCTCATAGACAAGTAAATGGAAACTACTAAAAGCCTCAAGATAAGCGTGAGTGCCGAGGATGGCTCCTCCGTAGGAAGACGGGGTTGGATCCTCGGTGGTGTATTGAAGTGATGAGTAGTGGACTCGAAAAGCAAAAACTATTTCAAGTTGGTGTCTCAGAGGATAGCTTAGCCATGAGTCAAAGCTGGCTTGTTGCAATAACTCCACCAACCCTTCTTGACAATGTGCATGTATGTAGGGTCGATGTAAGTCTTGCTGAGTACCTTTGTACTCATGTTGCTTTAATTTACATTTTTCAAGATGCCACAAACCCTTCCGACGGGTTCTTCGTGAGACGTTGACATCGATTTAGTAGACTAAGGCCTGTGGTGATCCTGCAAGAGAAGGACCAGTAGTATAGCTAGGCTTACCCAAGCCTCTTTTATTTTACTAGTTGTCTCAGACTCGGACAAAACACTTCCGCTGTTGGCTTGTATGCTTGTATGACTTGTATGTGGGTCGTGTGACCCGTACTTGTGTGTATGTTATGAATGGCTCTCTCGAGCTTTTAAATAAAGTACTTGTGTCGTAGAGTCGTGTTGTGATGCCTTGTTGTATTTGCACATATTGAGCATATTGCGTGTATGATTGAAATGCTTGGTATGTGTGGGATCTGACTATCTAGTTGTTTATCTTTAGTAGCCTCTCTTACGGAAATGTCTCCTAGTGTCTCCACCGAGCCTTGGTAGCTTGCTACGCTCCGGAACACTTAGGCTGGCCGGCATGTGTCCTTCTTCGCTCTGTGATCCGTCCTTCGGGAAATGTCACGCATTGAGTACCGGAGTCCTGTTAGCCCGCTACAGCCCGGTTTACGAGTCCTGCTAGCCCAGCGCTACAGCCCGAACTTATTTGCTGTTGACCGACACGCTCGATGCTGGGTCATGGATGCCTGTCCCTGTAAGTCTGTGCCACTTTGGGTTTACGACTAGTCATGTCAGCCCGGGCTCCTTATCATATGGATGCTAGCGACACTATCATATACGCTGCCAAAAGGCGCAAACGGTCCCGGCCAAGGTAAGGTGGCACCTGTTGGGATACCGTCGTGAGGCCGCAAAGTGATATGATGTGTTATAGGCTAGATCGATGTGACATTGAGTCGGGTCCCGACAGCGTTGGCATCGAGCCGGACTGCTGTAGTAGGTTCTCCAAGCCAAACCGGGTCGATGTTGAGTCTAGAAATGCTTTAGTTATATGTAGGGGAATTGATTGTGGGATGGTACGTAAGGCTCTTTTTACTCCTTTATCTCATGATATTCTGATCTGAGTCAGTCCATTCTTCCACCGGGGGTTAAGGATTAGGACCTCTTCTCTCTGTTAGGCTCACGTGTTACTAATCAGTAGTACCTTGTAGGTTTGGTGGTTACAAGCCTGGTTCAGTTTTACTATCCTATTATGCTACTATTGGACCCAGAACTTTGATATGAAATTGTTGAGTGGTTATGCAATTCCTTGTGAAATGTCTCAACCCTTTTGAGCATTTACAGTCGTTATGCTGTCCAAATTCCGCTAGAAATACTAATGTCTTTGCATTGTGGTTGTGCTTCCAGATGGCCACTCGTGATCAAAATCAAGTGGTTCGTCTGACCAGATGCATTGGGGTGACCGTCATACAACCATGCTAGTTCGGTTATGATCGAGCGGGATACCGCTGGTACCCGAATACACAGCTTGAAGAGCAGATGTCGATTTTAATCAAAGTCGAGATCTTTGCACCGTCCGGTGTTTCTCTTATCCTGGTTCCACCGAGGCCCTTCACAGCTCTTATGGGCTTGGTGTTACCATTGATATGGCGGTGCAAGACGCTGCATATTCTATGATGACCATTATACGAGCCAGATCGGCTCTCCGCAACACCGACTTCCCAGATATGCCGAGTTCACTTCTGAGCGCTTTGGTTATCTTCGAGCCATCTATGCTGATTCTAGTCGAGGACTCACTAACCCGTACTACCGCTGAGTTGCTCGAGGACAAGGACCGAGAGAGTCGGGCCTTGAGGATGGAGCTCTTCAATGCCCGTGGCTGATCACCGGGCCACCTTGACTTGTTTTGCACCGGCTGCTCAAGCTGGTTATATGGATATGAGAGATTTGTATCCTGTCGGGCTGCTCACGGACATGATGGATCGGGCGTGATGTGGGGGCATCACCCCACCTCGTGGTCCTCGCTTGCCACCGTTCAGAGGTCCAAGACCTCACCCTTGCCCTTACGGTCCACAGTTCCTCAGACCGCCTGCTCCCGGACGATCACGTTGAACTCCTGTGTTACGGAGGAGACTTCTATGAGAACTACTACGGAGACGCCTGAGTTAGTAGTAGTCCCACTAGTATTGTAATAGCTTGTATTTCCACCGTCTGCGTGACTCGTGGAATATGACTTAGTGTGTACTAATCCCGAGGTGTAACAAAAATAATGTATAGGAGCTTGGTGTGCCTCCGATGAGATGTAATCTTCCTTTCACCGTAGTAGTACTTTGTTTGGTCTTGTACTAAACCTTGTATGGTGTGTATGACGATGGAATAAAGAAGCAGTTTCAGATTCACCATGTCATACGGATGATCATCTCGCATTCGAGTTATCCATTACATTCTACACTTCTATGTCGGAATCTTGCCATCCTGGACTAAATCTTGTCTTGTTATCCTAGGATGGTTAACACCAAGAACAACCCTGCTCCGCCAGAGCAGGCCAAGGCGATGGAGTTGGAGAAGCAAACCTGCCTCACCCTCCTTCTCGGCCGGGTTATGCTAGAGGCCGAGAGAAACAAACGGAGACCAACCGCTTGTCGGAGCGTATCGAATGTAACACAGCCCACCATCCGAGAAACAACTTGGTGTCGCCGGTGACTTCATCAAGTTACACCTCCTACCTTCCACCACTCCGCCGAACCTCTCGACGCTGATGATCGGCCAAAGATTACTCACAAGCTGCGTTCGCACTAGTAGCCGAGGCGGACAAGGTCACCTTTGCTGCATATCATCTTGAAGGCCCCGCCACTCGTGGGAGAATTATATGGCTATGCGCCCGATTGGCCATGTTACTACTTGGGCAGAATTCAGCGAGGCTTTCCGTGAACATCACATTCGGAGGGTCTCATGGATCGCAAACGTGAGGAGTTCTGCAGCCACCCAAGGTCGCTCTCCGTGGACGCCTATAGTAGAGAGTTCGTAATCTCGCACATTATGCAATCAAGAGGTCTCCATCGACGCCAAGAAACAGGCAAGGTTCCGCAAGGGACTTAGCCTCAACTTCGCCGAGATCTCGCTCGCATGAGTGCACCTCTTTCGTAAGCTTGTTAACAAAGCCATCAGCGCTGAAACCGGTCGACTGATTTGAAGCAACACGCAAGCATGGTCGTGATATGGGTTCCTCATCCGTGCTTTGGACCACGAAGCGCCGTGTGGGGTGCCTAATACTTGCCTCGCCACCAGATTCACACCGAGGCCATCCTTCCAGCGCCTCGTCCGCTTCAAAGAAGATGCACCAGCTAGGCCCTATGGTGGACCAACCAACAACGCCTCCTCACGCGCCAGCCCGTGACGTGCTTCAAGTGTGGGGAATCAGGCCACTACATGCGCGATTGTCCCTGCACCAACCCCAACCAGCCTGCAAAAGCTGTTGGCCGTGGCAAGCCAGCAGAAAGGTGTTCTATGCTGCCGCCACCACCGCACGCGTGGCCATGTTAATTGTATCTCACCGAGGAGGCCCAAGAGGATCCCAACGCCGTGCTTGGTACGCTTCTTGTTAATTGCCACCCGCATCCGCTCTTTTGATATCGAGCATCTCATTCATTCATATCCAAAACTATGCTCGCTTGCATAACACCGCATTCTCGTGACATGCCTTCCACCATGGAAATTTCTACTCCGGGTTCTAGATGGCAAACCTCTAGAGTAAGTCATGGTAATGAAATTCAGGTCAACAGACTTGTTTTCCTTGCATCGTTGATAGCTCTCAAATCTTCGGATATAAATATCATCTTGGGTATGGACTGGATGACAGCCCATCATGCCAAGATTGATTGTTTCTCTAGGACTGCTCAACTTACGCACCCTCGGGAAAGATAGTCAATGTCTTGACCCAATATCCAAGCGCCAACTATATTCTCTTAATGCCACCCATTGCGGCCTCAAGACGCTCCGTAGTCCGTGACTTTCCGGATGTCTTTCAGAAGAATTGCCGGTGTTCCACCGACGAGATGTTGAATTCGTGATAGACCTCATTCCAGGAACTGTCCCAATTTCTAGAAGACCCTACAAGATGGCACCCCTAGAACTAGCCGAACTTAAGAAACAACTCGATGAGGCCTTGCAAAAGGGTTTCATCCGTCCTAGTTCATCTCCTTGGGCTTGCCCCGTCCTCTTCGTCAAGAAGAAGGATGGTACGGATCGGATGGTTGTAGATTATCGACCCGTCAACTTGGTCACAATTAAGAACAAGTATCCGCTCCCCAGGATCAACGATCTGTATGATCAGCTCGCAGGATCCTCAGTCTTCTCTAAGATGGATTTGAGGTTAGGCTACCATCAAATCAAAATCCGAAACGGGGACATTCCCAAAACGGCCTTTGTTACTCGTTACGGCCAATACGAGTACACCGTCATGTCCTTTGGCTTAACCAACGCCCCAGCCACTTTCTCCCGGTTAATGAACTCAATCTTCATGGAATATTTGGATAAATTCGTCGTGGTTTACCTCGATGACATACTCATCTATTCCAAGAACGAGGAAGAACATGCCGAACATCTAAGGCTAGTGTTGATGAAACTTGAGAGCATCGCCTTTATGCCAAGTTTTCTAAATGCGAATTTTGGCTGCCGTAAGTGACCTATCTAGGACATGTAATTTCGGTAAAGGTATTGCTGTCAACCCCGAAGCGAAGTTCAAGCCGCCCTTAATTGGACTCCACCTGAATCGGTCAAGCAAGTTCGAGTTTCCTTGGCTTAGCGAGCTATTGCCGCCGCTTCGTCGAGAACTTCTCCAAAGTTGCTAAACCTCTAATCGAACTCCTCAAGAAAGATAAAAGTTCGAGTGGACTCCACAATGTGAGCACAGCTTCGTGAACTGAAAAGACGTTTAACTTCGCTCCCGTCTTTGGTACCACCATTTTTCTAAGGACTTTGTTATCTATTGCGACGCCTCGCGACAAGGACTAGGCTGTACTCTCATGCAAGATCGACACGTAATTGCTTATGGTTCACGACAATTACACCCACATGAGGAAAACTACCCTAGTCATGATCTAGAGCTTGCAGCTGTAGTCTATGCACTCAAAACCTGGCGACATTACCTTCTTGGTAATCGCTATAAATCTACACCGATCACCAAAGTCTGAAATATATATTCACCCAACCAGATTTGAATCTCGTGCAAAGACGTTGGGTTGAGTTGATCTCAGATTTCGACTTAGGAATAACTTATACCCCAGAAAAGCCAACGCCATGGCTGATGCGCTAAGTCAGAATCTTATTGCAACAACCTGATGTTGCAACAAAGTCAACCACTTCTCCACGAGGAATTTCGGAAGCTCAACCTTCACCTTGTTCCTCGAGGGTTCCTTTCCACCTTGGTGGCGAAACCTACTCTTATGGATCAAGTCATCGCTGCCCAAAAACGAGATAAGGGAATATCCCGGATTAAGGAGAACATCGCTAGCGGAGATGCTAAATGTTTCTCTACAAATGATCATGGTGTTGTATACTTTGAGAACCGCCTAGTGGTTCCCAAGAATCAGCACATACGGCAGCTGATCCTTAAGGAAGCTCATGAATCTCCTCTCACCATTCATCCCGGTGGCACTAAGATGTATCAGACCCTCGCCAGAGGTTCGGTGGACTAGGATGAAGAGAGACATTGCTCAATATGTTGCTAATCGCGACGTGCGTCGTCGTGTAAGCAGAGCATCAACGGCCTCTTGCACCCTTCAACCCTTAGCTATTCCTGAATGGAAATGGGATAAAATTAGTATGGATTTCATCACTTTGTTTTCCTGTGACCAAGAGAGGGAATAATGCTATCTTTGTCGTTATCGACCGCCTTTCCAAAGTAGCCCATTTCTTACCTGTTCATGAGTATAACCGCTAGTCACTAGCAGACTTGTACATCTCCTAATAGTGTCTCTTCATGGTGTTCCATTGGAAATAAACTCGGATCGAGGAAGTCTCTTCACCTCTCGATTTTGGGAAAGTTTCCAAAACGCTATGGGAACCCATCTTTCCTTTAGCACTGCTTTTCACCCTCAATCAAGTGGTCAAGTAGAACGTGTCAACCAAATCCTAGAAGACATGCTTCGAGCTTCTGTTATCTCATTCGGAATGGATTGGGAGAAATGCCTTCCATTTGCCGAGTTTGCTTATAACAACAGCTATCAATCTAGCTTGGGCAAAGCACCTTTTGAAGTTCTCTATGGACGAAGGTGTCGAACACCTCTTAACTGGTCAGAAACCGGGGAAAGACAATTCTTTGGCCCGGATATGATCCAGGAGGCAGAAGAGCAAGTTCGCATCGTTCGTGAAAAGTTGAAAACAGCCCAATCTCGCCAAAAGAGTCAATATGACCGAAAACATAAGGCTATGACTTACGAGGTTGACGAGAAGGCTTACCTTCGGGTTACTCCTCCAAGGGAACCCATCGCTTGATATCAAAGGCAAATTGGCTCCTCGCTACATTGGACCCTTTCGCATTCTTGCCAAACGAGGGAAGTTGCCTACCAATTGAACTACCTCCGCATCTCTCCAAAGTCCACGACGCCTTCCACGCTTTCAACTCAGCGTTGCTTCTCGGATCCTATCCGTGGAGTGGACCACAAACGCTTGATCTTCAAGATAATCTCACATATCGAGAATATCCCGCTCAGATTCTCGATCAAGCCGAGCGCACCACTCGACGGCATAATATCAAGTTTCTCAAGGTTCAATGGTCGCACCATTCTGAGAAGGAAGCTACTTGGGAAAGGGAGGATCGTCTTCGACTTGAGTACCCCGCCCTCTTTCCGGAGGAACCTAAATCTCGGGACGAGATTCTTTTGAGTGGGGTGAGTTGTCACACCCTAGCTAGTTCTTGCATTAGAGTGTTGCATCATGTCTATTTTTTCAATGTAAACTTGAAATGGGATTGCGTAACACCCAGCCCCTCTGAAACAACTAGGGTTTACTAAAAATATTTTCGATGAACCTGAAATGCCCTTCTAAAATGTCCATCATTTTTGTCTTGGTCCAGAAGCTTTGCCAAAAGTGATGCACAATTTCCTAGGTCATCCTGTGGTCTTTGAATTAAATCATAGCTATTTGAATTTGGGCATTTAAAATTTATAAAATATTTCAAATGTCCAAATACCTCCAAACTAAATGTTTCATGTTGGAAATATTCCAACAATGGACCAGAGTAGTTTGGTGAATTTTAAAACCTTTTGGTATTTTAAATAATGCAACAAAGTTGCAGGAAAATAGAAAAGAAAAAGAAGCGTAAAAGGACTTACTCGCGCCTCGCCCACCGCCAGCCCACTGGCCGCCCAGCCCAAAGATCAGCCAATGAGCTGCTTGCCGCCAGCGAGCAGTAGTGCTCGACGGCGAAGCACCGCATGGGTGCCACGCACCTGCTCGCCGTCTCGCCGCTTCCCTCGCCTTGCCACGCCGGGATCGACCCTCGCTCTCTCCCGCACCCCAGACGCCCGTTCCTCTCCTCGCCTCCCTCGCTCCCCCACGCCATGGCCGACGCCACTGCCGCCAGACCACCGTCGTAGCCGCGCTCTCCGTCGACCCCACGCCACGCCACCAGTCCGGAGCTCCGCCGTCGTCGACTCCTCGAGCTAGCCGAGCCCCGAAGCTTCGCGTGCCCGAAGACGCCGCACCAGCCTCGCCGAGTCCGCCGCCGGAGATCCCTTCAACGCCGCCGCCGCTGCAGCTCGCCCCGACCACGCCGTCGCACTGTCGCGTCCGCCGTGAGCTTAGCTACCTCCCGACCCTCTCCCTCTCGCTCCGTGCACCACAGCGACCGCCTGAAGCTCACGTGCACTCGCCGTCGCAGACCTCGTCGCCGACGTGCTCCCGGCCACACTCCGGCCTTCTCACCGTGTCCAACGCGCTCACCATATCGCGCTGGTGCTAACCAAGCACTCCACGCACCCCACCGCACACCCCAGCATGAGCTCGTTTCCACCCGAGCTCCGGTGGCCGCCAAAGTCGCCACCGGCGCCAACTCCGGCCACCCCGAGCCCAACGGACTCCGCCAAGAGCTGCGGTTCGTCCTCAGCTGCACTCCGGTGGTCTCCGCGCCCCATTTGGTGGCCGGAACGGCCAAAACCACTTCCGCCGCCGCGTCGGGCTCGCCGGCGGTTAAACGCCGGTGGGTTTGACCCCGGTTTTGACCACGGTGGGCCAGTTGACCCCACGGTCTATGACATGTGGGCCCAAACGCTAATTAACCTAGTTTAGTTTTAATTAAATCCTAACTAAACTAACCCCATCGACATGGGGACCCACTGGTCAGTTTGACCTGACCAGCCCGTTGACCCCGACGTCATCATGACGCAAAGGTCGACGATATTTAAATTATCGGAATTATTTTTACACAGAAATTCCGTAAATTGTTTCAAACTTCAAAATTCATATAAAATCAACCATAGCTCCAAATGAGACAAATTATATATGAAAAATGATCAGAAAAATCCAATCTTTCCATCTGTACAGGTTTCATGCATGTTTACAGAAGCTAACTTGCTGTTTATGGCAGAACAAGTTTAAGCACTTAAAATGATCATATATGAGTTTGAATTTTGAATCTTTGGTTCAAATTGGTTCAAACCCATCTGATCTTAGTTGCATTAGCCCAAAGCACTCATTTTGCCATGTCTCATTGCATGCATCATATTGTTGCATCTTGTTTGGTAATGCTTGTATCGGTGTTCTGCGGCGGATCTCGCCCCGAGGAGTACCGTGATAACCCCAACGAAGAACAATATCCGTAACGACCCGTCGAGCAAGCAACCAACCATTTGATCATATCGATAAAATCCCATGTTCTTGCTCCTGCTCTCGCATCGCATTAAGACAACGCGATTCAAACTGCTGTGTGTTTGCGGTAGTTGAACCCATTTCCTCTGCATGACCTGTCATTGCCACAAGAATTAGATGAAACCCACTAGCATGTGTAGGAGTTGATTGAGCCATATGATTGTGTTGTTCCTACCTTGCTATGCCTGCTATGCTTAGAGTCATGTCGTCCGGTTCATCGGGATGATGGCTAGAGTGAAATGATCGAGTCGGTATGAGAGTAAGGTGTTGAACACGATTTGGTAAAGGTATCGATGAGAGGCCATGTAGGAGTACATGGTGGGTTGTTTCATTGAGGCCGCCCTTAAGCAATCGAGATCTGTATGTGTGATTTAAAAACAGCTACTACCATACATTGGGCCCTGAAATATGACCCCGCCGACTTCTTATTCACGCTAGTCCTCTGTCCGGGAGTTGCAAGTAGTTTCGTGTTTGTAGCCTCATCGAGGCCGTGGACAGCGCCGACCGTAGGGGTGGGCTGTGATGCGGTAGGTACGTGGCGGGTGTACGGATGCCCGCTTGGTATCCCGGGAACCTTGTTCACATCGCTTGGGGCTGTGAGCGAGACTTCGCCGAACTCCTCATAGATGGAACCCAAATAGGCGATAAACCCGACTAGAGACTTGTGTGTCTAGGTAGGTCGTGGTCTACACCCACGCCGGCTTTAAGCTTGAAGTCTGCCGAGCACATGTCGTGTGCACGCTAAGTGGTGGAAACATGTATGAAGAAGTACACCCTGCAGGTTAACATCATCTATTCAATAGCGCGTCATGATAAAGGACTACTTGGATGCCTATACAGTTCATAGACAAGTAAATGGAAACTACTAAAAGCCTCAAGATAGCGTGAGTGCCGAGGATGGCTCCTCCGTAGGAAGACGGGTTGGATCCTCGGTGGTGTATTGAAGTGATGAGTAGTGGACTTGAGTGCGCAAAACTATTTCAAGTTGGTGTCTCGTAGGATAGCTTAGCCATGAGTCAAAGCTGGCTTGCTGCAATAACTCCACCAACCCTTCTTGACAATGTGCATGTATGTAGGGTCTGATGTAAGTCTTGCTGAGTACCTTTGTACTCATGTTGCTTTAATTTACATTTTTCAGAAGATGCCACAAACCCTTCCGACGGGTTCTTCGTGAGACGTTGACATCGATTTAGTAGACTAAGGCCTGTGGTGATCCTGCAAGAGAAGGACCATGTAGTATAGCTAGGCTTACCCAAGCCTCTTTTATTTTACTAGTTGTCTGTACTCGGACAAAACACTTCATTGTTGGCTTGTATGCTTGTATGACTTGTATGTGGGTCGTGTGACCCGTACTTGTGTGTATGTTATGAATGGCTCTCTGAGCTTTTAAATAAAGTACTTGTGTCGTAGAGTCGTGTTGTGATGCCTTGTTGTATTTGCACATATTGAGCATATTGCGTGTATGATTGAAATGCTTGGTATGTGTGGGATCTGACTATCTAGTTGTTTATCTTTAGTAGCCTCTCTTACCGGGAAATGCCTCCTAGTGTCTCCACCGAGCCTTGGTAGCTTGCTACTGCTCCGGAACACTTAGGCTGGCCGGCATGTGTCCTTCTTCGCTCTGTGTACGTCCTTCGGGAATGTCACGCATTGAGTACCGGAGTCCCGTTAGCCCGCTTCTGCCCGGTTTACGGAGTCTGCTAGCCCAGCGCTACAGCCCGAACTTATTTGCTGTCGATCGACACGCTCGATCTTTGGTCATGGATGCTGTCCTCGTAAGTCTGTGCCACTTTGGGTTTACGACTAGTCATGTCAGCCCGGGCTCCTTATCATATGGATGCTAGCGACACTATCATATACGCGTGCCAAAAGGCGCAAACGGTCCCGGGCCAAGGTAAGGTGGCACCCGTTGGGATACCGTGCGTGAGGCCGCAAAGTGATATGATGTGTTACAGGCTAGATCGATGTGACATTGAGTCGGGGTCCTGACACAGCAGTACCGAAGGAATCGCTCGATCGGGTTCAGTTTACAGCCATCGATCGATCGCTCGAGTTCAGTAACGTGTAGTCTGCAGTGCAATCGCTCGGGTTTAGTTAGAGCCCAACGCCTCGCTCGGGTTCAGTTAGAGCCAACGCCTCGCACACATTTGCGTACGTGTACGAGAAAAACACGCATCGCTCGGCCCCCGACCTCCCACCATAACCGGGAACTCGCCGAAATTTTCCTCGCCCTCGCTTCTACCATGGTTTTTTCCATCATGGACGGCCCGTAGAATGTCATGCATCTGCGTCTCCGGCCCGCCCAGGATGAAAAGCCCATTTTCTGTCATGATTTTTTGTCATAGAAGTAGGAGCCCACCACATATATGATGATACCGTGTTTTGTCACAATTATCGTCATAGAAGTGTCATAAGTATGACAGAAAAAATTTCGTTCGGCCCAAAATGTCACGGATGTGTTTTTTTGTAGCGTTACCTAACCTCCCCGGCAACGGTGCCAGAAAAGAGCTTGATGTCTACTACTCAACTTTATTCTTTTAGACACGTGTTGGACCTCCAAGTGCAGAGTTTTGTAGGACAGTAGCAATTTTTCCTCAAGTGGATGACCTAAGGTTTATCAATCCGTGAGAGGTGTAGGATGAAGATGATTTCTCTCAAACGACCCTGCAACTAAATACAAGAAATCTCTTGTGTCCCCAACACACCCAATACAATGGCAAATTATATAGGTGCACTAGTTCGGCGAAGAGATGGTGATAAAAGTGTAATATGAATGGTAGAAATATATTTTTATAATCTGAATAAATAAAAACAGCAAGGTAGCAAATAGTAAATGGGCACAAAAACGGTGTTGCAATGCTTAAAAATGAGGCCTAGGGTCCGTACTTTCGCTGGTGCAACCTCTCAACAATGCTAACATAGTTGGATCACATGATTATCCCTCAAAGTTCCTATTAGCGGAGAAAAAATATAGGAATTGTGTCAGGACACTGACTAAATGCCACATCGATCTAGCATGTAACACCTCATATCACTTTGCGGCCTCACGCACGGTATCCCCACGGGTGTCGCCTTACCTTTGCCCGGGACCGTTTGCGCCTTTATATGGATGCTAGCGACATTATCATATACGTGTGCCAAAAGGCACAAACGGTCCCGCAAAGGTAAGGCGACACCTGGGGATACCGTGCGTGAGGCCGCAAAGTGATATGAGGTGTTACATGCTAGATCGATGTGGCATTGAGTCGGGTCCCGACAGCTTTGGTATCAAAGCCCGATCATCAGAGGATTACCAAGCCAAACTGGTCGAAGTTGAGTCTAGAAATTCTTTAGTTATATAAGGGAATTAATTGTGGGAAGGAATGTAAGGCTCTTTTTACTCCTTATACCTCATGGCCTTCTGATCTGAGTCATCCTATCTTTCCTACGGGGTTATGGAACTAGGCTATCTCTTCCGTATATTAGGATCACGTGTTACTACTCCGTAGTTCCATAGGATTGGTTTATCAGAGTCATACCCCAGTTTCGAGTACTTCCGGTGTAGCCTGTTTAGTACTATCCCAGAACCTTGAGTGATGATGTTGAGTATGATACTACCCCATTTTAGCAGGATGTCTCATTCTAAGCATTTTACTGCCGTTATGCTGCCGGAATTTTCCTAGGAGTTCGAGAGTTACTAATCTCCTTGTCCTACATTCTACAGTCTATAGTAGATGCTGATCCGTCCTTGGTTTCGTTTCTCGGGATGTCATCGCTTAAGCGAAGTTACATTGCTTGTAGCCGTAACCACGGAGATGGTAGGGATGAGGATCCTCCTACCAACCTTCGCTGGCGAGTTCATGTTAGAGATGGAAGAAACAAGCGTGAGTCCAACCGCTTGTTGGCACGTATCGAGGAGAACACCGCACATCAGTTCAAAGGGTCTGCTACCATTCATGACTTCATTCGCTTGCACCCACCCACCTTTCATCATTCTATTGAGCCACTCGATGCAGATGACTGGCTCCGTAGCATCACTCATAAGCTGCGTTCCGCGAACGTAGCTGAAGATGACAAGGTCACCTATGCCACATACCACCTGGAAGGTCCTGCTAGTCTTTGGTGGCAGAACTATGAGGCTATGCTTCCAGCTGGCCAGATTCCTACTTGGAGGGATTTCATTGAGGCTTTTCGCGAGCATCACATTCCCCAGGCCCTCCTTGAGCGCAAGAGAGAAGAGTTCTGTAGCTTCACCCAAAGTAAGATGGCTGTCGGTGTCAAAACCGGCGGATCTCGGGTAGGGGGTCCCGAACTGTGCGTCTAGGCGGATGGGAACAAGAGACGAGGGACACAATGTTTTTACCTGTGTTCGGCCCTCTCGATGGAGGTAAAACCCTCGCCCCGCCTTATTAATATTGATGGTATGGGTAGTACAAGAGTAGATCTACCACGAGATCAAGGAGGCTAAACCCTAGAAGCTAGCCTATGGTATGATTGTTGAGATGTATGTTGTCCTACGGACTAAAGCCCTCCGGTTTATATAGACACCGGAGAGGCTAGGGTTACACAGAGTCGGTTACAATGGTAGGAGATCTACATATCCGTATTGCCAACCTTGCCTTCCACGCCAAGGAAAGTACCTTCCGGACACGAGCCGGAGTCTTCAATCTTCTATCTTCGTAGTATGGGAGTCCGGCGGACATTGATAGTCCGGCTGTCCGGACACCCCCTAGTCCAGGACTCCCTCAGTAGCCCCCGAACCAGGCTTCAATGACGATAAGTCCAGCGTGTTTATAGTCTTCGGCGTTGCAAGGCGGGTTCTCCCTTCAAATTCCATGTACCTGCCGAATAGTGTACGGCTTCATCTTGAATACTGTGTTCCTCGGCTTCTACGCCAAATAATGGCCCTCTTCCACGCGTCGCACAAATGCGAAAAGCCAGGGTATCTTTTACATTTCACCCCCTGATTGTGCGAGTCGTCCGCCTATAAAAGAGGCAAGAGTTCAGATCCAAATCACACCGTCTTCCTCCCGCGTATACTCCATCGAAGCGCCTCCGACCTAGAAATCCATTCCACCATGGATCGTCAACGCGGCTCTTCCTCACGCGCTCCCAGCCCACTGCCGGGGAATTGGAGGAGATGCTCTGTTTCGCACAATGAGCTGGTTAAGCTCCAAACGGAGCGGTTTCTTCCTCCGGCCTTCATGGTCCCAGTCCGAGCCGGACTGGTTACTTATCAAGGTGGGAGGCAGGCGGAGGACACTCCAAGCCCCAACAAGGGGGAGCGAGTGTGCTTCGTCCCCTATCTAATAAGGGGGCTCGGATTTCCAATACATCCGTTCCTCCGAGGGGCTCCTGAAGTTCTACGGACTCCAGCTCCACCACCTCACGCCCGCCTCTGTGCTGCATATCACGGGCTACGTAGCTCTTTGCGAGCTATTCCCGGCATCGAGCCCCATTTCGCATTGTGGAAGAGGCTGTTTTGCCTCGTACCCGTTCTCACCAGGGTCCATATATCAAGTGGGCAGCGCCAAATATGGCGATCGCCGGGACCGATACCTATCTGGCACTCCCAAGAAGGCGTCCGAAGACTGGCCCTCGGAGTGGTTTTATATAGTAGACGCTCCGTTGCCCGACCCAGTTCGGATCGGCCTCCCGGAATTTGATGCTGCTCCCTTGAAGAAACGCCTCAGCTGGCGCCCGCGGAGCCCCCGTTTGGAGGAAGACAAGAGAGTTCATTACTTGATGGGCCGGATAAGATTAATGGCTCATTCCGGCTTGACCATGATTGGAGTCATGGCAACGTGCATCAAGCGGGGGGTGCAGCCGCTGCAATACAAAGGCCACCCCATGTGGGATTTCAACGGGGAAGACGATGCTACCCGGCACGGCCGCAAAGGGCCGGATTCGACCGAGGATCTGGTGAAGATCCTGTCCGGCCTGTACAAGGGGGAGAAGGAGGACTTCCTTCGCTCGAACCCTTTGGATGGGTTTTCCATGATCAACCCTAGAGGATGGGTAAGCGAACACCTCGAAGGGTTCTACCCGTGCTTTCGAAGTTTAAGCTTCTTACATTATGTCTTGACATGAGGTCTGCATGGACTGTGGAGGACATGGTGAGTCTGCTCCACAGCCCAAGATCCGAAGGATCCTCGGTCCGGCCTCCAAGAGGATCCGGACATCGAGGTGGAGCTGATCGACGGGGTGTATCACCAGCTCAGCATAGACAATGCTTTGAGTCGCCATTACGGCGGACTACCCCGGCTAAGTTCGGCTTCCCAGTGACCACGATCAAGTCCGACACCGCTCATCTTATCCTTGCCTATTTCTGACCTTCGCGAACGATGGTATTTTGCAGGAAGCGCCTTTACCGCAGGAAGCCGAGCCTGCAGCGGCCGACCTACAGAGGTCAGTCCGAACTAGCAGGAGGAAAAGGAGCGCCATGCGGACGGAAACGTCGCCGCAGAGGTATAGCTCATGTTTGAATTCTTCGAGCAACGTTCCGAGGAAACGTCTAAGTGCCGATGATCTTTATAGGAGAAAAAGCGCTCGCCGGACTGCGAGCGCAGGAATTGCCGATCCGACCAACACCAGCCAGGCTCCAGCGCCCGGACTGGAGGGGGAGGCAAGCGCAAGACGCGAACCGGATCCTGCTCCAACGGAGGATACCGACAGACTGTCCGCCACCAAGTCTGAGTTGGAGAGCGCTATGAATCATAGGCGCCGTCGACAAGATTTCAAGCGTGCTTTTCCCCGAGGCATTGGATGCCTTTAACGAGGGACACGCATCTCCGTGCTGCTCAAAATGGTTTCACGAGAGCGGAGCGGTATGTTAAAGACATACGGGTAAGGGAATTTTAATGGTTGTATATACCAAGTAGCCCCGAGACTTAAATTAGTTATTCTAACTGATTTAAGGATCATTGTAAATTCGTGCACTTAACGAGAAGAACGCCCACTGTCTCGGGAGCTGCAAGATTGCAAGGCCCAACTTGAGGCCGCACTTGCTGCCGCAGGAGGAGACGGAAAGACCCCTCCTGGTAACACATTTTTATTAGGAAACATAAGCGCTGTGCGGCGTGCGCGTGAGTCTAATGATGACATTGCAGGTACCGCCGGACAAGATCCAGACAGGCAAACATTGCTGCGCCCGACTAAAGGTCAAGCGAGAGTGTGCTGAATAGGGTTCGGCAGGAAAGGAACAAGCTCCAAGATGCCAACGCCAAGCTCGGAGAAGAGCTGAAAGGCGCACAGGCCGAGCTGTCCGGCTCCGTCAAGGAGAGTCAACGGCTTTGTCGCGGCATATATAGTAAGTGCTTGAGCAAACTCTTTTGAAAAGAAGAGTTCGGCGAGGAAGTATTTTGACATGATATGTCTTGTAGGTATACTCACGGGTCGTCCTGCAGAGGAGATGCCCATATCAATGGGTGATCAACTTCCCGAACTGTTGCAGCTACTCCAACGAGTTCGGCAGGCAATGAGTGGCGCCGTTCAGGCTTTATGGCCAGCCCTCACCCTGCCCGAGGGCCTCGGGGAGCTTGCAGAGAAGCTGCAGGGAGTGCGGCAGCGCTTCCGTTTGTGGAAGATTTTGGCTTGCCGTCAAGGTGCCAGGGAGGCTTGGGCCATGGTGAAGACGCGGTACAAGAAGGCGGACCCCAACTATATGGCCGAAGTTGGACCGGTGGGGCCCGATGGGAAGGAGATCCCTGTGAGTTTAGTGTACAGCCAAGTAGAACTGGCTGCTAAATTTTCCCAACGGGACTGTAAACTAGATAGCCTGTTAGATGGGATTGAGGAGGAATACAATCTATAGATTTGACAATGTATGTTATCCTTTAAAGTGACATATGAAATGCCTTCTAGCCAGATTGTAGATCGTTTGTCTTTGCCGACCTTTTCGCTTCGACCTCGGGACCCTAGAGTCCGGAGTGTGTCCGAATACCTTCTCGGTTATGAAAAAACCAGGGTATGCATGGAGACCAGGCGTAGGGGTCATTAGTGCTTTATCAGACAAGTGCCCAACTAGTTATGTTATATTACATGGTTAGTAAGAAACATCTTCGGGGAGAATAGTTCCGTTAAGGGTTCCTTTATTTGGGAGGCATGCCCTAAAGTGCATGTCAGGACTGCAAAGAGAGCAGTAAAACATCTGGAGGCAGATAGATAAATAAGCAAAAAGTCATCCTTTAAATCACCGACCGAATATTCCCTTAAGAATGCTAGCTTTCAGCTTCACCCAGTCTGAGGTACACATCCGGCTGACCCGACAGTAACAATCGCAGAGGTGCTCCCTTTACCTCCTAGCCAAAGAATCGGGAACGTAGGGGTAAGCACAGGAGCCAGGCAACCTAGCTTGGCCAAAACTTAAGTCATATCGATGCATATAATGGCGATTAAAAGGTACATGTGGAAGCTTGACACATGTGTTGGGTATGAAACCCATATAGTTGAGCTTCTGTAAAAGAAGCCCCCAGGAATAACGAGTGCGGATGGCACATCATGCGTATGCAAAGAATGCTAAAATAGGCCCCGAAGGGCTTTTAAGTTCAAAGGATAAAAAGAGAAACAAAAGACAGCCGAAGTATAAAAGGTTGGATGGGGGTAGGGGACGAACTCTTAGTCCGGCGCTAGGCATAGAATCATCGGAGTCGGGCTGCGTTCCATGGGTTCGGCTCGAGTCGGTTGTTTGACGCATTTCGTAGACGGTATGCTCCGCCGGTCAATACTTGATCAATAATGAAGGGCCTTCCCATCCGGCTTGAGCTTGTCCTTTTTCTTGTCCGCAGCGTAGAACTAGTTAATAACGTTGTAAGTCTTGGCCCGTACTTCTCGCTTTGATATCTTGAACTGCTGCCGATAGAATGCGAGCGAGCCTTGGCGACATCGCGTTCTTCCTCAATGTGTCCAAGCTGTCCCGCCGATCCAGCTCGGCCTCTCTTTCCTCATACATGCGCTTTCGAGGTGAGTCATGAATAATGTCGCAGGCAAGACTGCCTCTGCGCAGTATACCATAAAAATGGTGTGAATCCGGTAGTGCGGTTAGGCGTTGTCCGCAGCCCCAGTCTGGTCGAGCTCCTCAACCCATTGGGTGTCGGATTTAGTGAGTGACCTCACTAGTGCGGGTTTGATGCCGCTCATTATTAGACCATTTGCTCTTTCCACTTGACCGTTGGTTTGAGGGTGATAGACTGACGCATAGTCGAGCTTGATGCCCATATTTTTGCACCATGACTTAACCTCATCGGCCGTGAAGTTCGTGCCGTTGTCGGTGATGATGCTGTGGGGGACTCCGTAATGGTGCACCACCTCTGATATAAAGTCTATCACTGGTCCGGACTCTGCCGTTTTAACCGGTTTGGCCTCTATCCATTTGGTGAACTTATCCACCATGAGCAATAGGTACTTTTTCTTGTGGGTTCCCCCTTTAAGGGGTCCAACCATGTCAAGCCCCCAGACCGCGAACGACCAGGTAATGGGTATGGTTTTGAGGGTGGTGGGTGGCATATGGCTCTGATTAGCAAAGAGCTGACAACCAACGCATCGCTGGACCAAGTCCTGTGCATCTTCCCGAGCCGTCGGCCAATAAAATCTGTCTGAATGCCTTTCCTACGGGGCCCGGGCTGCTGCGTGGTGTCCGCCTAGTCCGCATGAATTTCAGCGGGAGGTTTCGCCCCTCTTCTTGAGATACACCTTTGAAGGACTCCGGTAGTACTTTTCTTATAAAGTTCTCCTCATGGACCTTGTAGGCCTTCGATCGCGGACTATGCAGCGGGCCTCATTTTGGTCTTCGGGAAGTTCCCGCCTAAGCAAGTAGGCTAGGAAAAGTTCTCCCACGCGGCGATTCTGCCATTATGTCGTGGGCAGAGGGTGTTATGTCATCTGCCGAATCACCGATTGGTGCGGTTTTCTCCGGTTTGTCGCTGCCGGGCTCCTCTTCCCATAGTACGGATGGCTTGAAAAGCCGTTCCAGGAAGATATTTGGAGGGACAACATCACGTTTCGCACCAATGCGTGCCAGGACGTCGGCCGCTTGGTTATTGTCTCGGGCTATGTGATGGAATTCGAGTCCTTCAAACCGAGCTGACATTTTTAGGACAGCGTTACGATATGCTGCCATTTTCGGATCCTTGGCGTCGAAGTCCCCGTTTATTTGGGATATTGCGAGGTTTGAGTCCCCGCGCACCTCTAGGCATTGAATGCCCATGGAGACCGCCATCCGGAGACCATGTAGTAGGGCCTCGTATTCGGCTGCATTGTTGGAGTCCGTGTACATTATTTGAAGTACATACTGGACTGTGTCTCCGTGGGGACGTCGATCGACGCCAGACCCATCCGCCAACATTTTGGAACCGTCGAAGTGCATAGTCCATTGGAGTATCGCCGTACTCTTTAGGGAGTTCGCTTCAGTCCATTCGGCGACGAAGTCAGCCAAAACTTGTGACTTTATAGCTCGTCGAGGTTTGTAAGTGATGTCGAATGGTAAGAGCTCGATGGCCCATTTGCTATCCTGCCCGTTATGTCGCGGTTGTTTATAATGTCATTGAGTGGTACTTCCGAGGCCATCATTATCGAGCACTCTTGAAAGTAGTGCGAAGCTTTTGAGACGCCATGAACACCGCGTATGCTATCTTTTGATAGTGCGGGTAGCGGGATTTGCAGGGGGTTAACACAGTGGATACATAATACACCGGTTTTTGAAGAGGGAATTTATGCCCTTCTGTCGCTCGTTCGACGATGAGGACTGCGCTTACAACTTGATGTGTTGCTGCAATGTATAACAACATTGGTTCGCCCAGAGTGGGCGCAGCCAGGACCGGATTTGTTGCCAGTATGGCCTTTATTTCTTCGAGTCCGACAGTGGCGGCATCCGTCCACTCGAAGTGATCGGTGCGCCTTAGGAGGCGATAAAGGGGCAACGCCTTTTCTCCTAAACGGGAGATAAAGCGGCTTAAAGCTGCCACGCATCCCGTTAATTTTGTATTTGCTTGAGGTCCTTTGGAATATCCAACTGTGTGAGCCGGATTTTGGCGGATTTGCTTCAATTCCTCTACGGATCTGATGAAGCCCAGCAGCTTTCCGGCTGGTACACCAGCATTTTCTGGATTCAGCTTGATGTCATATGCTCTAAGGTTGTCGAATGTGAGCCTCCAATCGTCTAATAAAGTTTCGACGTGTTTTGTTTTGACGACTACGTCGTCTACGTATGCCTCGACTGTTTTGCCGATCTGGGTGGCGGACATGTTTGAATCATGCAATCGATATGTTGCGCGGCGTTTTGAGTCCGAAGGGCATCGTGTTGAAGCGAGAATGGTCCGTATGGAGTGATAAATGCCGTTGCGGCGATCTGCTTCCACCATCTTGATTTGATGATAGCGAGTATCGTCCGGGAAGCACAACGAATCGTGCCTGCTTGTGGCATCGATAATTTGATCGATCTTGGGGAGAGGGAAGGGATCCTTTGGGCAGGCTTTATTGAGGTCATTAAAATCGACCGTAGGCGCCAGATTTATCCTTCTTTGGTACCATCACCAAATTTGCTAGCCAGTCCGGATGTTTGATATCTCTAATGAATCCGGCTTCCAATAGCAGCTAGCTCTTCTCCCATTGCCTGTCTTTTGGGCTCGGAAAATTGTCGAAGAGCCTATTTGGTAGCTTAAATCCTTTAGGATGTTTAGGCTGTGTTACGCCAACTGCGAGGATTCGGGCATGTCCGAGGGATGCCAAAGCGAAGATATCCCAATTTTCCGAAGGAATTCGCGATCTTGGCGTCAACCGGGGTTCAACTGTGCCCGATGGAGGCCGTCTTTGTTGGGTCCATTGGGTGGACCTGAAATTTTATTATCTCATCTGCTGGTTTGAAGGAGGTGGACTTGGATCTTTATCAAGTATCACATCGTCCTGTTCACCGTGAGCGCAGCGTGTGAGTTCCTCTGCCGCTAAAGCTTGGATAGTGCCTCGAGGGCTAGTCGGCTGTCTTATTTTCGGTGGCAGTGCTATGTCCGGATCACTAACAAGGGTGATTATTCCGCTGGGCCTGCATTTTGAGCTTCATGTACCCGTAATGAGGTATTGCTTGAAAAATTGTGAATGCCTCTCGTCCTAATATGGCGTGATAGCCATCGCTGAGCAGGGCCACACGAACGTGACTTCTTCGGATCTGTAATTGTCGGGAGAGCGAACACCACATCGAGTGTGATTTTTCCGGTGCAGCGCGCTTCCCGGCTAGGGATTATTCCTCTAAAGGTTGTGCTGCTTCGCTCAATACGGCTCCGGTCGATTTCATTTTTCGTAGAGTTTTCTCGTAAATGAGGTTTAGTCCGCTGCCGCCATCCACGAGGACTTTTGTCAGTCGAAAGCCGTCCACTATGGGACTAAGTACCGGTCTTGGTGGGGCTCGTTGTTCAAATGTGGGCTCGTCGCTGGCGTTGAAGGTAATAGCTGTGTCGCTCCATGGATTTGCTGTTGCTACTTGGTAGACTTCGGCGAGTTCGCGGACTGTTCGTTTTCGCATGTTATTTGATGTGAAAGTCTCGAAGACTATTGATACCGTGCTGGTATTGTTGGAGTGGTTTCCCGGCGCTAGAAGCTCTTTGCCACTTTTGGCCACCTGCCGTAATATCCAACATGCTCGAAGGCTATGTGTTGGGACGGCTCCCTCTGTACTATGAAGTTTACAGGGTCCATTGAGCCATCCCTCCAGTACGGTTCCGTTTCCCTTATTGGGTTTTTGTTTTTTGGTTTTTGCATCTGGGGCCTGATTGTAAGGCGCCCTTTTACTGCGGACTGGGTTTGGGTCCGGATTATCCCAAAATTGATTTTCGGTCTTCCGGAAACTCTCCATCGCACAATACTTTCAGTACAATGGGCCTTGAGATCGGTGAAGCGCGTAATTTTGCGGCGATCAATGGCGTTTAGTATTCCTTGTCCGTGCGATTATTGCGAAAGATTGATATTGTGTTTTCCTCTCGGCAGTCCTTTATCCTGTCCATAACCGGGAGAATCGGCCCGATAGTGATGTCTTTGTTTCACCGGGCTCTTGCCGATTAGAGATAGATCGCATATGTCCGGGCGGGTGGGTGGAACAAAATCCGGATCCTGCCCATCTTGAGGCTAAGAGGCCAAGGAGTTTCGAATTCGGAAATTTGGCTTCTTCAAGCAATCCAGCGAGTCCGGGGCAATGCATGATTTTAAGTTCAATGCTCGATCGAAGTCCGTCCCTCCGCGGGGATCCGGCATGGAGGGTTCGGGAATCCGGACATGAATTGTCTTCAACATTGGCAACGAGTTGCCGTATTGTTCCTCCACCACAGAGACGTGGTGGGTGGCCTGGGGAGAGTTGATCTCTCTCAGATCAGTTTTAAGCCCAATCTGGTTGTAGTCCGTAGCGACTCCCAGGGCGGCGATGCGATCCAAGAGCTCGTTAACAACGAGAGCTCGATTGGATCTAACTGTTCGGCACCTTTAGGGCTGACGCGAAGATTGCTTCCGACGACTTGAGAAGTCATTGCCGAAGCGGCGGCCGGACAGGCAGTCATGAGAAAACCACCGAGCCGGACGGTTTGGCCGGTGGCCAAGGCCCCTCCGGCGAAAACACCGTCTTTGAAGACGGGTGGAGGCATCCATTCTATCGGCGACGACACAGAGGAACTCTCAATGAAAGCACCAATGTCGGTGTCAAAACCGGCGGATCTCGGGTAGGGGGCCCCGAACTGTGCGTCTAGGCGGATGGTAACAAGAGACGAGGGACATGTTTTTACCCAGGTTCGGGCCCTCTCGATGGAGGTAAAACCCTACGTCCTGCTTGATTAATATTGATGGTATGGGTAGTACAAGAGTAGATCTACCACGAGATCAAGGAGGCTAAACCCTAGAAGCTAGCCTATGGTATGATTGTTGAGATGTATGTTGTCCTACGGACTAAAGCCCTCCGGTTTATATAGACACCGGAGAGGCTAGGGTTACACAGAGTCGGTTACAATGGTAGGAGATCTACATATCCGTATTGCCAAGCTTGCCTTCCACGCCAAGGAAAGTACCTTCCGGACACGAGCCGGAGTCTTCAATCTTCTATCTTCGTAGTATGGGAGTCCGGCGGACATTGATAGTCCGGCTGTCCGGACACCCCCTAGTCTAGGACTCCCTCAATGGCTGTTGATGCTTACAGTAGAGAGTTCGAGAACCTTGCCCGCTATGCCACAGAAGAGGTGTCCACGGACGCCAAGAAGCAAGCTAGGTTCCAGAAGGGCCTCAACCCCAAGTTGCGTCGTGATCTCCACCTACATCATTGTGATACATTGCAAGCTCTTGTGAACAAGGCAATCAATGCAGAGACAGCTCAGCTCACTTACGAGGAGTCTCGTAAGCACACCCGTGATTTGGGATCCTCCTCCGATTCTAGTTCTCAAAAGCGCCGGATTCGGGTTCCAAACTCCGCTCTTCCTTCCGGTTATACACCGAGGTCATCTTATGTGGTGCCTCACCCAGCTCAGTCGTATGTTCCACCCAGGCCTACTGGTAGACCGCTTGTCAGTGCGGGTCCACGTCCAACTTCAGGGACTTGCTTCACATGCGGGAAGCCAGGACACTATGCACGTGACTGCTCTCAGGCCAGATATGCACCACCCCCGCCTGAGAATTCTGTTGGTCGTGGTAAGCCATCACGCAAGATGATCAGTGTCAAGTCAGCCCCCACTGAACATGGACGTGTGCATCACGTCTCAGCTAAAGACGCTCATGATGATCCAGATGTCGTTCTTGGTACACTCCTTGTAAATTGTCACCCAGCATTGGTTCTGTTCGATACTGGAGCGTCTCATTCCTTCATTTCTGAAGGCTATGCTCGTTTGCACGACATGTCATTTTGTGATATGCCAACACCACTTGAAATCCAAACCCCAGGGTCTAGATGGCAAACTACCAGAATCAGCTATGGTAATGAAATCCTTGTTGATAGACTTGTTTTTCTTGCATCACTTGTAGCCCTCAAGTCCTGAGATATTAACATCATCTTGGGTATGGACTGGATGACAGCTCATCATGCCAAGATTGATTGTTACACCAGATCTGTTCAGCTTACACACCCATCTGGCAAGATAGTCACTGTCTCCACCAGAGTTGCAAAGCGTCAGCTCTATTCACTTAATGCCAGCCCTCTTCCAGACCTTGAAGATATCCCGGTAGTCCGTGACTTTCCGGATGTCTTTCCAGAGGAACTGCCAGGTGTTCCACCTGACAGAGATGTAGAGTTCGTCATAGACCTTATCCCAGGAACTGCTCCAATCTCTAGGAGACCTTACAAAATGGCACCCTTAGAACTAGCCGAGCTTAAGAAACAACTTGATGAGTCCTTGCAAAAGGGTTTCATCCGTCCTAGTTCTTCTCCTTGGGCTTGCCCCGTCCTCTTCGTCAAGAAGAAGGATGGTACGGACCGGATGGTTGTAGATTATCGTCCCGTTAATTTGGTCATGGTAAAGAACAAGTATCCGCTCCCTAGGATCAACGACCTGTATGATCAGCTCGCTGGATCCTCAGTCTTCTCCAAGATGGATTTGAGGTTAGGCTACCACCAAATCAAGATCAAAAACTTGGATATTCCTAAGACAGCCTTTGTCACTCGTTATGGTCAGTATGAGTACACTGTCATGTCCTTTGGTCTAACCAATGCTCCAGCTACATTCTCCGCTTGATGAACTCGATCTTCATGGAGTACTTAGATAAATTAAATCGTGGTTTACCTCGATGACATTCTTATTTACTCAAGAACGAGGAAGAGCATGCCAACATCTTAGACTTGTGTTAGAAAAACTCAGAGAGCACCGCCTTTATGCCAAGTTCTCCAAGTGTGAATTTTGGTTGCCAGAAGTGACCTACCTAGGCTACGTAATCTCTGGTAAGGGCATTGCTGTCAATCCCGAGAGAGTTAAGGCCGTTCTTGATTGGACTCCACCTGAAACCGTTAAACAAGTTAGAAGTTTCCTTGGTCTAGCCAGCTATTGTCGCCGCTTTGTTGAAAACTTCTCCAAAGTAGCCAAACCCCTCATGGAACTTCTCAAGAAAGATAAAAAGTTTGAGTGGTCCCCACAGTGTGAATATAGTTTTCAGGAACTGAAAAGACGCCTGACTTCTGCTCCCATACTTGTGCCACCGGATTTCACTAAAGACTTTGTTATCTACTGCGACGCCTCACGACAGGGACTAGGTTGCATTCTTATGCAGGATCATCATGTGATTGCCTATGCATCTCGTCAGTTACATCCACATGAGGAGAATTATCCTACCCATGATCTAGAGCTTGCAGCCGTAGTCTATGCACTCAAGACCTGGCGACATTACCTCCTTGGTAAATGTTGCGAGATCTACACCGATCACCAGAGTCTCAAGTATATCTTCACCCAACCAGATTTGAACCTTAGGCAAAGACGTTGGTTGGAGTTGATCTCAGATTACGACTTAGGGATTACCTACACTCCAGGCAAAGCCAATGTCATGGCTGATGCTCTAAGTCGTAAATCCTATTGCAACAATCTCATGTTGCGGCAGGGCCAACCACTTCTCCATGAGGAATTCTGTAAGCTTAACCTTCACATTGCTCCTCATGGATTCCTCTCTACCTTGGTGGCGAAACCTGACCTTGAGGATCGGATTGTCGCTGCTCAAAAGCAGGACACGAGAATTTCCCGGATCAAGAGAAACATTAAGAAGGGAGTTGGTGGATGTTTCTCTATGGATGATCGAGGTGTTGTTTTCTTTGAGAATCGCTTGGTGGTTCCCAAGAATCAACATCTGCGACAATTGATTCTTAAGGAGGCGCATGAATCTCCTCTCCCGATTCATCCCGGTAGTACTAAGATGTATCAGAACCTACGCTAGAGGTTCTGGTGGACTAGGATGAAGAGAGAAATTGCTTAGTTTATTGCTAACTGTGACGTTTGTCGTCGCGTTAAGGCAGAGCATCAAAGACCTGCTGGCACCCTTCAGCCTTTAGCCATTCCTGAATGGAAATGGGATAAAGTTGGTATGGACTTCATCACCGGCTTTCCCAGGACCAAGAGAGGGAATAATGCTATCTTCGTAGTCGTTGATCGTCTTTCCAAAGTGGCTCACGTCCTACCTGTTAGAGAGAATATCACCGCTAGTCAGCTCGCTGACTTATATATTTCTCGAATAGTATCACTTCATGGTGTTCCACTAGAGATCAATTCAGACCGTGGCAGTCTTTTCACTTCTCATTTCTGGGAGAGTTTCCAAACTGCCATGGGCCCATCTTTCCTTCAGTACCGCTTTCCACCCTCAGTCGAGTGGTCAGGTGGAACGGGTCAACCAAATTCTCGAAGACATGCTTAGAGCTTGCGTTATCTCATTCGGTATGGATTGGGAGAAATGTCTTCCTTTTGCCGAGTTTGCTTATAACAATAGCTATCAATCCAGTCTCAAGAAAGCTCCTTTTGAGATTCTCTATGGACAAAGATGTCGAACACCTTTGAACTTGTCAGAAACCGGTGAAAGACAATTCTTTGGACCGGACATGATCCAGGAGGCAGAAGAGCAAGTTCGCATCATTCGTGAGAATTTGAAAATAGCCCAGTCTCGTCAAAAGAGCCAGTATGATCGTCATCATAAGGATATGACTTATGAAATTGGCGACAAAGCTTACCTTCGGGTTACTCCTTTGAAGGGTACCCATCGTTTCGGTATCAAGGGAAAGTTGGCTCCTCGTTACATTGGTCCTTTTCGCATTCTCGCTAAACGAGGAGAGGTTGCCTACCAATTGGAACTACCCCCACATCTTTCTCGAGTTCATGATGTCTTCCACGTTTCTCAACTCAGGCGTTGCTTCTCGGATCCTATCCGCGGAGTGGACCACGAAACGCTTGATCTCCAAGATAACCTCGCATACCGAGAGTACCCGGTTCACATTCTTGATCAAGCAGAGCGTGTTACCCGACGTCAGAACATCAAGTTTCTCAAGGTTCAGTGGTCTCATCATTCCGAGAGAGAAGCTACCTGGGAGCGAGAAGATCGTCTTCGATTGGAGTACCCCACCTTCTTTCTGTCGACCCCTGAATCTCAGGACAAGATTTTTTCAAGTGGGGGCGAGTTGTCACATCCCTAGTTCTGGTATGACCTAGACTAGCTAGTCATTTGTGCATCATGTTTAAATTCCATTTAAATTTGAAATGAGGATTGGTGAAACCCTCAGAATCATTTTTTGGAAATGACCCAAATAAAAATTGCTCCAAAAAGGTCCAAGAAAAATGTTCATGTTGCTCTCTGAAAATATTGGTCAGAGGTAAAATTCAAACAAATATTTTTAGCAGCTCATGGATATTTATTTTGGTCATTTGGAATTAATGCATAATTATTTGCGTTGGATATATATTTGTTTTATATATAATATATGTCCAAAAATTATGCCATTTGCTGAGGAGCTCTAGAATAATACCACTAGTTCCTACAAAAATTGGCATAAGTAAATGAAATGATTTAGTATTTTTATTAAATCAAACAAATGTCAGAAAAATAGAAAAGAGAAACAAATCAGGAGAAAAACTTACCTAGCGCCTACCCCCCGTGCAGCCTGTTCTCAGGCGGCTGGCCGCCTTGATTGGCCAGCAGCCCACCTGGCCTCCTCTGTCGGCTTCCTCCCCCTCGCCCAAAGCAGCTGCGTGCCCGCGCCACAGCCAGCCGCGGCCACGCGCCCGGCAACCTCCTCCCTCCCTGCCTGCCTGCCCCCTTCCCTCCTCGTCTGGATGCCCCGAACGTCGCCACGCGCCGCCCCGGTCCTCTCCCACTCTCTCTCGCTCTCCCTCCTCCCCTGGACCTCTCCTTCTCCCCGCGCCCGACGCGCTGCCGCCGCCGCAGCTCACCGCCGACGCGCTCCCCGCCGTTCCCTCGCCCCTCCGTAGAGTCCACGAGCTCCGCCACGACCCCCTTTACCTCCTCGTCGAGCCACGCACCTCCGGACGCCCCATGGAGCCGTCGCCATCGCCTTCATCACCTCCGGCCGCCGTGGATCTCCGTCGCCGCTCGCCGCTCTCAGCGCCTTCCCCGAGCTCGCCGTCGTCTCTTCCGGTCCCCTGTGAGCTCTCCCGCGTAGGTTCCCCCTCCTCTCCTGCCTCCCGACGCTGTAGCCGCGTGCCCGCTCGAGCCCGAGCTCCGGCCGCCGCCGCGAGCTCTGCTCCGGCGAGCTCCGGCCACCCCAGCTCCCCCTACCTGCTCCACCAGATGCGCGAGAGCCCAGGCTACGCCCCGGTGCTCTCCGACGTCGTCCCCGTGGCCTGTATCGCGGACACCGCCGTGTCCGCTGGTCGCCGGCAACGACCTCGCCGGCCTGACAGGTGGACCCCGCCGTCAGGTGATTAGCTTAAGCTAATCACCAACTAACCTAACCCCTGACGCTGACATGTGGGCCCCGGTGCCCCCTAATCTTTAATTAAACTAAACTAAACCCCCCTCTGTTTAACCCGTGTCACTGACGTGTGGCCCCACACGTCAGGTTTGACCCGTCGATCACGGTTGACTTCGTTGACGTCATGCCTCAGAATGTTGACGATTTATTCATTTTCTGGATTTAAATTAATCAGGAAATTCCAGAAAATGTTCAAACTTCAAAAATTCATATCAATTCAACCGTAGCTCAGATTGAAATAAATTACATATGAAAAATTATCAGAAAAATGCAACCTATCTATCTGTACCAGTTTCATGCATGAAAAACCAAGTTATACCTGCTGTACAAGTGAAACACTGTAATGGCTTATATAAAGAGCTTATTTTGGAGATGCATTTGAACCTTTGGTTCAAATGGACTTCAAACCAAATGAATACTAGTTGCATTAGCTCAAACAACATCACATCTTCATGCCATGTTCATGCATCATATTGTTGCATATGCTTGTGTATTGATTGTTGGCACCGTTCCTTCTCGATAGGTCTTGCTCCGGAGACCGTTCAGTACTGTCTATGAAGCGATGCCTCCTTGTTGATCTACCGTGCAAGCAAACCCCCCTTGTTCATTCCGATACAATCCTACTCTCTCGCTCCTGCTCTCGCTTATTGTATTAGGACAACAACGATTCATCTGCTACTTTGTGTTTGCGGTAGTTGAACCCATTCCTCTGCATGACTGTCATTGCCACAAGAATAGTTAAAACCCACTAGCATGTGTAGGAGTTGATTGAGCCTTGTTGTGTTCCTACCATGCTATGCCTGCTATTGCTTAGAGTTGTGTCAGGTCTGATTCATTGGGAATGAATTGGAGTGTTACGATATGTTACGATCTTTGAGAGTGAAGTGTGTGAACACGATTTGGTAAAGGTAGCGGTGAGAGGCCATGTAGGAGTACTGGTGGGTTGTCTCACCGAACCGTCCTTAAGCACTGAGTTCTATGTATGTTGTCCAATTACTCGATACTACGACACATTGGGCTCCGGCGCCCAAGCCCTCTCGACTTATTAACCAACTTGATCCCTATCCAGGAGTCGCAACTAGTTTCGTGTTTGTAGGTAGTGCTATTTTTCTACCAAGTGGCACCCGCAGGTGGGCTTGGGACAGACTAGGCACACGTGGCCTGGTGTACCGAGTGGCACCCGGATGGTGGGCTCGGGAACCCTGCACACATCGTTTGGGGCCGTGAGCGACACCCCGGCCGGATCTCCTTGCGGATGGAACCCGAATAGGCGATAAACCTGGGCTAGAGTCTTGTGTGGTTAGTCAGGTCGTGGCCGACACCCTCGCCAGGCTTCCGCTTGAAGGTTGCCGAGATACATGACGTGTACATGGCGGTAAGTGGCGAGAGCGTGTGTGAAGAAGTACACCCCTGCAGGGTTAACATGATCTATTTGAATAGCCGGGTCCGCGGTTATGGACTTCTTGGATGCTTACATGGTACATAGACAACTTGAAGTGGATACTATAAAATGCTCAAGACAAGTGTGAGTACTATGGATGGCCTTCTCGTAGGGAGACGGGATGAATCCATAGTAGTTTATTGTGTGGTGATTAGTGGACTCGTGCGCCTATATCACCTCAAAGAAGTTCGTAGTCGAGAACAGGATAGCCACAGAGTCAAAGATGGCTTGCTGCAACTAAACCCCACATTACCCTCTTGATACAAATGCATGTATGATAGGATCTGATGTAAGTCTTGCTGAGTACCTTTGTACTCATGGTGCTTTATTTATGTTTTTGCAGCGGAGACTTTGGTCTTACTAGTGTTCTCGTGGACTTCGACAAGTAGCTTGTACCTCAGCTACGATCTTGATCGGATGTTGTAGATAGTCGCTCTTCACCTTTTTCATTTGTAGATGTCTCACTCGGACATGTAATGCTTCCGCTTGTTGCTTGTGTGTTCTCAATGTTGGGTCATGTGACCCTGTTTGTAATAATGCTATGATGGCTCTTCCGAGCCTTTATCTATATGAGTTGTTGAGTTATGCTGTGATGCCATGTTGTACACAGCACATACTTGCATGTTATGCGACGTGTAATGTGTATTGCTATGTGTGGATCCGACTATCTAGTTTTTTATCCTTAGTAGCCTCTCTTACGGAAATGTCTCCTAGTGCTTCCATCGAGCCCCGGTAGCTTGCTACTGCTTCCGAACACTTACGCTGGCGGCATGTGTCCTTCTTCGCTCTGTGTACGTCCCTTCGGGAAATGTCACGCGATGCATACCGAGTCCTGTTAGCCCGTTACAGCCGGTTCACCGGATTCTCATAGCCAGTGCTACAGCCTGATTCACTCGCGATGACCGACACGCTCGATGCTGGGTCATGGATGCCTGTCCCTGTAAGTTTGGGCCACTTTGGGTTTACGACATTATCATATACGTGTGCCAAAAGGCGCAAACGGTCCCGGGCAAAGGTAAGGCGACACCCGTGGGGATACCGTGCGTGAGGCCGCAAAGTGATATGAGGTGTTACATGCTAGATCGATGTGGCATTGAGTCGGGGTCCTGACAAATTGTTTGTAGGTCATGAAACCACCTCAAAGCTATTCTTTCCGTTCGATCTATTCAAGAGTTCGTACTAAAATAACACAAAGCTATTTTTTCTGTTCGATCTATCCTAGAGTTCGTACTAGAATAACACCAAAGCAAATTCATATTCATAATACTCAATCCACACAAATAACTATAAAGAGACCCCAAAGTTTCCGCCGGAGAAAAATGTGCATCAACCCCTATGCATAGATTACCCCAATATCACCGCGGGAATCCGCGAGTTGAATGCCATAACACATATCAACTGAATCAATAAGATACCTCATTGTCACTTCAAGTATTCATATTGCAAGACATATATCATGTGTTCTCATCTTTGAATATTCAATCCTACAAGAAAAAACATTGAAAGGTAAAGATTCAATTCATCATAACAAGAGTATAGAGGGGAGAAACATCATATGATCTAACCATATTAACAAAGCCCATGATATAGATCACGAGAGAGAGAGAGATCAAACACATAGCTACTGGTACAAACCCTCATCCCCGAGGGTGGACTACTCCCTCCTCATCGTGGTGGCCGCCGGGATGATGAAGATGGCCACCAGAGATGATTCCCCTCTCCGGCAGGGTCCAGGAACGGGGTCTAGATTGGTTTCATGGATGCAGATACCTTCCAGAGGCGGAACTTCTGATCTAGGGTTGCCCCGAAGGGTTTTGGAATATTTGGGAATTTATAGTACAAAGAAGGGGTACGGGAGGCTACCGAGGTGGGCACAACCCACCTGGGCGTGCCCTGGTGGGTTGTGCCCCCCTCGAGGCACCCTCAGGTGCTTCTTTGGCCCATTGTGGGTCTTCTAGTCCATAAAAAATGTCCAAAAAGTAACATGGTGTTTGGACCCCGTTTGATATTGATTTCTGTGATGTAAAAAACAAGCAAAAATAGCAACTGGCATTGGGCACTGGGTCAACAGGTTAGTCCTAAAAATGATATGAAGTTGCTATAAAATGATTGTAAAACATCCAAGAATGATAATACATCAGCATGAATACTTCATAAATTATAGATATATTGGAGACATATCAGATATCTGTGGTGACAATGGGATGTTCTATTGATTCACTTGATGTATGTTTTGGCACTCAACTCGCGGATTCCCGAGGTGACATTGGGGTAATCTATGCATAGGGGATGCACGTTTTCGTCCTACGTTCTCCGATAGAAACTTTGGAGTGAATCTTTGTCGCACGTTGAGGGATTGTTATATGATCCAATTATGTTATCATTGTTGAGAGAACTTGCACTAGTGAAAGTATGAACCCTAGGCCTTGTTTCCAAGCATTGCAATACTGCTTTTACTCACTTTTATCACTTGTTACCTCGCTTTTTTATTTATTTAGATTATAAAAATATATTTCTACCATCCATATTACACTTGTATCACCATCTCTTCACCAAACTAGTGCACCTATACAATCTATCATTGTATCGGGTGTGTTGGGGACACAAGAGACTCTTTGTTATTTGGTTGCAGGGTTGTTTGAGAGAGACTATCTTCATCCTATGCCTCCCACAGATTGATAAACCTTAGGTCATCCACTTGAGGGAAAATTGCTACTGTCCTACAAAACTCTATGCTTGGAGGCCCAATACGAGTCTAAAAGAAGAAAGGTTGTGTAGTAGACATCACATATCATCTTGAAATTTATGAAGTCACCGTAGGCACCTCGTCGTCGACGGGAACATCTCCTCCCACTAAATGCGCATTGCTGGAGAACTTGAAATAAATACAGGAATAAATGCAAGCACCGGGACTTGAACCCTGGTGGGCTGGGGATACTACAGTCCCTCTAACCAACCAACCACAGGTTGGTTCGCATTTGGTCAAGTTAATTAGTATGTAGCATATGGAGGTTGCATGCAGCTGCTATAGTGGAGTAGTTGGACACATCCTAAACGTGAGCATAGGAAATGGATCATGGAGTTGGCCCCTGGTCATGCTAGCTTCTGTATATAATTATTGTGTTGATTGAATGGAAGAGGAAGCCGAGAGGGCTGGGGAAAATATGTAGCGCTTGTCTGCACCAATGGAAGGGTCTATCTGGCAAAGCTCTTGTTGTCCCCTTTGGTACATGTGTGTGTTTTCTCCTTGTCTTGTGTGTTCTTGAGAGAAACAAAGATAGAAGAGAGTTGCGTGTGAGTTGAGAGGAAGAACCAAGGAGGCGCTGTGAGGAAGCGGCGCCAATAGGCATGTCAATTCTGTTGCAAGAAATTTCATTGATGAGGGTATGTTTTGGCATTTGGGTGTTGTCTAAAGTAATCACTGATTTTGTAGCTTCAACAAAGTATTACTGTACAGTTTAATGGAGCGTGTTGTGCCAAAAAAGGCCTCGGAAGATAAGACTCCTTTCCTCCTCCTCAATAAAAGTATTCTTTCTCCTCTCGTCGGGGCCGCCGCCGATTTGCCCCACCTCTGATGGCCTTTGGGCCATAGAGGTGCGGAGGATCTCAGCCCCCCGCTGGCGGGAGGGACCCCATTCTCGTTTTTGTTAGGTTCAACATTTTGGTTTGGGCTATGTAGCGGTGGCGATGTCCCTCGGTAAGAATAATGTGCCCCACATTCGATCATGTCCCAATGGTACGTATAGCATCGTTAGAGGATGTGTTGAGGTGTGTCTCCGTTGAATCTCACGGGATTCGGTCGGTGCTGGTCTTCGGTTTATCTATTTGGATCCAGTTTGTCTTCGCCTTCGCTTGTGTAGTTACAAATTTGATTTTTTCTAATCTATGACTCTCTTCATCGGCGATGGTTGCTGCTCTGGTGCACTGGTCCTTTGGGGTCTTAGCACGACGAGTTCCCGAATCTCGACTGTCTACTACGACAAGGTTTGCCCGGCTCCCGTGATGGAGGGGCAATGACAGCGGCGCGCCTTCGACTCACTCTAGTGTTTGTAGTCGTCGCTAGGTGGTCCATGTGTTCAAAGACACCACTCAACGCAATTACAGAAGGCCAACGGGATGGCCCCGGGTCATGCGGTGACCAGGATCCCACGATCGCCAATCGCTCTGCATTAAGCGTAGGCGCTCCACCTCCAACATAGTTGCTGGCTTATCTTCTTTTCTGTTGTAACAACAATTGCACAGCACGGTATATAAACACGCTCTTGTAACTCATAATCAATGCAATGAGAATTTAGTTATCCAACTTGGTATCAGATTCTCTCTATCCCTCGCTTCCATCATAAGCGTTTGACACCCTCTCCATCACACTCGCTCCTTCGAGGACACCGACACCGTCTACGACTTGCCCTGCGTCGCCCCCGGGCCCGTCCCGGACCCACCTACTCACGTGCATGCGCCGGTGCCACCCGTCCCCATCCGTGCCGGTCCTGTTCATGTTGGCCAGATGCATGCTCACGCTCCAGCGCCCCTTGCTGAGCGCGACCACGGCCATCTCATCCCCTCCCCCGTCCGTGCTCTGGCTCTGCGTGACCTGGACCCGTATGTTCCTCCCGTCCCTGCTCCCTCAATGCATGTTGCTAACATCGTGAGCTTCATTCCCTTCAAGCTCCCCATCGACGGCACCAACTACTCCAGGTGGAGGCAACTATTCTCCTTCGTGCTCTCAAAGTTCCAGGCTGAGGACCCTGTCATCGAGGACATGGACCCATTGCACGCCGACGCCATTTGGCGGAAAAACTATATAACCATTGTTCTCTGGATCTATGCAACGATATCCGACGAGCTATACGATGTGGTGCAGTCGCTGAACAACACCGCCTTCTAGCTCTGGCGCGAGCTGGAGGTGTTCTTCTGCGACAACGCCGCCGGCCATGCCATCCACATCGGTACCGAGTTCCGGTCCACCGTGCAGGGTGATTGCTCCACTGCCCAATGAAGTTGTCGCCTCAAGAAGCTCGCCGATGCGCTCGCCGACGCTGAGGAGCTCGTCACTGATCGCGCTCTCACCTTGCAGCTTGTTCCCAGGTTGAGATGCCACTTCTAGATGATAACGACCCTGCTCCCCATGCAGCAGCCGTTCCCACGTTCATCCAGGCCTGGTCCCATCTCCTCCTGGAAGAGATCGGCCTGGCCAAGAGCGAGCGCGCCGAGGGGGCTTCTGCTCTCACCATCAGGCACGGCGGTGGCGGGTCCTCCTGCAACTCCTTCGGCGACTCGACGAACAAGGGGAAGGCCCCTGCCTCCCCCAACGACAAGGGCAAGGGGCCGGCCACGCCTTCCACCGGCGATTGCCAGCACGGCAAGCACGGGCGCGGTCGTGACCACGGACGCAACACCCCGTCCGGTGGCGCTCCCCTGCCGATCGGGCGTGGCGGTCAACAACCCTGGCTGGGGTACTTCGCGCCGTGGGGCTCGGCGCCTCCATCCCCACAGCAATGGTGTGCTCCTTGGGTGCCGCCAAACACAGCAGGTATCATTGGCCCCTATCTCAGAGCTCAGCACCAGGCATACCCCATCGGCGTCCCATCCTCCTCTACCACTCCTGATTGCGACTAGCAGGCAATGATGGCGCACGCCTTCGCTAACATGCAGCTGCAGCAGCCGTTGGGCGGCCAGGGGTGGATCATGGACACCGGGGCTACATCACACGTCGCCAGGCCTAGTGGTAACCTCTACAAACTCACTCCGCCCCCTTTGCATACTCCTACTATCACTGTTGGTGATGGTTTGGTGATTCCTGTTGTAGCTACCAGTTCTACTCATCACCCTCCCCACCCCTTTCACCTCAACACATCCTTATTTCTCCCTGTATAGTTCAAAATCTCATATCAGTTCGTTGTTTTACTCGTGATAATTGGTGTATTGTCTCTTTTGACCCCTTTGGTTTAACTATGGAGGACATGGCCACGGGGAGAACCCTGATGTGCTCCAGTACGTAGTAGTGGCAATCTCTACCCTTTCATTCAGAATAAGGGTGGCTCCTTGGCGCTTTCCACCTCCGGCTCCAGCAAGATTTGGCATTTGCAGCTTGGACATTCGTGTCCCTCATCTATTTCCATTTTAGCTTTGAATTTTCTAGACTCATGTAATAACTCGGAAGTTTCTCATGTATGTGAATCTTGTGAACTGGGCAAGCGACCAAGATTACCTTTTCCCTGTTGGGGAATGCGGTAATTTCAAAAAAAATCCTACAATCACGCAAGATCTATCTAGGTGATGCATAGCAACGAGAGGGGAGAGTGTGTCCACGTACCCTTGTAGACCAAAAGCGGAAGCGTTTCAATAACGCGGTTGATGTAGTCAAACTTCTTTGCGATCCAACCGATCAAGTACCAAACGCACGGCACCTCCACGTTCAGCACACGTTCAGCTCGATGACGTCCCTCGTGCTCTTGATCCAATTGAGGACGAGGGTGAGTTCCATCAGCACGATGGCGTAGCGACGGTCATGATGATGCTACCGGTGCAGGGCTTTGCCTAAGCTCTATGATGGTATGATCGAGGTGTGTAGCTTTGGAGGGGGGCACCACACACGGTTAGGACAGAAACTTGTGTGTCTTTGGGGTGCACTCTGCCCACGTATATAAAGGAGGGAGGGAGAGAGGCCGGCCCTCCTAGGGGCGCGCCAAGTGTAGGGAGTCCTACTAGGACTCCCAAGTCTTAGTAGGATTCCCTTTCCTTTTCGGAGTAGGAAGGAAGGAAAGGAGGGAGAGGGAGAAGGAAAAGGGGGGGCACCCCTTGTCCAATTTGGTTTGCGCAGGGGGGAGGCGCACGCCATGTCGTGGCCCTTCTTCCCTCTCTCCACTAAAGCCCAATAAGGCCCATTAACTTCCCCCGGCGAATTCCCGTAACTCTCCGGTACTCCGAAAAATACTTGAATCACTCGGAACCTATCCGATGTCCGAATATAGCCTTCCAATATATGAATCTTTACGTCTCGACCATCTCGAGACTCCTTGTCATGTCCGTGATCTCATCCGGGACTCTGAACAAACTTCGGTCATCAAAACACATAACTCATAATACAAATCATCATCGAACGTTAAGCGTGCGGACCCTACGGGTTCGAGAACTATGTAAACATGATCGAGACACATCTCTGGTCAATAACCAATAGCGGAACCTGGATGCTCATATTGGCTCCGACATATTCTACGAAGATCTTTATCGGTCAAACCGCATAACAACATACGTTGTTCCCTTTGTCATCGGTATGTTACTTGCCCGAGATTCGATCGTCGGTATCATCATACCTAGTTGAATCTCATTACCGGAAAGTCTTTTTACTCGTTTCGTAATGCTTCATCCCGCAACTAACTCATTAGTCACATTGCTTGCAAGGCTTGTAGCGATGAGCATTACCGAGAGGGCCCAGAGATACCTCTCCGAAACACGGAGTGACAAATCCTAATCTCGATCTATGCCAACCCAACAAACACCTTCAGAGACACCTGTAGAGCATCTTTATAATCACCCATTTATGTTGTGACGTTTGATAGCACACAAGGTGTTCCTCCGGTATTCAGGAGTTGCATAATCTCGTAGTCTGAGGAACATGTATAAGTCATGAAGAAAGCAGTAGCAATGAAACTATAACGATCATAATGCTAAGCTAACGGATGGGTCATGTCCATCACATCATTCTCCTAATGATGTCACCCCGTTCATCAAATGACAACACATGTCTATGGTTAGGAAACATAACCATCTTTGATTAACGAGCTAGTCTAGTAGAGGCATACTAAGGATAATATGTTTTGTCTATGTATTCACACATGTACTAAGTTTTCGGTTAATACAACTCTATCATGAATAATAAACATTTATCATGAAATAAGGAAATAAATAATAACTTTATTATTGCCTCTAGGCCATATTTCCTTCAGTCTCCCACTTGCACTGGAGTCAATAATCTAGTTCACTTCGCCATGTGATTTAACATCAACGGTTCACATATATATGTGATTAACACCCATAGTTCACATCGCCATGTGACCAACAACCAAAGGGTTTACTAGAGCCAGTAATCTAGTTGACATTGCTATGTGATTAACGCCCAAAGAGTACTAAGGTGTGACCCTGTTTTGCTTATGAGAGAAGTTTAGTCAACGGGTCTGTCACATTCAGAGCCGTATGTATTTTGCAAATATTTTATGTCTACAATGCTCTGCATAGAGCTACTCTAACTAATTGCTTCCACTTTCAATATGTATCCAGATTGATACTTAGAGTCATCTGGATCGGTGTAAAAGCTTGCATCGACGTACCTCTTTATGATGAACTCTTTATCACCCCCATCACCAAGAAACATTTCCTTAGTCCTCACTAAGGATAATTTGACCGCTGTCCAGTGATCTAATGTTAGATCACTATTGTACCCCCTTGCCAAACTCATGGCAAGGTACACAATAGGTCTGGTACACATCACAACATACATTATAGAACCTATGAATGTGGCATAGGGAATGACTTTCATTCTCTTTCTATCTTCTGCCGTGGTCGGGCTTTGAGTCTTACCCAACTTTACACCAACATAGACAATAACTCATTTGACTGATCCATTTTGAACTCTTTCAAAAACTTGTCAAGGTATTTACTCAATGAAAAATCTTATCAAGCGTCTTGATCTATCTCTATAGATCTTGATGCCCAATATGTAAGCAGCTTCACCGAGGTCTTTCATTGAAAAAACTCTTATTCAAGTATCCATTTATGCTATCAAGAAATTCTATATCATTTCCAATCAACAATATGTCATCCACATATAATATTAGAAATGCTACACAGCTCCCACTCACTTTCTTGTAAATACAGGCTTATCCAAATGTCTGTATAAAACCATATGCTTTGATCACACTATCAAAGCGTTTATTCCAACTCCGAGAGGCTTGCACCAGTCCATAAATGGATCACTGGAGCTTGCACACTTTGTTAGAACCCTTTGGATCGACAAAACCTTATGGTTACATCATATACAACTCTTCTTTAAGAAATGCATTAAGGAATGCAGTTTTGACATCCATTTGCCAAATTTCATAATCATAAACCACGACAATTGCTAACATGATTCGGACAGACTTAAGCATTGCTATGGGTGAGAAAGTCTCATCATAGTCAACTCCTTGAACTTGTCGAAAACCATGCGCAACAAGTCGAGTAGACAGTAACAATACCGTCAGCGTCGGTCTTCTTCTTGAAGATCCATTTATTTTCTATGGCTTGTCGATCATCGGGAAAGTCCACCAAAGTCCACACTTTGTCCTCATACATGGATCCCATCTCAGATTTCATGGCCTCAAGCCTTTTCGTGGAATCTGGGCTCATCATCGCTTCCTCATAGTTCGTAGGTTCATCATGGTCTAGTAACATGACTTCCAGAATAGAATTACCGTACCACTCTGGTGCGGATCGTACCCTGGTTGACCTACGAGGTTCAGTAGTAACCTGATCTGAAGTTTCATGATCATCATCATTAGCTTCCTCACTAATTGGTGTAGGAATCACTAGAACTGATTTTTGTGGTGAACTACTTTCCAATTCCGGAGAAGGTAAAATTACCTCATCAATTTCTACTTTCCTCCCACTTACTTCTTTCGAGAGAAAACTCCTTCTCTAGAAAGGATCCATTCTTAGCAACAAATATCTTGCCTTCGGATCTATGATAGAAGCTGTACCCAACAGTTTCTTTTGGGTATGCTATGAAGATACATTTCTCCGATTTGGGTTCGAACTTATCAGGTTGAAGCTTTTCCACATAAGCATCGCAGCCCCAAACTTTAAGAAACGACAACTTTGGTTTCTTGCCAAACCACAGTTCATAAGGCGTTGTCTCAACGGATTTTGATGGTGCCCTATTTAACGTGAATGCATTTGTCTCTAATGCATAACCCCAAAACAATAGTGGTAATCGGGAAGAGACATCATAGATCGCACCGTATCCAATAAAGTGCGGTTACGACGTTCGGACACACCATTACGCTGTGGTGTTCCAGGTGGCGTGAGCTGTGAAACTATTCCACATTGTCTTAAATGAATGCCAAACTCGTATCTCAAATATTCTCCTCCACGATCAGATTGTAGAAACTTTATTTTCTTGTTACTATGATTCTCCACTTCACTCTAAAATTCTTTGAACTTTTCAAATGTTTCAGACTTGTGTTTCATTAAGTAGATATACCCATATCTTCTCAAATCATCTGTGAAGGTTAGAAAATAATGATACCCGGCACGAGCATCAACACTAATTGGACCACATACATTAGTATGTATTATTTCCACTAAGTCAACTAGCTCGTTCCATTGTTCCGGCGATCGGAGTTTTAGTCATCTTGCCCATAAGGCACGGTTCGCAAGCATCAAATGATTCACAATCAAGTGATTCCAAAAGTCCATCTTTATGGAGTTTCTTTATGCGGTTTACACCGATATGACCCAGACGGCAGTGCCACAAATAAGTTGCACTATCATTATCAACTTTGCATGTTTTGGCATCAATACTATGAATATGTGTATTACCACAATCGAGATTCAATAAACCATCAACATTGGGTGTATGACCATAGAAGGTTTTATTCATGTAAACAGAATACCAATTATTCTCTATCTTAAATGAATAATCGTATTGCAATTAACATGATCTAATCATATTCATGCTCAACGCAAACACCAAATAACATTTATTTAGGTTCAACACTAATCCCGAATATCAATCTTGGAACCACTTCCAACACACATCGTCACTTCATCCTCAACTAATCTCTATTTATTCTGCAACTCCTGTTTCGAGTTACTAATCTTAGCAACCGAACAAGTATCAAATACCCAGGGATTACTACGAGCACTAGTAAGGTACACATCAATAATATGTATATCAAATATACCTTTGTTCCCTTTGCCATCCTTCTTATCCGCCAAATATTTTGGTGCAGTTTCCACTTCCAGTGACCATTTCCTTTGCAGTAGAAGCACTCATTTTCAGGCTTAGGTCCAGCTTTGGGCTTCTTCACGGGAGTGATAACTTGCTTTCCATTCTTTTTGAAGTTCCCTTTCTTTCCCTTTGCCCTTTTCTTGAAACTAGTGGTCTTGTTTAATCATCAACACTTGATGCTTTTTCTTCATTTTTACCTTCGTCGATTTCAGCATCACGAAGAGCTCGGGAATCGTTTTCGTCATCCCTTGCGTACTATAGTTCATCATGAAGTTCCAGTAACTTGGTGATGGTGACTAGAGAACTCTGTCAATCACTATCTTATCTGGAAGATTAACTCCCACTTGATTCAAGTGATTGTAGTACCCAGATATTCTGAGCACACGCTCACTAGTTGAGCAATTATCCTCCATCTTTTAGGCAAAGTACTTGTCAGAAGTCTCATACCTCTTGACATGGGCATGAGTCTGAAATACCAATTTCAGCTCTTGAAATTTAGTAAGGGATCATCTTATAATGCTACCGCCATACTATACAAAATAAGACGCATAAAAGATAAACATCACATACAATCAAAATATGTTACATGATATGGCCATCATCATCTTGTGTTCATGATCTCCATCACCGAAGCATCGTCATGATCTCCATAGTTATTGCCGCGATGTCTTGATCTCCATCGTAGCATCGTTGTCATCTCGCCAACTATTGTTACTACAACTAGCAGGGTGGCCCGCTCGATGCGCAGGCTAGAACTTATAAAGTTTAATAATGAGAACATAATATATTATTTGTCTGAAGAAAAATTGGAACCATATGTGATGACATTTTCAAAGATATTACTTTTGCGCATATAATTCTACCTTAGGTATTTTTGGTATTTATTTATATATACATATAAATGTTATCCATTTTTCATTTATCTTCTGATCATGCATGCCATAATAACTATTTTCTTTATGACCACTCGTGTTGGATCTATTTATATTTTTGAAATACATTGTTAATCTATCTGGAATTAGTAGGTTTAGTTTTTAATCATTGTAAATTTTACCATATCTACTATATCTGTTAATATGAGCAAATATAGTTTTACCATAGCGAGTTATTTATATATTCTTGTTGAAATATCAAAAATGCATAAACTTTATAGTGCAAGAAAATAATTAAATAAGTACCATCATAATTACTCACTTAGCAAAGGTTGTTTCTTCAGAAGTATGTGTTCGGGTCGTTTTGAAGGACTAAAATCAATAAGAATTAGGTTGAACTTATAATTTTTTTCCCACTTTGCTCGTGCCCCTCCTTGACATTATGCTTGATGGCAATTCATAGTGAGAAACTCTAGAAACTATTTTCGGCATGCTATATAAATTTCGTAAGCTCTATGGAATAGCTGTAGGTTAACAATATTTTACAAGAATAATTAATATTCCAGAAATACAGAGAGTGAAGCATAGAAATCTTTCCGAAATATCAATTGTTACGCCTCACTATATAACTATAGTGACTTAACAAAAGTTAGTACAATAACAGTTGCGGCTTCTTTGGAGTGGGTGTTCCTTCACCGCAGTGGAACTTTCATGTGTTTGCTCCTCCCATAGGAGCAAGCTTCATGTTGGTTTGTGCTTGTATGGTTGTCATGTTTTTCTTCTGTTCACTATGTCATCAATGGACTTAACCCATGTTATACTGATATTCAAGTGGGCTTGGCCCTTGATGTATGGGCATTCACTTGTTTTTCTACTGATAAACTCGGCAACAATCCATTGGTTTCAGAAGAAGAAGAAAAGTTAGTCTCGGGGGAAGTAAAATGGTGAAGACTATACAATATTTCAAACTAAATGAGCAAGACATAAAAAGGAAGAATTGAACATACATATGTGTGTAGTTAAGATATAAGACAAAGTTCAGAGAAACCACAAAGTTATTAAATGTGTATTAATACTTTGTCCAAAAGGATTTTTTAAAATTTGATTATCAAAGATGGTGTCACACTCTTATAAAAACAATATGAACTGAAAGTATGCCCATAAAAATATTAGGCCTGATAAAAGGTGAGAAATGGAAAACTGACACTCAAAGTAGTGTGTCGATCCTTTTACGTATAAGCTTTTACAGGAAATCATTAATAAGACCCTCTTCTCTGTAGTTACCCGAGTAGGTTAAAGTTTAAGATCATACTGATTGGAAATTTTGAACTGAAACTATAAAATTAAACATGCAAGTGGACGTGCAGTGATGTTTTTTTCTTAGACACAAACATGCTCGTACTTGATTCAGTAAATTGCATTTTTGGAATTAAATTTAGCTATAATTCCAAACCTGCACATTATGGTCTATAGAAAATATACCAATTTGTACTTTTGCTATTTGCTTCTTATTTGGTATTGAAACAATGATGATGCCTTTTGTGAAAAAGAGAAATTCTTAATTTTAAGATGTTTGGAATAAAATCGTGTGGTTCTTGCTAATTCAAGGCATGTCTACTGATTTGATAGTGTGGCTTACTCCATACGTTTATGCTAAGATCATGTGGTGCAACCTTGTTTTGTGAGAAAAGCGATTATAGGTGAGTATTATAAAACTTTGTTCCTCTGTTCCAATTCTAAGACTTTTTCGGTAGCCTACCAAAATCGTCTTATAATTTGCATAAGGATATAATCAGTAGGATGAATCATTTACCCAAGTTATGTACATAGACTTTAGAACCTCTTGTGGGTCCGCAAGCTTATTTCTGATCGACATCCATATTGCTTCTTGATTCGATACTCATGATGCCCCTGAATCTAACATGATAGTCATGGGCTTGTAAACCCTGTCCTTTTCCTAACTCAAAACCTGAAGTATCCAGAACAATGGACCAGCTTGTACATTAACCTTTACATCACTCATAAATTCCTAATATCGATCTACTATATGAAAAATATTTTTATCACAAATTGGTTTATCATATTTCTGCCTTTCTAATCAAATAACTTTTTTTTACTTTGACTACCCAAAGTTAGAAACATAGAATGTTGTTCTTAGAAAAGTACATATGAAGCCAATAGCAACTATACAGTGCAGAAGTGAAAATAATAATAATTTCAGAAGCATTTTTATGTACCATTGTTAACAATTGCACAATCATAAAAATATATAATGCATCAAGGATTCAAGGTGTGTACAATTTCATCGAGGAAAAGGTGTTTTCACTTACCTAATATATAATTCAGCCATTAGCACACAATTTGATACGTGAGCATGTGGAAGCACATAAGCTGTAGTTTTCCTTGTCGCATCGCTGAATGGTAGAAATGAATTATAAAAAGGGGGAGGATCATTATTTTATTTGAATAAAAATAATTGAACCTGTTTTTGAGACCGTAGTCTAATATGTGACTCGGACTGCCATGTAACAATATGACGCAGAGTTCTGAGATCACGAAGGAGGGCGTGAAATATATACCAAAAATTGATGGAAAAGTTTAAAGAAAAAATGTTGTAAACTATAACATACCGATTAGCCTAATAATTTTAGATGCTACAACAGTGTGTCCTTTTTTTTACATTTTTTGCTCAACAAAATAAATGATAATGCACACCTCTTATTTTGCACGTTATAGAATATTGTTTCTTGCATTATTGACATATACACACAGCCACGAATAATGTACAGCTCTTGTTTTAGGTAGTTTATGCTAACAAAAACTTGAAAAATTTATGTTGTACTTCTTCCATCTCAAAATAAGTGTCTCGACCTTAGTATAATTTTGTACTAAAGTTATAATAAGTTTGAGACATTTATTTTGAGACAGAGGAAGTATTATACACGTGTGCAGAGACGGATCAGTAGAAAAAAAATACTTCACGTACGTGACTGCACCAAGCTGTGAGCTGTGTGTAGAAATTTTTACAATCAACCTTATATCAATGGTTGGACCATAATTGCATTGTTCTGGCCGTTTCTATTGATCAAGTATTCCAGTATTCATGTACTCACGAGCGGCCGGCGACCCAGGCAACACACACGTACAAAGCATTGGCTCTAGTCAAACCATCCTTCGTTACTCCGGCCATCCTTGCCTTGCTTCGACCGCTATATATCAGCGGCCAGAGTCTTCAAAAGCTGGGCGCCTCGTGGCGCCTCGTCCGCGTACTCACGCCCATACATGCATTGGCGCTAGTCAAATATTCTCCGGATCTCCATGTAGCTCTTTTGGACATGAATACATGGGCAAAGCAAGTATAGAGCCCGATGCTCTAATCTACATACATGGGGTTGACGTCTGGCCGGCCGGCCGAAGGCAGCGATTATAACTTGGCGGCGGCGACAACATCTTGGATAGAAGCTCCATAACCTAATAACATAATTTTTTCTAGTCAGGTAAATTGAAGGGGTACGGTAAATAATAATGAAGGGCATTGGTGGGTAATTTGTTTGAACTATTATATAGACTATTTAATTAGGAGATCCATTGGTCGTAATTAGCTCGTCGGGTTAATTAATGGCTGGATGTTTCTAATTTTTGTGGGATTTTCTAGCTTAATCTCTTTTTTCTGATAGCCCGTTAATTACTTTTTATATATAATAGACTATCGCTACCGCTTAGTGATAAAGTGTCGGTGTACTAAAGTAGGGGTACCTTAGTACCCCGAACTTGTGCACGGGCAGTCGCAGCACCCCGCGGCAAGGCTTGCCGGGCGCCCGCCAAGACCCTCCACCATTTCCTACTACTGCCATTCAAGAACAAAGTATTAACCAAAGAAAACGAAGGCCCCGGCAAGAGGAGCTTGCCGGGAAGGCCGGCCAAGGCATCTCCAGAAGACTTGCCGCGGCGCCCCGCACGCCCCGGCAAGGCCCGACGGCCGGCAAGCTTGCCGGCACGACAAGAAAAGGGCCGCGGCAAGGATGCCACCCGAACTCCAGCGCATCCGGCGACGTGTCATCACAAGGCCATCCCAAGGGCACGTGGCGAGGCACTACGCAGCCATGCGGGGCAAGGTGGCAAAACGGAGCTGACAGAAACGCCATCGTGGCAACCGATGGCTCACTTAACGGTCACTCCTCTGCACTGTTGGGGTGACCGGACGGGCATTAAATGCCCTTGTCCCCTGCCATCAGAGTTAGGTAGGGGTCACTGTTGGTCACTGTTGTACCAACCTGCGAATTTACCTTTCTACCCCCTCTTCTTACGCTACCACCTGTGGATGCCCCCTTCAGAGTATAAAAGGGAGGCCCATGCGCACGTAGAAGGGGTTCGGTCCATTCGATGCCCACAACACCACCATACGCTCGCATGCTCGAGCAGGATCAAATACAATCACCAAAGCAGCAGTAGGGGTTTTATCTCTCCGGAGAGCCCCGAAGCTGGGTAAAAATTGCCCGTCTCCCCCGCGCGCTCGACCTCGATCTGCTCTGCGCACGCCCTCCGCTCCCTTGCCGGACTAGAAGGGGCCCCCGTGCCCCATAGGTGCTCGAGGCCACAACCGCGTTGTCACATCCCTAGCTTCTAGTGCTGCCTAGTGTTTGCATCTTGTTTGCATCATGTTAATTTTCTGAAAGTTGAACTGAGGAATTTTGGAAGCCTCAAAAAAATTAAATAAAAGAAGGGCAAAAACCCTAAAATCTCATTCATTGTTTCCAAAATGCCCTTATAAAATGTTTGATATTTTGGCAAGGGTTCTGGTCCCAACCAAAAATATTGAACATTTTTATGGACTTAATTTTGGGAATTTGAATTTAAATCATTAGCTATTTGAATTTGAATTATATTCTTATAATTAGAATATAACTTCAAATACCCCTGAAATACTTTATGAGCTTTTGGAAAAGTCCATCTAGCAAAATAAAAATATTCAGAGGAGTTTTTGGCATTGTTTGAATTGTTCTGAATTCAAAACAGTGGCAAAGAAATAAACAAAGAAAACAAAACAGAAATATAAATAGAAGAAGAAGAGACTTACTGCTTACATGCGGCGGCTCAAAGATCGCAGCTGGCCGCCCAGAGCTGGCCCAGCCCACCACCGCTGCAGTCACCACCAACCTCTCGCCAGAGGACGAGAGCGCGTGGTCGCCAAGACCGCACGCGCCCGTGCCACCTCCTGCTTCCGCCGACGCTGGGGGCTGGCTGGAGACGCCACGCACTTCGACCCCTCTGGCCTGTCCACTCCTCCTCTCCCCTCCTCTGTCTCCCTCGCACGCAGCCGCCGAACACCTTCGTCGCCGCCGCTCGTTGCCGCCGTGGCCACCGGCCACCCCACGCCTCCCCGACACGCCCACGAGCTCCGCCTCGACTCCCTCTTCCTCCTCACCAAGCCGCCCGACGCCGGAAGCCCTTGGACGCCGCAAGCACCGCCGTTCCCCTTGTCGGTCACCGGAGATCGTCGCCGTCGATTTGCTGCCCTCGGTGCCTCACCGAGCTCGCTGACCCTCCCGTCCGACTCACTGTGAGCTCCCCGTTCTTTCCCCCTCGTTATCTTCGCTGCTTATGACCTCCGCGCCAGAATCGCCGTGGCCGAGCTTCCCCTGCCGCCGGCCATGTTGCCGTCGTCGTTGCAGCCACTGCAGCTTGCGCCTGAGCATCGCCCCGTGCTCAGCACGCTCCCAGGAGCCGAGCGGACCCATTCGCTAACCTTCCCGCGCACTTTAACGCCGAACTCGACCTTGCCGAACTCCGGCCACCGCTGCGAGCTTGTCTCCGGCGACTACAGGCCACCCCAGCCGCTGTCGCTTGCCCTGTTGGATGCAGCGCACCTTCAACTACCTGTAGACGCAAACTACGCACAAAACCGAGCCCCGTAGCGGTTTTCCGGCGAGCTTCCGCCGCGGTCTAAGGTCGCCGCCGGTCAAACTCCGGCGAACTGACGTGGCCGCTTAATGAGGCACTAATCACCTCCAGTTAGCCCTAACAGACACTGACAGCTGGGCCCCACTGTCTAACTAAACATAGCTTAATTCCTGCTTAGTTTTAGTTAACCTCTGTGGGCCCACGCGTCAGCTTTGACCAAGCTGACGTGGCTGTTGACTGGGCCCACATGTCAGCGTCACTAACCAGCCCCTGTCACTGACCAGTGGACCCCACTGGTCAGGTTTGACCTGGTGGCGCCTGTTGACTTGCTGAGGTCAGCATGACATCATGCTGACGCAGTAATCCTTTTCTGGAATTAAAATAAATCCAGAATGGTTTATAAATTTCAGAATTTAGTTCAAACTTCCAAAATTCATATAAATTCAACCGTAGCTCCAAATCAAATAATTTATATATGAAAAATTATCAGAAAAATTCAAGGAATCCATCTGTACCATTTTCATGCATGTTTGAACAATGTTTGTCCTCTGTTTTGGACAAAACAAATAAAAGGGCATTTGAATAATCACATATGGAGTTTGAAGTTGAATCTTGTATTCAAACCAACTTCATTCAATCTGTTGCTAGTTGCATTAGCTCAAAAACACCAGCATGTTGCCATGTCATGATCATGCATCATATTGTCGCATTGCATTGATTGTGTTCTTCTGTGTTTGCCGGTAACTGTTCCCTCTCGGTAGACGATGTTTCGATGATGAGTTCGATGACACCGATGAAGAAGTATAATATCTTCAGAAGTGCCAGGCAAGCAAAACCTCCTTGTTCATTCCGATACAATCCCACTCTCTCGCTCCTGCTCTCTTTTCTTGCATTAGGACAACAACGATTCATCTTACTTTGCTGCGGTAGCTGAACCCCTTTATCCTTTGCATGACTGTCATTCCACAAGAAATAGATGAAACCCACTAGCATGAGTAGGAGTTGTTTGAGCCCTGATGTGCCTACTCATTCATGCTTGTTTGTCATGCCTGCTCATCGCTTAGGGTTGAGTCAGGGCTGATTCATCGAGGATGAATCGAGGTGTGTGAACATGTCCCACTGTGTGTGAGCTAAGTGTGTGAACACGATTTGGTAAAGGTATCGGTGAGAGGCCATGTAGGAGTACATGGTGGGTTGTCTCATTGAAGCCGTCCTCACGAACTGAGTTCTGTGTTTGTGATCCATGATTCAGCTACTACCATGCATTGGGCCTGAAATATGACCCCGCCGACTTCTTATTCACCCTAGTCCTCTGTCCGGGAGTTGCAAGTAGTTTCGGTGTTTGTAGCCTCATGGAGGCCGTGGGCATGGCACGACCGTAGGGGTGGGCTGTGATGCGGTAGGTACGTGGCACGGTGTACCGGATGCCCGCTTGGTATCTCGGGAACCCTGTTCACATCGCTTGGGGCTGTGAGCGAAACTTCGCCGGAACTCCTCATAGATGGAACCCAAATAGGCGATAAACCCGGACTAGAGACTTGAGTGTCTAGGTAGGTCGTGGTCTACACCCACGTCGGCTTTAAGCTTGAAGTCCGCCGAGCACATGTCGTGTGCGACGCTAAGTGGTGGAAACATGTATGAAGAAGTACACCCTGCAGGTTAATATGATCTATTCAATAGCCGTGTCCGCGTAAAGGACTTCGGGTTGCCTATAACAGTTCATAGACAAGTGAAAGTGGATACTCTAAAATACGCAAGATAAGTGTGAGTGCTATGGATGGCGTTCTCGTGGGAGACGGAGCGGATCCATAGTGGTGTATTGATATGGTGAATATGTGGACTCGTGCGCCACCTCAAAATAGTTACTTGCAATGTAGTTTAGGATAGCCACCGAGTCAAAGCTGGCTTGTCACTGTTAAACTCCACCATCCCTTTGTTGATAATGATGCATATGTAGTTAGTTCTGATGTAAGTCTTGCTTTGGTACATTTGTACTCACGCTTGCCTATTTTATGTTTTTGCAGAGACTTCGGTCTCGCTAGTAGTTCCGCGTGGACTTGACGTTTAGCTTGTTACCTCAGCTACGATCTTGTGCCCTCGGCAGATCTCGGTAGACAGTCGGGCTTCTCACCCTTTTTCATTTATAGATGTCTCAGACTCGGACATATTAGCTTCCGCTTGTGCTTGACTTGTATGTTTCAATGTTGGGTCATGAGACCCATGTTTGTAATATCTCGCTCCTCGGGCCTATTGAATAAATACTTGAGTCGAGAGTCATGTTGTGATGCCATGTTGTATTTGCACATATCGAGCATATTGTGTGTATGTTGTTGAAATGCTTGGTATGTGTGGGATCGACTATCTAGTTGTTTATCTTTAGTAGCCTCTCTTACGGAAATGTCTCCTAGTGTTTCCACCGAGCCATGGTAGCTTGCTACCTGCTCCGAACACTTAGGCTGGCCGGCATGTGTCCTTCTTCGCTCTGTGTGTGTCCTTCGGGAAATGTCACGCGTTGAGTACGGAGTCCCGTTAGCCGCTTCTGCCCGGTTTACGGAGTTCTGCTAGCCAGTGCTACAGCCCGGAACTTACCGCCGATGACCGACACACGCTCGATCTGGGTCATGGATGCTGTCCTGTAAGTCTGTGCCACTTTGGGTTTACGACTAGCCATGTCAGCCCGGGCTCCTTATCATATGGATGCTAGCGACACTATCATATACGTGTGCCAAAAGGCGCAAACGGTCCCGGGCAAAGGTAAGGCGACACCCGTGGGGATACCGTGCGTGAGGCCGCAAAGTGATATGAGGTGTTACAGGCTAGATCGATGTGATATTGAGTCGGGGTCCTGACAGCTTTGGTATCAGAGCTTGACCGCCTATAGGATTACCAAGCCAAACTGGTCGAAGTTGAGTCTAGAAATGCTTTAGTTATATGTAGGGGAATTGATTGTGGGTTGGAACGTAAGGCTCTTTTTACTCCTTATACCCCATGGCCTTCTGATCTGAGTCATCCTCTTCTTTTCTACGGGGCTTAAGAACTAGGCTTCTCATCTATCTACTAGGATGACGAGTTACCGTGTTAGAGACTTATAGGATTGATAGTTTCAAGCCTCAGTTCAGTTTTACTACTTCCGTATGTTCATAACTGTTGATCTCGAAACCTTGATATTGTGCTTCGGAGTGGCTATGCCACCATTTTTGTAGCATGTCTCCAATCTTTTGAACATTTACAACCGTTATGCTGTCCGAGTCATCCCAGGTTTCTAAACAATATGATGCACTTGCAAATCCTTTCCTTCTGGTTTTTGATGTTCCTTTGGGCCAGGTTAATCACACTAATTGCTGAGTTGAGGTATTCTATTGCCTCGACATATATGTTGGAATTATTATTATGACCCTAGGTGTCTTAGGGGATCATCTAGTAATCTAGCTATGTTATGTGTTCCCGATGTGATCATTCTCGCCAACATTCTCAAGCATCCGTGATGCCATTTAGTTCAGAGGTATTCTACTTTTGGGTTTTGAACCCAAGATTCACCCACTTACCTCGTGTTGATAGTGTTGTTAGTTCCTTTAGGTTATTAGTAACCTTTGCATTATTCCTCGTGGTCCGTGGTATTTCCTTCTTCCAAATACTGTGAACCATTTATGGCAGAAGTTTGTTGGATCAAAGGATCACAACGGGAGTGCTCTCGATGAGTTCTCCATGCTATATTGTGACTCTGCCAGTTCTACCCTTTCCGCATGGGTTATCCGGAAGAAATATGTTGAACTTGGTTCGACATACTAATCTATGCATCCACAACTCAGAAAATCATATGTTCCTTTGAGTTGTCCCCCTTTAGTTGTATATCGACCTTCGCTCTATCGATTGATAGTCGAGTAGTCGTATGCGTCGTGTTCATCGATGCCTTTTACTACGTGGTCCGTCAAGCCATTCTATTCGGAATGACTTGGAGAAACAAACTCCGTACCTTGTCCATTTCTAGGATTGGATCAAAGCAGTTGTATTCCATGATCAAAATGCCAATCCAGCTTTTGTTCTATTCTACCTTGGAGTGTTACTATCTTTATGTCCGGACCGTCATGAGAATTGCACTACCTCTTATGAATTCTTGATGCGATAATACTTCTTGCCATCATTGTTCATTCCTCGGTTCTGTGTTATTGTAACCGAATGCCGACAAGTGAATCGTGGTGTGTGAAATCAATCTTTATAACTCCGTTGCTTGGTAGTTAATGGACAATACTCTCACTCTTAGCGTGTTGGTTGTTGAACCATCACCCTAAGGTTGATCGTGCCACCTAGTCCATTTTCCTGGTGCACCCTTCGATCAATGAGTTAGGATTTTGTCAAACCCTTGCTCTATTGATCATATCGCCTTGCCCCGAAAAGCAAGATTGTTCTCGAGCTTAGTAACATATCGGTGGTTCATGATTCTCCGATTGTCTTCTCGGAGGTATCACCAGATGTCACCGACCGCTATGTTGAGCTTGTGATCAAGTTGGTTTTTCGAAGCCACCCTTTCTCCAAGAATCTGTGTTGGATACCCCTGAGCTAGTTGGTTAAGCTAAACAACAACTTGGAGAGTTGGAAGATAAAAGCTCACCTGACTTAGTTCATCTCCAAGGGATATCATTGTGTGTGTTTGTTGAAGAAAGGTAATATCTTCATCGATTGGTCCTCGTGATCAGTTGTTGGATCTATTGCGTTGTCAAAACTTTGACTTGGGTATGGGCTATTGTCAATTCATATCAGAACCAATGATGTGTGTAATGTTGTCTTACCCGTGGTTGAACCCTCGGGCATACACCATTATATCCTTTGGTCTGACCACTATCACTGTGTTCACCTAATTATGGAATTCCATTTATATGGGAACCAGGATGAACTGTTGTTGAGCCCATCGACAACACCCTTGTCTTCTCCATAATTTTATTGAACATTAAGATAGTATTGGAAACTTCTCAAAGCATTTGTTCATGCTAGCTCATGAAGCATATGTTCGGATGTAAGAAGTGACTTCCTCTAGTTCATGTGCAATAGATGTAAGTTGCTGCCGTGGATTCGAGAAAGTCAATGTTGCTTCCTTTGGAATCATCCCAAATCATTCATGCATACGTGCGAAGTATTCTGTGGTTCGAAGATTTGCAACCTTCATTCTATATGTATTCCTAGCACACCAAGCCACTGATTGATTTGTTCAAGGAGAAGAAGTTCCTTCGTAGGCTCGAGACTTATGCAAGGACTTCGATATCCTCGATGATGTTTCCCCTCCTGAACTCGGTAGTGTTTTATTATAAGACTACTACTTGGTCATGCTTGCCTGAGGCAGCGTGTCCACATGTTTGTAGTGTATAGCTCGTGTTTTGGAGCTTACTACCGTAGTCCATTTCCGAGAATCTCGCAACGCCTTCTCGCCGACTTGTGTTGCAAACTTTCATTTTACTTTCTAGACCCGACGAGTCTAGATTATTCTAACACCAACCAGATCTGAATCCCAGGCAGATATGATGGTTGGAACGTTTCCCAAGAATTATATTATTGGTCTCTCTGTAACCCGGTAAAATGGATGTCGTGGCCAAGACACCCAGCCGGAAGACCTGTTATTGTAATATCTTGATTGAAGAAGTTGGCCACCTCTCCATAAGGACTTCAGAGGAATTATTCCCTATTTGTGTGCCTTATGATTTTGTGCTTCCGAAGTCCGACCTATTACTTGGTGTTCTAGATATCAAACCATATCTAAGAATGGGATACACTAGTACATCAAGGAGAACATTAGAAGCGGAGTGCTAAATGTCTCTCGGTCGATCATCCAGATTTTGTTTCCTTGGCCCCGCTAAGGTGAAATCTGAGAAAGTGTTGTCTTCCTTTATATCTGCATCCTCCACCGCTATTCGTCATGGTAGTATGTTGTGTTGCGAGGATCCCTGACACGGATATTGGTAAAACCTTGATGAATATGGAAATGCTCAAGTTCTTGAGAGCACGCAAGCATTAGGTGCAATCGTAGTTACTAACCGGGATTGCTCTCAATTCCCTCGGTTATGCTATAACCATTCCAACGAGAGATTCACTCTCTCTCTTGAGCTTCTCCCTAGCTACTAAAATCATCCCTTGTGTTGTCTTCAACAAGGTAATCCACATCATCCATTCTGGCCCGAGAATGTTATTCTTTCGGATTCTTTCAACTGATCAATTGTGAATTGCCTTAGGATGGTATAAAGAGTTTCAATGATCTTTGAATCAGAGGTAATTCTTTTTGCCACTTAAGGGATGATCCTATGAGTTGTCTCCTCTAAGATGTCTCGTTATGGAATCATAGCAACTCAACAGCTCGCTACGTTGACAACCGTTCACCACCTTCTTAAGTGTGGAATGGTGTCTACGTAGTGAACCTTCATCATCTCTTACACTCCATCCCTCTGGATGTATGTTTCATGTCTCAGCTCGAGAAATGTTCAATGTCTCATTCTGTAAGTTGATCGTCGGTTGTCCGATCTTCGAGAAGATCGATCCTATTAGAGTTTTTCCTTTCTACTTGTTGTCATGTGGGATGGAGTTCTCAGAGCAAGACTTCGAGACAATGATGGTGATCGAATCAACGTTCATTTGAGGTGCAACTTAGATCGTGAAGATTATATTAGTTTGTGCTTCCCTTTCATCTTACCCTACGCTTGAATCTCGGGTCGAGATTCTTGTTTAGTGGGGGTGAGTTGTCACATCCCTAGCTTCTAGTGCTGCCTAGTGTTTGCATCTTGTTTGCATCATGTTAATTTTCTGAAAGTTGAACTGAGGAATTTTGGAAGCCTCAAAAAATTAAATAAAAGAAGGGCAAAACCCTAAAATCTCATTCATTGTTTCCAAATGCCCTTATAAAATGTTTGATATTTTGGCAAGGGTTCGGTCCCAACCAAAATATTGAACATTTTATGGACTTAATTTTGGGAATTTGAATTTAAATCATTAGTTATTCAATTTGAATTATATTCTTATAATTAGAATATAACTTCAAATACCCTGAAATACTTTATGAGCTTTTGGAAAAGTCCATCTAGCAAAATAAAAATATTCAGAGGAGTTTTTGGCATTGTTTGAATTGTTCGAATTCAAAACAAAGGGCAAAGAAATAAACAAAGAAAACAAAACAGAAATATAAATAGAAGAAGAAGAGACTTACTGGCTTACATGCGGCGCTCAAGATCGCAGCTGGCCGCCCAGAGCTGGCCCAGCCCACCACCGCTGCAGTCACCACCAACCTCTCGCCAGAGGACGAGAGGCGCGTGGTCGCCTTGCCACCGGCACGCCCGTGCCACCTCCTCTTCCTCACGGACGCTGGGCTGGCCGAGACGCCACGCACTTCGACCCCTCTCGCCTGTCCACTCCTCCTCTCCTCCTCTGTCTCCCTCGCGCGCAGCCGCCGAACACCTTCGCCGCCGCTTGTTGCCGCCGTGCCACCGCCACCCCACGCCCCGACACGCCCACGAGCTCCGCCTCGACTCCCTCTTCCTCCTCACCGAGCCGCCGACGCCGAAGCCCTTGACGCCGCATGCACCGCCGTTCCTTTGTCGGTCACCGGAGATCGTCGCCGCCGATTTGCTGCCCTCGGTGCCTCACCGAGCTCGCCGACCCTCCGTCCGACTCACCGTGAGCTCCCGCTCTTTCCCCTCGTTATCTTCGCTGCTTATGCGACCTCCGGCGCTTGTAACCGCCGTGGCGAAGCTTCCTCGCCACCGCCATGTTGCCGTCGTCGCAGCAGCCATCGCAGCTTGCGCTGAGCATCGCCCGTGCTCAAGACGCCCCAGAGCCGAGCGGACCCATTCGCTAACCTTCCCGCACTTTAACGCCGAACTCGAAGCTTGCGAACTCCGGCCGCCGCCCGCGCTTGTCTCCGCGACTACAGTTACCCCAGCCATTGCCGCTTGCCCGGCTGGATGCAGCGCACCTTCAGCTACCTGTAGACGCAAACCACGCACAAAACCGAGCCCGTCAGAAGGTTTCCGGCGAAGCTTCGCGCATGGTCTAAGGTCGTCGCCGGTCAAACTCCGGCGAACTGACGTGGCCGCTTAATGAGGCACTAATCACCTCCAGTTAGCCCTAACAGACACTGACAGCTGGGCCCCACTGTCTAACTAAACATAGCTTAATTCCTGCTTAGTTTTAGTTAACCTCTGTGGGCCCACGCGTAAGCTTTGACCAAGCTGACGTGGCTGTTGACTGGGCCCACATGTCAGCGTCACTAACCAGCCCCTGTCACTGACCAGTGGACCCCACTGGTTAGGTTTGACCTGGTGGCGCCTGTTGACTTGCTGAGGTCAGCATGACATCATGCTGACGCAGTAATCCTTTTCTGGAATTAAAATAAATCCAGAATGGTTTATAAATTTCAGAATTTAGTTCAAACTTCCAAAATTCATATAAATTCAACCGTAGCTCCAAATCAAATAATTTATATATGAAAAATTATCAGAAAAATTCAAGGAATCCATCTGTACCATTTTCATGCATGTTTGAACAATGTTTGTGCTCTGTTTTGGACAAAACAAATAAAAGGGCATTTGAATAATCACATATGGAGTTTGAAGTTGAATCTTGTATTCAAACCAACTTCATTCAATCTGTTGCTAGTTGCATTAGCTCAAAAACACCAGCATGTTGCCATGTCATGATCATGCATCATATTGTCGCATTGCATTGATTGTGTTCTTCTGTGTTTGCCGGTAACTGTTCCCTCTCGGTAGACGATGTTTCGATGATGAGTTCGATGACACCGATGAAGAAGTATAATATCTTCAGAAGTGCCAGGCAAGCAAAACCTTCTTGTTCATTCCGATACAATCCCACTCTCTCGCTCCTACTCTCTTTTACTGCATTAGGACAACAACGATTCATCTGTTACTTGCTGCGGTAGCTGAACCCCTTTATCCTTTGCATGACCTGTCATTCCACAAGAATAGATGAAACCCACTAGCATGAGTAGGAGTTGTTTGAGCCTGATGTGCCTACTCATTCATGCTTGTTTGTCATGCCTGCTTCGCTTAGGGTTGAGTCGACCGATTCATCGAGGATGAATCGAGGTGTGTGAACATGTCCTCTTGTGTGTGAGCTAAGTGTGTGAACACGATTTGGTAAAGGTATCGGTGAGAGGCCATGTAGGAGTACATGGTGGGTTGTCTCATTGAAGCCGCCCTCGAGGCTGAGTTCGTGTTTGTGATCCATGATTCAGCTACTACCATGCATTGGGCCCTCAAATATGACCCCGCCGACTTCTTATTCACCCTAGTCCTCTGTCCGGGAGTTGCAAGTAGTTTCGTGTTTGTAGCCCATCGAGGCCGTGGACAGCACCGACCGTAGGGGTGGGCTGTGATGCGGTAGGTACGTGGCACGGTGTACCGGATGCCCGCTTGGTATCTCGGGAACCCTGTTCACATCGCTTGGGGCTGTGAGCGAAACTTCGCCGAACTCCTCATAGATGGAACCCAAATAGGCGATAAACCCGACTAGAGACTTGAGTGTCTAGGTAGGTCGTGGTCTACACCCACGCCGGCTTTAAGCTGAAGTCTGCCGAGCACATGTCGTGTGCACGCTAAGTGGTGGAAACATGTATGAAGAAGTACACCCCTACAGGTTAATATGATCTATTCGAATAGCCGTGTCCGCGGTAAAGGACTTCTGGGTTGCCTATAACAGTTCATAGACAAGTGAAAGTGGATACTCTAAAATACGCAAGATAAGTGTGAGTGCTATGGATGGCGTTCTCGTAGGGAGACGGAGCGGATCCATAGTGGTGTATTGATATGGTGAATATGTGGACTCGTGTGCCACCTCAAAATAGTTACTTGCAATGTAGTTTAGGATAGCCACCGAGTCAAAGCTGGCTTGTCATTGTTAAACTCCACCATCCCTTTGTTGATAATGATGCATATGTAGTTAGTTCGATGTAAGTCTTGTTTGGGTACATTTGTACTCACGCTTGCCTATTTTATGTTTTTGCAGAGAGACTTGGTCTCGCTAGTAGTTCCGCGTGGACTTCGACGCTTAGCTTGTTACCTCAGCTACGATCTTGTGCCCTCGGCAGATCTCGGTAGACAGTCGCTTCTCAGCCTTTTTCATTTATAGATGTCTCGTACTCGGACATATTAGCTTCCGCTTGTGCTTGACTTGTATGTTTCAATGTTGGGTCATGAGACCCATGTTTGTAATATCTCGCTCCTGAGCCTATTGAATAAATACTTGAGTCGTAGAGTCATGTTGTGATGCCATGTTGTATTTGCACATATCGAGCATATTGTGTGTATGTTGTTGAAATGCTTGGTATGTGTGGGATCGACTATCTAGTTGTTTATCTTTAGTAGCCTCTCTTACGGAAATGTCTCCTAGTGTTTCCATTTGAGCCATGGTAGCTTGCTACTTGCTCCTAACACTTAGGCTGGCCGGCATGTGTCCTTCTTCGTTCTCAGGTCTGTCCCTTCGGGAAATGTCACGCGTTGAGTACCGAGTCCTCGTTAGCCGCTACAGCCCGGTTTATCGGAGTCTGCTAGCCCAAAGCTACAGCCCGGAACTTACCGCTGATGACCGACACGCTCGATGTTTGGGTCATGGATGCCTGTCCTCGTAAGTCTGTGCCACTTTGGGTTTACGACTAGCCATGTCAGCCGGGCTCCTTATCATATGGATGCTAGCGACACTATCATATACGTGTGCCAAAAGGCTCAAACGGTCCCGGGCAAAGGTAAGGCGACACCCGTGGGGATACCGTGCGTGAGGCCGCAAAGTGATATGAGGTGTTACAGTGCTAGATCGATGTGATATTGAGTCGGGTCCCGACGCTTTGGTATCAGAGCTTGACTGCCTGTAGGATTACCAAGCCAAACTGGTCGAAGTTGAGTCTAGAAATGCTTTAGTTATATGTAGGGGAATTGATTGTGGGTTGGAACGTAAGGCTCTTTTTACTCCTTATACCCCATGGCCTTCTGATCTGAGTCATCCTCTTCTTTTCTACGGGGCTTAAGAACTAGGCTTCTCATCTATCTACTAGGATGACGAGTTACCGTGTTAGAGACTTATAGGATTGATAGTTTCAAGCCTCAGTTCAGTTTTACTACTTCCGTATGTTCATAACTGTTGATCTCGAAACCTTGATATTGTGCTTCGGAGTGGCTATGCCACCATTTTTGTAGCATGTCTCCAATCTTTTGAACATTTACAACCGTTATGCTGTCCGAGTCATCCCAGGTTTCTAAACAATATGATGCACTTGCAAATCCTTTCCTTCTGGTTTTTGATGTTCCTTTGGGCCAGGTTAATCACACTAATTGCTGAGTTGAGGTATTCTATTGCCTCGACATATATGTTGGAATTATTATTATGACCCTAGGTGTCTTAGGGGATCATCTAGTAATCTAGCTATGTTATGTGTTCCCAGTGTGATCATTCTGGCCAACATTCTCGAAGCATCCCGTGATGCCATTTAGTTCGTAGGTATTCTACTTTTGGGTTTTGAACCCAAGATTCACTCCACTTACCTCGTGTTGATAGTGTTGTTAGTTCCTTTAGGTTATTAGTAACCTTTGCATTATTCCTCGTGGTCCGTGGTATTTCCTTCTTCCAAATACTGTGAACCATTTATGGCAGAAGTTTGTTGGATCAAAGGATCACAACGGGAGTGCTCTCGATGAGTTCTCCATGCTATATTGTGACTCTGCCAGTTCTACCCTTTCCGCATGGGTTATCCGGAAGAAATATGTTGAACTTGGTTCGACATACTAATCTATGCATCCACAACTCAGAAAATCATATGTTCCTTTGAGTTGTCCCCCTTTAGTTGTATACTGACCTTCGTCTATCGATTGATAGTCAGGAGTAGTCGTGCGTTCGTGTTCATCGATGCCTTTTACTTCTGTGGTCTGTCAAGCCATTCTATTCCGGAATGACTTGGAGAAACAAACTCCGGTACCTTGTCCATTTCTAGGATTGGATCAAAGCAGTTGTATTCCACAGATCAAAATGCCAATCCAGCTTTTGTTCTGTTCTACCTTGGAGTGTTACTATCTTTATGTCCGGACTGTCATGAGAATTGCACTACCTCTTATGAATTCTTGATGCAGTAATACTTCTTGCCATCATTGTTCATTCCTCGGTTCCTGTGTTATTGTAACCGGAATGCCGACAAGTGAATCGTGGTGTGTGAAATCAATACTGCTGGCAACTCCGTTGCTTGGTAGTTAATGGACAATACTCTCACTCTTAGCGTGTTGGTTGTTGAACCATCACCCTAAGGTTGATCGTGCCACCTAGTCCATTTTCCCTGGTGCACCCTTCGATCAATGAGTTAGGATTTTGTCAAACCCTTGCTCTATTGATCATATCGTCTTGCCCTGAAAAGCAAGATTGTTCTCGAGCTTAGTAACATATCGGTGGTTCATGATTCTCCGATTGTCTTCTCGGAGGTATCACCAGGATGTCACCTGACCGCTATGTTGAGCTTGTGATCAAGTTGGTTTTTCGAAGCCACCCTTTCTCCAAGAATCTGTGTTGGATACCCCTGAGCTAGTTGGTTAAGCTAAACAACAACTTGGAGAGTTGGAAGATAAAAGCTCACCTGACTTAGTTCATCTCCAAGGGATATCATTGTGTGTGTTTGTTGAAGAAAGGTAATATCTTCATCGATTGGTCCTCGTGATCAGTTGTTGGATCTATTGCGTTGTCAAAACTTTGACTTGGGTATGGGCTATTGTCAAGTCATATCAGAACCAATGATGTGCGTAATGTTGTCTTACCCGTGGTTGAACCCTCGGGCATACACCATTATATCCTTTGGTCTGACCACTATCACTGTGTTCACCTAATTATGGAATTCCATTTACATGGGAACCAGGATGAACTGTTGTTGAGCCCATCGACAACACCCTTGTCTTCTCCATAATTTTATTGAACATTAAGATAGTATTGGAAACTTCTCAAAGCATTTGTTCATGCTAGCTCATGAAGCATATGTTCGGATGTAAGAAGTGACTTCCTCTAGTTCATGTGCAATAGATGTAAGTTGCTGCCGTGGATTCGCGAAAGTCAATGTTGCTTCCTTTGGAATCATCCCAAATCATTCATGCATACGTGCGAAGTATTCTGTGGTTCGAAGATTTGCAACCTTCATTCTATATGTATTCCTAACACACCAAGCCACTGATTGATTTGTTCAAGGAGAAGAAGTTCCTTCGTGAGGCTCGAGACTTATGCAAGGACTTGATATCCTCGATGATGTTTCCTCCCTGAACTTCGGTAGTGTTTTATTATAAGACTACTACTTGGTCATGCTTGCACGAGGCAGCGTGTCCACATGTTTGTAGCAGAAGCAGCTCGTGTTTTGGAGCTTACTACCGTAGTCCATTTCCCGAGAATCTCGCAACGTCTTCTCGTCGACTTGTGTTGCAAACTTTCATTTTACTTTCTAGACCCGACGAGTCTAGATTATTCTAACACCAACCAGATCTGAATCTCAGGCAGATATGATGGTTGGAACGTTTCCCAAGAATTATATTATTGGTCTCTCTGTAACCCGGTAAAATGGATGTCGTGGCCAAGACACCCAGCCGGAAGACCTGTTATTGTAATATCTTGATTGAAGAAGTTGGCCACCTCTCCATAAGGACTTCGTAGGAATTATTCCCTATTTGTGTGCCTTATGATTTTTGTGCTTCCGAAGTCCGACCTATTACTTGGTGTTCTAGATATCAAACCATATCTAAGAATGGGATACACTAGTACATCAAGGAGAACATTAGAAGCGGAGTGCTAAATGTCTCTCGGTCGATCATCCAGATTTTGTTTCCTTGGCCCCGCTAAGGTGAAATCTGAGAAAGTGTTGTCTTCCTTTATATCTGCATCCTCCACCGGCATTCGTCATGGTAGTATGTTGTGTTGCCAGGATCCCTGACACGGATATTGGTAAAACCTTGATGAATATGGAAATGCTCAAGTTCTTGAGAGCACGCACAAGCATTAGGTGCAATCGTAGTTACTAACCGGGATTGCTCTCAATTCCCTCGGTTATGCTATAACCATTCCAACGATGAGATTCACTCTCTCTTTGAGCTTCTCCTAGCTACTAAAATCATCCCTTGTGTTGTCTTCAACAAGGTAATCCACATCATCCATTACGGCCCGAGAATGTTATTCTTTCGATTCCTTCAAATGATCAATTGTGAATTGCCTTAGGCTGGTATAAAGAGTTTCAATGATCTTTGAATCAGAGGTAATTCTTTTTGCCACTTAAGGGATGATCCTATGAGTTGTCTCCTCTAAGATGTCTCATTATGGAATCATAGCAACTCAACACCTCGCTACGTTGACAACCGTTCACCACCTTCTTAAGTGTGGAATGGTGTCTACGTAGTGAACCTTCATCATCTGTTACACTCCATCCCCTCTGGATGTATGTTTCATGTCTCAACTCTAGAAATGTTCAATGTCTCATTCGTAAGTTGATCGTCGGTTGTCCGATCTTGAGAAGATCGATCCTATTAGAGTTTTTCCTTTCTACTTGTTGTCATGTGGGATGGAGTTCTCAGAGCAAGACTTCGAGACAATGATGGTGATCGAATCAACGTTCATTTGAGGTGCAACTTAGATCGTGAAGATTATATTAGTTTGCGCTTCCCTTTCATCTTACCCTACGCTTGAATCTCGGGTCGAGATTCTTGTTTAGTGGGGGTGAGTTGTCACATCCCTAGCTTCTAGTGCTGCCTAGTGTTTGCATCTTGTTTGCATCATGTTAATTTTCTGAAAGTTGAACTGAGGAATTTTGGAAGCCTCAAAAAAATTAAATAAAAGAAGGGCAAAAACCCTAAAATCTCATTCATTGTTTCCAAAATGCCCTTATAAAATGTTTGATATTTTGGCAAGGGTTCTGGTCCCAACCAAAAATATTGAACATTTTTATGGACTTAATTTTGGGAATTTGAATTTAAATCATTAGCTATTCGAATTTGAATTATATTCTTATAATTAGAATATAACTTCAAATACCCCTGAAATACTTTATGAGCTTTTGGAAAAGTCCATCTAGCAAAATAAAAATATTCAGAGGAGTTTTTGGCATTGTTTGAATTGTTCGAATTCAAAACAAAGGCAAAGAAATAAACAAAGAAAACAAAACAGAAATATAAATAGAAGAAGAAGAGACTTACAGCTTACATGCGGCCCAAGATCGCAATCGCCGCCCAGAGCTGGCCCAGCCCACCACCGCTGCCAGTCACCACCAACCTCTCGCCAGAGGAGGGCGAGGCGCTGGTGGCCGCCGCAAGACGCCTGCGCCCGTGCCACCTCCTTCTTCGCTGACGCTGGGGCTGGCCGAGACGCCACGCACCCCCGACCCCCTCGCCTGTCCACTCCACTCTCCCCTCCTCTGTCTCCCTCGCACGCAGCCGCCAACACCTTCGCCGCCGCCGCTCGTGCCGCTGCCGTGCCACCGCCACCCCACGCCTCCCGACACGCCCACGAGCTCCGCCGACTCCCTCTTCCTCCTCACCGAGCCGCCCGACGCCGAAGCCCTTGACGCCGCAGCACCGCCGTTCCCCTTGTCGGTCACCGGAGATCGTCGCCGTCGATTTGCTGCCCTCGGTGCCTCACCGAGCTCGCTGACCCTCCCGTCCGACTCCTTTGTGAGCTCCCGTTCTTTCCCCCTCGTTATCTTAAATCGTTTGCTACCTCCAGCGCTTTTAAATCGCCGTGGCGAAGCTTCCCCGCCGCCCATGTTGCCGTCGTCGTTGCAGCCACTGCAGCTTGCGCCTGAGCATCGCCCCGTGCTCAGCACGCTCCCAGAGCCGAGCGGACCCATTCGCTAACCTTCCCGCGCACTTTAACGCCGAACTCGAGCTTGCCGAACTCCGGCCGCCGCCGCGAGCTTGTCTCCGGCGACTACAGGCCACCCCAGCCGCTGTTGCTTGCCCAGTTGGATGCAGCGCACCTTCAGCTACCCGTAGACGCAAACCACGCACAAAACCGAGCCCGTGAAGCGGTTTTACGCGAAGCTTCGCGCGCGGTCTAAGGTCGCCGCCGGTCAAACTCCGGCGAACTGACGTGGCCGCTTAATGAGGCACTAATCACCTCCAGTTAGCCCTAACAGACATCGACAATTTGGGCCCACTTGTCTAACTAAACATAGCTTAATTCTCGCTTAGTTTTAGTTAACCTCTGTGGCCCACGCGTAAGCTTTGACCAAGCCGACGTGGTGCTGATCGGGCCCACATGTCGGCGTCACTAACCAGCCCTCACATCGACCAGTGGACCCCACTGGTCAGGTTTGACCTGGTGGCGCTGTTGACTTGCTGAGGTCAGATGACATCATCTTGACGTGATAATCCTTTTCGGAATTAAAATAAATCCGAATGGTTTATAAATTTCAAATTTAGTTCAAACTTCCAAAATTCATATAAATTCAACCGTAGCTCCAAATCAAATAATTTATATATGAAAATTATCAGAAAAATTCAAGGAATCCATCTGTACCATTTTCATGCATGTTTGAACAATGTTTGTCCTCTGTTTTGGACAAAACAAATAAAAGGGCATTTGAATAATCACATATGGAGTTTGAAGTTGAATCTTGTATTCAAACCAACTTCATTCAATCTGTTGCTAGTTGCATTAGCTCAAAAACACCAGCATGTTGCCATGTCATGATCATGCATCATATTGTCGCATTGCATTGATTGTGTTCTTCTGTGTTTGCCGGTAACTGTTCCCTCTCGGTAGACGATGTTTCGATGATGAGTTCGATGACACCGATGAAGAAGTATAATATCTTCAGAAGTGCCAGGCAAGCAAAACCTCCTTGTTCATTCCGATACAATCCCACTCTCTCGCTCCTGCTCTCTTTTACTGCATTAGGACAACAACGATTCATCTGTTACTTGCTGCGGTAGCTGAACCCCTTTATCCTTTGCATGACCTGTCATTCCACAGTAAATAGATGAAACCCACTAGCATGAGTAGGAGTTGTTTGAGCCCTGATGTGCCTACTCATTCATGCTTGTTTGTCATGCACTGCTCTTTGCTTAGGGTTGAGTCGGGACTGATTCATCGAGGATGAATCGAGGTGTGTGAACATGTCCTCACTGTGTGAGCTAAGTGTGTGAACACGATTTGGTAAAGGTATCGGTGAGAGGCCATGTAGGAGTACATGGTGGGTTGTCTCATTGAAGCCGTCCTCGAACTGAGTTACGTGTTTGTGATCCATGATTCAGCTACTACCATGCATTGGGCCTGAAATATGACCCGCCGACTTCTTATTCACCCTAGTCCTCTGTCCGGGAGTTGCAAGTAGTTTACGGTGTTTGTAGCCTCATCGAGGCCGTGGACAGCAATGACCGTAGGGGTGGGCTGTGATGCGGTAGGTACGTGGCACGGTGTACGGATGCCCGTTTGGTATCTCGGGAACCCTGTTCACATCGTTTGGGGCTGTGAGCGAAACTTCGGCCGGAACTCCTCATAGATGGAACCCAAATAGGCGATAAACCTGGACTAGAGACTTGAGTGTCTAGGTAGGTCGTGGTCTACACCCACGTCGGCTTTCGCTTGAAGTCTGCCGAGCACATGTCGTGTGCGGGGCGCTAAGTGGTGGAAACATGTATGAAGAAGTACACCCTGCGCAGGTTAATATGATCTATTGAATAGCCGTGTCATGTAAAGGACTTCAGGTTGCCTATAACAGTTCATAGACAAGTGAAAGTGGATACTCTAAAATACGCAAGATAAGTGTGAGTGCTATGGATGGCGTTCTCGTAGGGAGACGGAGCGGATCCATAGTGGTGTATTGATATGGTGAATATGTGGACTCGTGTGCCCACCTCAAAATAGTTACTTGCAATGTAGTTTAGGATAGCCACCGAGTCAAAGCTGGCTTGTCTCTTTGTTAAACTCCACCATCCCTTTGTTGATAATGATGCATATGTAGTTAGTTACGATGTAAGTCTTCTTTGGGTACATTTGTACTCACGTTTGCCTATTTTATGTTTTTGCAGAGAGACCTCGGTCTCGCTAGTAGTTCCGCGTGGACTTCGACGTTTAGCTTGTTACCTCAGCTACGATCTTGTGCCCTCGGCAGGATCTGGTAGACAGTCAGGCTTCTCGGCCTTTTTCATTTATAGATGTCTGTACTCAGACATATTAGCTTCCGCTTGTGTTTGACTTGTATGCTCTGAATGTTGGGTCATGAGACCCATGTTTGTAATATCTCGCTCCTCGGAGCCTATTGAATAAATACTTGAGTCGTAGAGTCATGTTGTGATGCCATGTTGTATTTGCACATATCGAGCATATTGTGTGTATGTTGTTGAAATGCTTGGTATGTGTGGGATCGACTATCTAGTTGTTTATCTTTAGTAGCCTCTCTTACGGAAATGTCTCCTAGTGTTTCCACCGAGCCATGGTAGCTTGCTACTGCTCCGAACACTTAGGCTGGCCGGCATGTGTCCTTCTTCGTTCTGTGTACATCCTTCGGGAAATGTCACGCGTTGAGTACCGGAGTCCTGTTAGCCCGCTACTGCCCGGTTTACGAGTCTGCTAGCCCAGTGCTACAGCCCGAACTTACCGCTGATGACCGACACGTTCGATCTTTGGTCATGGATGCTGTCCTGTAAGTCTGTGCCACTTTGGGTTTACGACTAGCCATGTCAGCCCGGGCTCCTTATCATATGGATGCTAGCGACACTATCATATACGTGTGCCAAAAGGCGCAAACGGTCCCGGGCAAAGGTAAGGCGACACCTGTGGGGATACCGTGCGTGAGGCCGCAAAGTGATATGAGGTGTTACAGGCTAGGTCAATGTGATATTGAGTCGGGGTCCTGACACGCGTCCTCCCGCAACGGCACGCGTCGATTGCGGCGTCGTGGGAGACGTGGGTGGTGCGTGCGATCTTTAAGGCATCCACCCCCGTGATCACGGGGCAGGGCGAGGTCATTTCATCCGTCGCTCCGGCTCCGCTTTTTCGCCACGCGGCTCCCATGCATGGGGGGTCGTGGGCGGCGAAGGTGGGAGACCGAGCCGTCACGAGCGAAGATGGCGAGTCGGCCTCGCTCCTCTGCCCTCCTCGTGCCCTGATTGGCTGAGCGGGGCGGCCGAGCCCCCACCTCGCCCTTTAAAAAGGGCGGAAGGAGAGCACAATAGTCCCGTACTTCCTCTTCTTCCTCCGTCTTCAACTTCCGTTGCTCTTCCTCCCATCTGCCATGGAGGGAGGGAACCCCGGTCCTTCATCTGTGGCGGCGAGGGTCGCCACCAGGCAGCGCACCTCTCCCTATCCTGCGCCTGTGGCAGCGGAACCAGCCACGAGGGGAAGAGGGAGGGGGCGAGGCCGCGGACGGGGTCGTGGACGTGGTCGGTTCGCTCGGGGGAGAGGCGGCCAGGGTGGTGCGCCACCCCCGTCTCCGCCGGCAGCTCCTCTCCTTGAGGCGGTCCACACTGGGGATGACCCCTGGGAGTTCTTCGTCAAGCTGCGCCGAGCACCTCGTCGCCGCCTCCGGCTACCGGCCCCGTTCGCGAGCGCGATGGAACCGGATCCGCCCGAGATGTTGGAGTTGCGCATGAGGGGCTGCGGGATCAGCGGCACTCGAGTTAGTGTCGTATCCCCAGCCCCCGGCGTGATGTACTTCGATCGAGGGTGGAAGACGTTCGCCCGCATCCACCGCTTGACGGCGGGGTTTACCCTCCATAAAGTAAAACAATTACATGGCAATTGCATTCCGTACAATAAAGCGACAACCATATGGCTCCTGCCAGTTGCCGATAACTTTGTTATAGAACATGATCATCTCATACAAAAATTTATATCACATCATGCCTTGACCATATCACATCACAGCAAGCCCTGCAAAAACAAGTTAGACGTCCTCTACTTTGTTGTTGCAAGTTTTACGTGGCTGCTACGGGCTTCTAGCAAGAACCGTTCTTACCTACGCATCAAAACCACAACGATTTTTCGTCAAGTATGTTGTTTTAACCTTCAACAAGAACCGACCGTAGTCAAACTCGATTCAACTAAAGTTGGCGAAATAGACACCCGCCAACCACCTATGTGCAAAAGCACGTCGGTAGAACCTGTCTCATGAATGTGGTCATGTAATGTCGGTCCGCGCCACCTCATCCAACAATACCGCCAAATCAAAGTAAGACGTTAGTGGTAAGCAGTATGACTATTATCGCCCACAACTCTTTGTGTTCTACTTGTGCATATAACATCTACGCATAGACCTGGCTCGGATGCCACTATCGGGGAACGTGGTAATTCCAAAAAAATTCCTACGATCATGCAAGTTCTATCTATGTGATGCATAGCAACGAGAGGGGAGAGTGTATCCACGTACCCTCGTAGACCGAAAGCGGAAGCGTTTCAATAACACGGTTGATGTAGTCGAACTTCTTTGCGATCCAACCGATCAAGTACGGAAGACACGGCACCTCCGCGTTCAGCACACGTTCAGCTCGATGATGTCCCTCGTGCTCTTGATCCAGTTGAGGACGAGTGTGAGTTCCGCCAGCACGACAGCGTGGCGACGGTGATGATGATGCTACCGGTGTAGGGCTTCGCCTAAGCACTACGATGGTATGATCGAGGTGTGTAAATGTGGAGGGGGGGGGGCACCGCACACGGTTGGGAGAGAAACTTGTGTGTCATTGGGGTGCCCCCTGCCCACATATATAAAGGAGGAAGGGAGAGAGGCTGGCCCTCCTAGGGGCGCACCAAGTGTAGGGAGTCCTACTAGGACTCCCAAGTCCTACTAGGATTCCCTTTCCTTTTCGGAGTAGGAAACAAGGAAAGGAGAGAGAGGGAGAAGGAAAAGGGGGGGCCGCGCCCCCACCCCTTGTCCAATTTGGTTTGGGCAGGGGGAGGCGTGCGCCACCTCGTGGCCCTTCTTCCCTCTGTCCACTAAAGCCCAAGAAGTCCCATTAACTTCCCCCGGCGAATTCCCGTAACTCTCCGGTACTCCGAAAAATACTCGAATCACTCGGAACCTATCCGATCTGCGAATATAGCCTTCCAATATATGAATCTTTACGTCTCAACCATTTCGAGACTCCTCGTCACGTCCGTCATCTCATCCGGGACTCCGAACAAACTTCGGCCATCAAAACACATAACTCATAATACAAATTGTCACTACAAGAAATATGTCAACTTGTGACCCTCACTATTGGTCGCTGAAAGGTCACAAATTTTCATTTGCGACCTTTTTGTGACCAAAAACAGAAGGTCAAAAGCTGAGGGTCATTAACTGACTATAGCGACCTTTCTTCTGGAATGGTCGCAAACGTTTACGACCAAAACAAAAGGTCGTAGATTTAACGACCAACTGTTTTGGTCACTAGCAATCCGACCACACCACGTCAGATCCACCGTGGCAAGCTGACGTGGCAGAATTACGACCAAATGAAAAGGTCGTAAAATGGAATCAGCCCGGTCCATTTCAGCCGTCTTGATGGGCCAAGCCCAATAATTCAGCCCATTTAATTTTAATTTTTTTCTCTTTATTTTGCTTATCTGCATGGGCCTGGCCCAATAATTTTGGCCTTTTAATTTACGGGAATGGAGCCTTTTTCCGATGAAATTGTTTTTTATTCCACTATTGTTTTGGGCCACACCTTTTTAGTCTAGTTGAATTGGGCCTTGGCCTTTTATTTTCTCTTATGAAGCCTTTTTATAAAATTTTTCTTCTGACTCATTTCTTTTTTAGGCCCAAGCCTTTTGGTCTAATTCTTGTTTGGGCCTTGGCCTTTTAGAGCCCATTTCTCATTTTGCATAACTATAGACAGAAGGGCACTAGTGATCCACAAGCCAGTGCACTAGTGATCCACATAACTTAACAGAAAATAAACAAAATGATCCACAAGATCACATAACTTCACAAGTGGTCCAGTTCACAAGATCACATAACTTCACAGTTCACAGTTTCAAAATGCTCTCACTTCAGACTCCGAGTGTTCACAACTCTCAACAAAATGCAACAAATTGTCAACAACATGCAACAGCTCCCACTCAAAGACAAAGAGGTTCACAAAGACAGCTCAAACTACCTTAGCTCGAAGAGCGCCATCAAGTGGGCTAACTGCTCTTCCTGCTCTTGAGACTTCTTGCGCAGCAGCTCAAGTTCCTTGTCGCGTTCACTTGATTCTTCCGCCTTCATCTTCATTGCCGCCAATTCTTCTTGCATCACTTCAGCTTGAAGCTCAGACCTCTCCAGCTTCGCTCAAGCTCACGAACATGAACAGCAACTTTAGTTGTTGCTTTGCGGAGTAGTTCCTAGATTTGCTCTGCTCAAGCCCAACATTCCCGAGGAATGTGCTTTGCTTGACTTCGGTCTTGAGGACTTGTTCGACAATTTGAACAATGCAGACTTTGGCTCTTCACCTTCAGGTACGGCGCGTCCTTCATTTTTTTCCATCTCAAGCTAGCATATGGAGGAAAATGATAGGCATTAGTGGGAGATCTATTTCACATTTTGCAAACCAAACCAAGCGGGAGAAACCAAACCAGCACACAAATGGATTATTTGAAATAACCAAACCAGCACACAAAATATATACAAGAAGATCACTAGTGACCTGGAGACATGCAATTGGAACAATATGATAACTTCATTAAGCCTAGAATGGTGGTTCTATATAAGATGGCTTCCCGAGTGAGCCGATCATCAAACTAACATTCAGATCAAATTTCATCATATCATAAAAATGCATCAAATAGCTACAAACAAGTTACGATATATTTGTTGAAGTATCAAACAACATCAAAGCATGGAACATAGCGTGTGTTCTTGGTCGGCTCGAATCAAACAACATCAAATCATGAAAGCATCAAAGCTGGCTGTGAATCAAACAGGCAAAGCATGGAGTGACTTACTATAGCAGTCTTGGTAGGCTCAAAACCCGTGCTCTTCTTTGTTGTGGGTGGCCTTAAACAAGTCAATCGCAGACGGCTCCTCACCCTTACGCTCTTCTTTACGAAATGTTTTTCAACAAAAATCAAAATGTTATTCAGCAAGAATCGAAATGTTATTCAATGAGGATCAAGCGGTAAGGTCTCTAGAGAAGAGTTCTCACAATGGCAAAAATGTGTCTTTGTGTAGTGCACGGAACCGATTACGTGATTGTACACGACTTTTCTCGATTCATCTTGTTCGACAAATAGGTTTCCTACAAAAAAGCACACTGTCAGCATGATCTAGCACTAGCATATCATGTGCAGAACATAAAGCATCAAACAAAGCTGAGACAAACCTTGTGTCTTGGGGTAGACCACATCTCCACGAGCTTGCCATTCACCATCCGTTAGATCGTGCAATCGGAGACTTAATGCTGACTTTATGTGCGGCTACGGTATCAAAATACTTCTTCTTGATCTGATGGCGTCTGTTCTTTGAATGTTTCTGCAGAATATCTTTGCACGAGGTCTTGATGGTCTCCGAGTCCGTGTTCATCTCAAAATTTGCCTACCAACATAGCAAACAAGGTAGGAACAATATTAGTGATCATGCATAGGTGTAACAGAAAAATAGATAGTGCATTAACTATGAAACAAGTAGCTTACAGCAACTTTCCCAATGTAGTTGTCCAATAGAGAAGCATCTCTTTTGTATAGCTTGAAATGAGGAAGAACCGGAAGATGGCTTTTTGCAATGAGTCCACACTCAGAAGCAAGCTTTGCTGCCTGCAGAGGCTTCTCTCGATCGAATCATCCTTCGCAATTTGGATAGGCACCTTGCTACCAAGCGACTTGGTGATCCTCTCTAGCCCTCTGCCCTTTCTAAGTCTAGTCTTGGGATTCATTGCATCTGAAAATGAATCTGAACTCATAAATTAGAATAGAAATCGACAAATGCAGGAATCGACAAAAGCATACATGATCATTCCATTTGGAAAATGCACTAGTAAAAGATAGCATTGCAAAGGTCAACTTGCTCGATTGAAGCACAAGCTGCTGTTCTTCTTCATTGATGACATGCGTTCTGTCAATAGAAGGTGCAACAGGGCTGAGGTCTGTGTGGACAATCGCTTAATCAATGCAGATGGTTCTGCTTCATCTAGCGCGACAGGGCCACTTCCATCCATCTTTGAGAGTGGTTCCTTCATCCATGGGCGGCAACTCATCACCCGTTTGCCCGAGGTCCGAGAGTCCATCGCAGACATACTTTCTGATGGTCCGTCGTGATCGCCATCATTGCTTTCGCCTTGTGACTCTATCAAGGGCTGGTTCATCGAGTTCGGGATCCTCTTTTTTTGTCCTGGAGCGGGGCCATCACCCTTCCTGGAGGCATTGCAGCAGATGTTTCTAAGCTCTTGTTCTTCTTGCTGACTGTCTTCTTAACACCAGGCCTCTTCTTCCTAGATTCCTTCAGTGCCTCGTATGAACAGCACGGAAAAAAGCATTAGATCACAAGATAAATATGTGAGCACAAGGAATAACATAGAATAACAGAACCCCAACCCTCCAAGCAAGACAGAGTTTGCACCTTAACAATCTTGTTGACTACAACATCATCCACTTCCTCTCCATCAATAACTTCATCCTCTTTAGGATTGTACTCTGGGTCATCAGTGATAACTCCACTACCCTCTTGAACCTCATCACTTCTACCTTCTTGTACACCCTTTGTTTTCCTAATCATCGACGCTATTGCACCGATGCCAAGGGACCGAACACCTGATTGTTCCTCATGATATTTCTAGCCCTAACCTTCTCGTACTCGGTGAGAGGCTCTTCTTTGCATGATCAGAAACATAACTATTAGGTGAATGTTTGGAATGCATGGACAGGCAGCCAAACATATCTTATGAAATTTTATTATCATTTAATCCTAGTTATTCGGTAAGGAAGACTAACGACATACAGCACAATTAAGCCAGCTTATTCAGATTGCAGCAATACATTTCACTTAGCATATTAAGACACTGATTTGATGAAACTGGCGGTATAACCACAAGGAGCAAGTTGCATACCAGCGGTTGGCCTCATGCTTGACCTTGTCACCCTTGCCATGGATGATCTTGAGGTGGTGCTTGCAAAATAGAATAAACAACAATCATATACAACAGGATAATGTAAAATGATGCACTTGTATCAATAAAGGAAAGCATTTGGACCATCATGCACATACAAAGGATGTCTTGTTATTAATTAAGTGCACTAAACAAGCATGCATGTACAAAGGAAATATATGTACACTAAACAAGCAAGCAAGCAAAGTGCTACTAATAGAAACAAGCAAGCATTGAAGGAAATTGAAAAGAAGCAAGCAAATACTATTGATACAAACCCTAATTAATAAGAAAGCAAGTAGCTTCTTCTCCATGTACTCTTGATACAAGCAAGTACTGCTAATGGAAACCCTAATTAAGCATGTATGCTTGCAAGCAATATGTATGTTAGCAAGCAAGGAACATGAACTAGTGAATTAGTGTCATGTACACATGCTTAGACAAGTCTGAAAGAAGCATGAAACAACAAGACTTGCGAGTAAAGCATGAAACAACGATCTTTGAAACCAGATGTTTCCACTAGATGTTTCCACTATCGACGAGTATATCATGAGGACCTTCAAAACAACTAGATGTTTCCACTAGTAAAGCATGAAACAACAAGACTTGCGTAAGTACAAAAGCGAGATCATGGGCAGCCATAGAACGATATTACAACATCTTGGGCCAGCACAAGGCATCATTTTCGATGAAATCAAAGGAAATAAACAAGCAACATCATCCACCTCCTCATCCATCCCCATCCCTAAAATCATGCACTTCCTCTCCATCAACATGAACCCTAAACCATGAGGGGATCAAACACTACAAGTGCACAAGGACACGCATGCAACATAACCAATCTGTGACCCAAGCCAAGCACCATGAGTGAATCTGCGCGCGCGTGGATCGATGAGGGTTCAAGCGAGGAGGGAGGAGCCGACGCGAATCCTAACCCTAGATCGACAAGAAAGCGAATCCGGCCCTAGATCGACATGAACAAGAACCAGGAGCTCCAATGAACATGAACAAGAACCACCAGAGCTCGTAGATCAGCGAATCCTAACCCTAGATTGACCGAATCCTAACCCTAGATCGACCAATCCTAACCCTAGGTCGACCGGAGGGGATCTACCGAACCATAGGGGAGAGGGAGAGGAGAGGGTACTGTCGTCGTCGTCGATCGTTGATGATGTGGATGATGTCGTCGCCGCCACCGCTGCCGACCAGAGAGGGGATCTACCGAACCGTCGTCGAGTGGAGGGAGAGGAGAAGGGAGTGGATTAAATCGGCCAGGCGGCTCGTGGCGGTGCGGTGCGGCGTGGCGGTCTTGATGTTGGCGTGGGGTGCGGCGTGGCGTGGCGGAGCAGGGAGGGAGTGGTCGTCATGGGCGGCTCGGGAGAGGGAGGGAATGGGGAGGAATGGGGAAATTTTGGGAGGGATCCAGCGTGCTAGTGGGAGAGGTAGGGGTGGGTCCCACTGATAGTGGGAGAGGGAGTGGAGGAGTGGAGGAAATTTTGGGAGAGGGAAATTTTGTGGAGGGAAAATTTTGGTGTGGGGGAAAATTTGGGTTTGGGTGTAGAAAAAAAAGGGTTTTTGTAAACTTTGTAGAAATCATGGTTAAAATCATACCGAGTAGCTCAAGAAAATGCCGGTATTGCAAGTTTGGTATTTTTGCTAGTTGGTAGGCCACATTTGATGATGTGACACGGAGGTCTGCCATTTTTTGAATTTTTGAGTTTTTTATCAGTATTTTCAAAAACCGCCGATTTAGTTCTTGTGGCCGTCCGTGGCTAGGGTTTGAGTCATGTTTTAAACAACAACAAAGCCTTTAGTCCCAAACAAGTTGGGGTAGGCTAGAGGTGAAACCCATAAGATCTCGTGATCAACTCATGGCTCCGGCACATGGATAGCGCACCCCCCATAGCTAGTTCTCTTGTGATACTCCAATCCTTGAGTCTCTCTTAACGGACTCCTCCCATGTCAAATTCGGACTACCCGACCTCTCTTGACATTCTCCTTGCGCTTTAGCCGTCCGCTATGCACTGGGGCTTCGGAGGCTCATACTGGTTCACATCTTCATCAATACCCCCATCCTCCTGCAGCATTGACCCCAAATATCGAAAGGTGTTCTTCTGAGGCACCATATGTCCATCAAGGCTAACCTCCTCCTCCTCACACCTAGTAGTACTGAAACCGCACATCATGTACTAAGTTTTAGTTCTACTAAGCTTAAACCCTTTCGATTCCAAGGTTTGTCTCCATAACTCTAACTTCCTATTTACCCCCGTTCGACTATCGTCAACTAGCACCACATCGTCCGCAAAGAGCATACACCATGGGATATCTCCTTGTATATCCCTTGTGACCTCATCCATCACCAAGGCAAAAAGATAAGGGCTCAAAGCTGACCCTTGATGCAGTCCTATCTTAATCGGGAAGTCATCAGTGTCGACATCACTTGTTCGAACACTTGTCACAACATTATCGTACATGTCCTTGATGAGGGTAATGTACTTTGCTAGGATTTTGTGTTTCTCCAAGGCCCACCACATGACATTCCATGGTATCTTATCATAGGCCTTCTCCAAGTCAATGAACACCATATGCAAGTCCTTCTTTTGCTCCCTGTATCTCTCCATGAGTTGTCGAACCAAGAAAATGGCTTCCATCGTCGACCTCCCGGGTACTAATATACTCCGTCTCCATTCCTCTGGCATCTTGTTTGCCCGGAAAATGAGGTTGAAAAGCTTGGTTAGCCATACTATCGCTATGTCCCCGAGGCCTTTCCACACCTCAATGGGGATACAATCAGGGCCCATTGCCTTGCCGCCTTTCATCCTTTTCAAAACCTCGCTCCTTGACCTCGGACTCCTGGATTCGCCGCACAAAACGCATGCTGGTCTCATCAAAGGAGTCATCAAGTTCAACGGTAGAACTCTCATTCTCCCCATTGAACAGCTTGTCAAGTACTCCGCCACCTATGCTTAATCTCCTCATCCTTCACGAGGAGTTGGTCTGCTCCGTCCTTGATGCATTTGACTTGGCCAATATCCCTCCTCTTCCTCTCTCGGATGTTGGCTATCTTAGGTGGCGTTTGGTTCGCGGGCAAGGTTGAGTTAGCTAAGGATATCCTCAACCACGTGGTTGGGGATGGCCAATTTTGTTGTTTGGTTGAGAGGGATGGGGTAGGTTGGATAACCACATTTTATTGTTTGGATAGAAGGATAAGAAGTGGCTAGCTAGGGAAACAACATCAATTGTGTCAATTTAAGTAGTTCAAAGTCGGACAAGTGGCAACTACTTACATGGCCCAACTCTTAATTAGGATATAGATATTGAGTAATGATTCCATCGTTACATGGCATGGTTCAACATAATCACTTGATAGCATACACAAGAAAACATGCTGAACTATCTCTCCTCTGTAAACAAAGCGTAATTGCGAGAACCAACAAGCTGCGATTCGAGAGAAAAGCAAATCAAGGGAGATGAGAAACAGCTGCAATTCATCCGTAGTTGATAGAGTAGAGGAACAAGTGGAGCAGATCATAGGGTAGAAATTGAGAGGAAAACCGGAGGATGCGCCTGAGCTGTAGCCTCCACGCCGTCGATGCCGAGGCCGCCGCCTCACACAGCGCATGGGACGGGTGATAGAGCCTGTAGACAGGGAAAAGGTGAGAGGACGAGGACTGCCGTCTTTGTGCTTCTCCGGCGCGCCCAGAAAGAAATCGCGTGAGACGCAGGCGAGGCGGCGCGCATGGCTGCCCTCGTCCGGCATATTTTGGCGGCTCTCGTTAACCAGTTTTAGAGGAATATTCCAAGCATCTTAGCTATCCATATCCTTGGTTGCCTTCAAACCAAACAGGTGGTATCCTTCAAAAACTGGCTATCCCCATCCCATCTAGGAATAGCCATTGAACCAAACGCCCCTTATAGATGTCCTTTCCCTACCTTCGTGCCTAACCGTTGGTAGAGGCCCTCATCGCCCTACCCTTGCTTCAAGAGGGCACGACGCCTATCTTGTCTTCAAGAGGGCACGACGCCTATTGAGTCATGTTTTAGCATTCAAAAAAATGAAACTTATATTGTTTCATACAGAGCATGCACAAAACCCATAATTTTATCTTTCATCCATGAACATGCATAAAAATTCCAATTCCCATCAATTACCAAACTGAATATTCATTGTTAAAAACATGACTTGTTTAGATGAACATCCATGAACATGCACAAAATTAAACTGACATACTTAACATTGACATGTTCATATTACACTAACAAGCTTCACTCCTCCTTCACTCCTCCTTCTTCTCCTTCATCAACTTTGATCTTGTTGAGAGTGGCGAATCCCAGCGGATGTACTCCTCTACCACAATTGGCATGGTCACGCCGCCAAGTGTGGGATTGCAGCGCCGCCACCATCGCGAGGTCGCCGTCCGCCACCACCATCGCGAGGTCGTAGTCCGCCACCACCATAGCAAGGTCGCCGTCCGCCACCACCATAGCAAGGTCGTCATCCGCCAACACCATAGCAGGGTCGTCCTCGGCCACCACCATAGCATGTTAAATGCGTCGGCCGAATAGGCTGCTCCTCCTCATCCCCGCTCTGCTCCTCATCGTCATCCCGCTCTGCTCCTCGTCATCCCGCTCTGCTCCTCATCGTCATCCCGCTCTGCTCCTCGTCATCCCCGCTGCTGCTCCCATTGCTCGCCAAATGCAACAAAGTGTGAACATGGTGTTGTCGTCGTGCAGGTAGAGGAAGCCAAAAGGACAGGAAGAAGAGAGGCAGAGCTTCTTGGCATCGTCGTCGTCTTTGGTAGTACATGCGGCACATGGTGTTGTCGAACATCTTCACGGTGAACATGGCGTCGCCGTCGTAGCGGAAGACAAGGAAGTACCCGAGCTGTAGCTCATGGGCGCGGGCGAAATGCTCCCGTCCGGGCCCTAGGTACATGTGGCCTTCACCATCGAACACCACCAACACTTCCCATCGCCGTGAAGCCATTGCCGCCTCCCGCAGCTTCACTTTGTGGGGCTCACGGCCGCGAGCATCTTCGCAAACTTGTCGAGCAGCCTCTGCGGCGAGGGTCAGCGGTGGTTAATTGTGGCAATCAAGCACTAGACAACAGAGTGATGATAAATAAATGAGTGATGATAAACATACCGCCTCTTGCAAGATTTCTCAATTATGAACTCGAAGAACTCAAACCGTCCAAGCCAGCCATCTCACTTATCCGAAAAGCAGCATTGTAAATTAAACAAGCACATCAACATCAATAGCATAGTAAACTAACACTAAAACAAGCACATCAACATCAACAACAACAACATCATCATCGGTGACCACCAACAAAGAACAACACTAAAATCTACTATAAATTGACCGAACCATATCTATTATAAATGGACCAATAGTGTACAAAGAAACAACAGTTTCAATATTACACAAGAAAGAAGTCTCAGTTTATCAAGCACAAAGAAAAAACAACGGTGTGGTCAAGAAAATTATAGCAGGAAATACTTCATGCATCATCAATAGAACCATACAGAAATTTTTATGATGCCTCCAGTTTCTCAAGATAAAACTAGAAGCATCCAACATGATGAGATGAGATGTAGGATATCATGCCCATACACAAGACAACAGAGAGAAATTGTAAAACTAGGATATCATAGTCCCTCTATCGGTTGTAAAACTTGCTCCATCAAACCACTCATGCAAAACCTTCAGAGGCAGTTTTATACAGAGCATCTTTCCAACTCCTGTCACACTCAATTGGATTCAACATCCAATGTCGAACGGTTTATAAATTCTGAGTTACGAACCAGATGGAAATTCAAGAAAAACACGCGGAAATGGGTCATCACGGAACATGTTTTGCAAAATCACACCACTAATGCAAAAGGTTTGCTTATCTCAACACGCAACGGCAGATCCAAGCTAACATTGCCCTTTCACTGGTTTACCTATCCTTGTTCCTGATCACAAGAACCGAAACTATTTATCTTTTTCCTTTGCCAGGAATAACAAGTGAGACCTTTTCATTTCTTCAAAACTAACTCACAATATTTCAAATGTTAGCCAACTCATCAAATCCTACATCTCATCTCAAAGGAAACAAGAAGAAGAAGCATGCATGATTGTAGGCAAAATAAACAACAATGTGTACAGAGACAAGCTTCTTTTTCACTTAATATTCAGAACATCTGTGAGGAAACATAATCCAATCCCTAATAATCCAACCCTAATCTAATCTAATGCAGTCCCAATCAAACCCTAACCAAATCAAACCCTAATCTAATCCAATCCATATCTAATCTAATCCAATCTAGGCGACGGCAAGAACCCTAATCTAACCAGTAGCAGAAAACTAATCCAACCAGGAAGGAGAGAGAGAGGAAGGATGCATACCTCGAGAGAGAGAGGAAGGAGTCGGCGGCGGTGGGAGAGGAAGGAGCCGGCAGTGGTGGGGAGGCCGGCGGTGGGAGAGGAAGGAGCTGGCAGCGGTGGGCGGCGCCGTCGATGGAGAGGAGGAGCGGGTCGAGTGATGAGGAGAAGTGGGGAAAAGAGAGGGAGCGGGTCCACTTATCAGCGAGTTCGGTGTTTGCTACCTGACTGGTTTGATATATTAAAAAGAGTGGGCATAGATTACAAAAGCAATAGCCTCTTCCTAGCCCAGTGGTCGAAACACATTGAAATAAGCGTACGGTCGTGGGTTCGAGTCCCCGCTTGCGCACATTTTTTGGGCAAATTAAGCGCATATTTTTTGGCCGCGCGAAATAAGTGAAATAAGTATTTTCTGGGCAGAGTAGCAAACTGGTCCACATGTCAGCGAGTGGGTCGAGTGGCGCACTTGCCAGAGTTAAATACTTGCCTGGTTTAACAGAAAAGAGATGGCATAGAGTAGATGATCAGTAACCTCTTCCTAGCCCAGTGGTACAAACATAGTGAAGCGAGCGCACGGTCGTGGGTTCGAGTCCCCGCTCGCGCCTATTTTTTTGCTCATAGTGAAATGATGCAAAATTCAGTTGCTCTGACCAAAACATCTTCAGTTCGAAAAAACATGAATTAAACATCTTCAGTTCTGAAACTTGAACTAAACATCTTCAGTACAAAAACAACCAAAAACTTGAACTAAACATATTCTGTCTGTATCACAACCAAAAACAGCATCTGCTACAACATCTTCAGTTCACCAAAAACAACATCACATCACACCTTCAGTACATCAGGATCATCTGCTACAACCATCAGGATCACATCCAAAATGTGTTTTGCATCCAAAATGCTTACAAAATACTACAACCATCAGGATCACATCAAATGCTTACACAAGGAAATCAAATGTTTTGCATTTTTCATCACCATTTTGTCACAGGATCACACCACTACAGCCATCAGGATCTTCAAGCATTTTGCTACCTGGAGATAATTGTAGTACATCAGGATCACCATGCATATGCACAAGAAGGATCACTACAGAGAGTTAGAAGGATCACCAAGGAGACCAAATTTACCGTCATGTCCATTCGCTACTCATCGTCGCCGACATCTGAAAACAAGGAACTCTATGCCCACTCCTGTTTTCCTCGTCATCACTACAATATTGCAGCATAGTATGATCAGTCCGGTTTTCCTCATCCTCGCTTTAAGTGTCCATCCTCTACCACATTTCTTCTTTTCTTGATGCCTTCAACTGTTGCAGCACCAACGATCACATCGTTCTGGTCCTTCGCACTTTCTGCTTTGCACCGAACTTCCATAGGGTCATCATCGACTTGCAACGGAACTTCCGTAGAGTCATCATCTTGGTATGTTAGTCCACCATCACCAGGGCCCTTTTCCACTTCAGTTTCAGTCACACTCCACAAGTGTCTGTGCTGAAAGTTTTGCCTTTTCAAGTTGCTGCTCCAGCTTTCCTGGTCTCACATCTTTCACCTTTTCAAGTTGCTGCTCCAGCTCTTCTTTAGTGAATTCAGCTGGCTTGTCACGGGTTTCATTCTCACCATTAAAATCTTTGCTTCTTCGCCAAATGATGGTTTCGGGAAGAAAGCGGCGGTGCTCAATATAGCAGATCTTGTTCCTTATTCTCTTTGAGCAAGGGTCTTTGTCACAATGGACACAAGCACGATAACCCGCCGTGATCCTCCCAGCACGAGTGTGCAGAGCCGGAAATCATGGATGGACCATATGATCGCAGCACGTAGATTGAACTTTTCTTCCTGACTCAAGGCATCGTATGTAGGTACACCAGTCCGTAGTGGAGCAGTTCTTCTCGAGGGCTCCATAAAGACATCAAAATCCTTTCCCGGAGAATCTGGACCCGGGATAAGCAATGACATCATGAAGTTGGACTGATCCATGCATGCCCATGGTGGCAGGTTATGCGGCACCACAAAACTGGCCACATGCTATAAGGCGTGCTCATGTTCCCAAACGGATTAAACCCATCTGTGGCAATGCCAAGTTTTATGTTCCTTGGATCTGCAGCAAAATCTAAATGTATCTTGTCAAAACACTTTCCATGCCTCTCCATCCGCAGGATGGCTCACTCATTGTCCACAAAGTTGCCGCTTGACTTGTGCCATTGTACTTCACGCGATGATTTCTTGAGATGAACATCCGCTGCAGCCTTGGTATCAAAGGAAAGTGCCTCGATACCTTCTCCGTATTAACTTCTTCCCATCAAGATCTTTCCACCTAGATGCATTGCATTTTGGACACTTGTCATGCTTTGCTAAATCCTTCCAAACAAGACACAATTATTTGGGCACACATGTATTGACACATAACCTAACCCAGCCTCATGGATTATGCTCAATGCTTCATCATAAGATCTGGGAACACAACTATCGTGGAATTGCAAGCTCAAAATATGGAGTATTGCGTTGAATGCGGCATTGCTAATCCGGTAGAAAGACTTGATGTGGAGTAACTTCACGGTGAAGGTAAATCTTGAAAATTTACCCCTTCATGAGCTGCAAGGCCTCCTCTAACACCTCAAAGAAACAACGATTTACGTCCATCAAGACGATCTTGACATCGTACAAATCCTTCAATAGGTCAGAATCCTATCATCTTCATGGCCATCCTCTTCCTCCAAAACAGCATTATCTCGCAAAACCTTTTCCATGAAATCAATGCCAAGATCACCACCACCCATCATATGAGGGCCTCTGATCGCCTTCAAAATGTTGAGGTTATGCATCTAAAGGTTCTCCATGATATATCCATCTATCATATGTGCTGGACATCCCATTAAGAAGCAGATGATCTTCCACTCTTCCTTGAGCCATTCTTGGACGGTTGAGGCATTCACAACATGGGCAAAGGATGTGAGCATCGTTGGCAAAATTTGCCCGAATAAATGCCATGAAATCATCAACTCCTTTCATATGTTCTTTGAAAACTTTCTAACTCCTCGTCTAATCCAGCTTCTATCCATCTGCCAAAGACAACAAATTGTTGCAACTTAGCAAATCAATCTAAGTGCATCAACATTAATTAATGAAAATGGATGGAAGTAATGGAAGCTAAAATTCCAGAAAATAAGGTAGGCACCCAAGTTTGTATGCTAACTGCCTAAGCACAACATTCAGCTATTTCCAATTCCTCACTACTTTAGTCCAGTTCACATGGTTTACAGATTTCACATGGGAGAAATAAAAAGTAGTTCAAATGGAAATACAGATTTCACATGAGAGAAAAGAAAAGCTAACTAAAACATGATGGTTCACAAAAAACAGAGGTGGTTAAACAACCAACAATAACAATATATGCTGCCACTAAGAACTATTTTGGTTAAACCACCAACAATAACACCACTCACAATTTACATGAATGCCATTTCCAAGATTGCATCAAATCTACATCAATGAGAGTTTTCCTAGTTTACATCTAATCTACATCAATATTCAGGTCCTTTCACAGATCTGAGGCTGAAATTTCAGAGGTGTAACATCAAATCTACATCAACCCCAGGATCCTGTTTGGGGAAAGACCAACTCGAGCTCTGTTCTATTGATTCTCGACAACATAATTTACCAAGAACAATTGACTGAATTCCAAAAGAATTCTTAACAATTTCATCAACAACAATTCTCCTAATAATTTCATCAACAGAAATTCTCTTCACAATTTCTACCAAATTCATCAATGACATTTCCAAGAGATTTTCCAAGCTTACAACAAACCTACATCAAATCACTCAAGATTCTCCTAACAAATCTACATCAACAGAGAGGAGAGGGGAAGAGGAGGGGAATGAGAGGGTGCATCGTGGGCGAGGTCTGCTTGCGGTGGCGACTCCCCATGCTCGGCGGGCGGCGAGTCCCCCATCGTGGGCGACGCGAGCGGCGAGGTCGTGTTCTGTCCCGCCCTGCAGCAGCGTTGCTTCCGCCGCCCGCCTGCAGCGAGGTCGTGGCAAGGCGAGCGGCCCCATCTGGTTGCTTGACCGCCGCCACCGGCCGCCGCCCGCCCTCATCCGGCGGCGCTTGCTGGTTGCTTCGCCGCCGCCCCGCCGCCACACAGTCGGAAGACCTAGAAAACGATAAGTGTTGCTCTGTTCGATCCCACCCGCCACCTGGTCGGAAGGCCCCACTTGTCACCGACACGAGAGAGCCCTGGTTTTGTATAGTATATAGAAAACTACCCATACATTAGCAACAATCCCCTCTAGCCCAGCACCGAACGAGCGAGCGACGGCGCCAGGTCGTGGGTTGAGTCCCGCCTCGTGCATCTTTTTTGGGCGAATTAAGCGCTCGGCACCACCTGTCAAATGGGTCCCGCCAGTCAGTGTGTGCCCGTCTGTCTGTTGAATATTAAAACTCAAGCAAAAATGACACCTAGACAGTGACACGTAAGAGAGGTTGCTGAGGTGGCTGCCTAATCATCCCAATTCATTCAAACTCAAGTGTAGTGACCATTTTATATTGGTCGTTATCAGGTAGGCATGAGGCAGTGGACAATGCTACTAGCTTTACGACCATTTTCTCTAATGAAATTATGACCTTTCTGACCAAAATGGTCGTTATGGTTTAGGGTTTAGAGCCCCCCAGGCAGCTTTTGACCAATTGGTCTAAAATGGTCATAAATTTATGACCAATTCTTCCAGGGTCACTAACAAAAGGTCATAAGTTGACATATTTCTTGTAGTGTGTCATCGCACGTTAAGCGTGCGGACCCTACGGGTTCGAGAACTATGTATTCATGACCGAGACACATCTCCGGAGAATAACCAATAGCGGAACCTGGATGCTCATATTGGCTCATATATATTCTAGGAAGATCTTTATCAGTCAAACCGCATAACAACATATGTTGTTCCCATTGTCATTGGTATGTTACTTGCCCGATATTCGATCGTCGGTATCATCATACCTAGTTCAATCTCGTTACCGGCAAGTCTCTTTTGTCGTTCCGTAATGCTTCATCCCGCAACTAACTCATTAGTTACATTGCTTGCAAGGCTAATGGTGATGAGCATTACCGAGAGGGCCCAGAGATACCTCTTCGAAACACGGAGTGACAAATCCTAATTTTGATCTATGCCAACCCAACAAACACTATCGGAGACACCTGTAGAGCATCTTTATAATCACCCATTTAAGTTGTGATGTTTGATAGCACACAAGGTGTTCCTCCGGTATTCGGGAGTTGCATAATCTCATAGTCTGAGGAACATGTATAAGTCATGAAGAAATCAGTAGCAATGAAACTGGAACGATCATAATGTTAAGCTAACAGATGGGTCATGTCCATCACATCATTCTCCTAATGATGTGATCCCGTTCATCAAATGACAACACATGTCTATGGTTAGGGAACATAACCATCTGTGATTAATGAGCTAGTCTAGTAGAGGCATACTAGGGACAATATGGTTTGTCTATGTATTTACACATTTACTAAGTTTCCGGTTAATACAATTCTACCATGAATAATAAACATTTATCATGAAATAAGGAAATAAATAATAACTTTATTATTGCCTCCAGGGCATATTTCCTTCATTCCCACATCCTCGTCTTATACTACTGCTCCTTTTCATATGATCCATTGTGATTTTCGGACCTCTACCATTAGTAGTTTTTTCAGATACCAAATCATACTCAACGACTACTCTCACTATTCTTGGGCATTCCCTCTCCCTAGAAATCTGATAGTGCCGTCTTCTTTTTCTTCTCTTACATGCTCACCCAATATAACGTTGCCATACAGTGTTTGAAGTGCGATAACAGGGGTGAATTTTTGCCCACCTCTCTCTGCAACTTCCTCTCTCGCTCCAGCGTCGTCCACCGCCTCTCCTGCCCATACACATCTTCACAAATGGCAAGGCCGAGAGGCTCATTCGCACCATGAGCGACATACTCCGCACCCTCCTCGTTCATGATCACATGCCACCCAAATATTGGGTCGAAGGCCTTGATACGGTGAACCATCTCCTCAACAGAATCCCTTCCTCTACCGTCAACAACCTTACCCCCTGGTTTCTCCTCCACGGTCTCAATCCCACCTATGATCACATGCGGGTTTTTGGATATTTATATTATCCTAACCTCACCCACCCGGCTTCGAAAAACTGTCTCCACGGTCTTCCCCGTGCGTCTTCCTTGGGTACCCCCTTGAGCACAAGGGGTACTGCTGCCTAGAACTACAAACCCGCAAGGTTCATATCTCATGCAGTGCCATTTTTAATGAGCAAACCTTCCCTTTTGCCCGACGTGACACACAACGGGACGCACCCACAACAACCACACCCAATCCCCCGCCCATGCCGCCTCCCACGCTCATCCCACCTACCTCATACGCCCTGAGATCCGTGCGGATCACCCCTTCCCCGTTGTGCATGCCAGTCAGCATCAGTCGGGCCGCACCTGCCGACCACATGCCCCCACCCATATGCATCCCCGCACGCCACCTCGTGCCTATCCCACGAGCGGCCCAGCCAACACCGCTCTCCACTCTCCACCAGCAGCTCACCCTCCCACGCCACCTAGCCCATGCCCTGCCGCAGGCCCATCAAGTACCGTCCCATCGGCTAGATCATACTCCACCACTTTCTCGGGATAAACGTGCATCACAACACCACTGGTCTCCATCTCTCCCGACAACAATATGGCCTCGAGATTCTCGATCGCTCTGGCATGCTAAACTGCAAACCTGCTCCCACACCTGTCAACACCACCTCCAAGCTGTCTGCCACCGCCGGTTCACCCTTCCATGATCCTTCCTTTTACCGCAGTCTTGGAGAGGCATTGCAGTATCTCACCCTAACTCGGCCCGATGTCTCATATGTCGTCCAACAGTGTTGTTTGTTCACGCATGATCCCCGGGAAGCTCATTTTCAGCTAGTCAAGCGAGTTCTACGCTACATCCGTGGCACCACCCAGCTCGGTTTGCAGTTCTATCGGTCCTTAGGCGTTGATCTGACGCCTACTCGAACGCCGATTGGGCGGGGTATCCCGACACCCTCAAGTCGACCTCCGGTTTTGTTGTCTTCCTCGGTGCCAATCTGGTCAGTTGGTCATCCAAACGGCAGAACACGGTTTCTCGCTCCAGCATGGAGGCCGTGTACAAGGGCATTGCCAATGCTGTCGCCGAGGCGGTTTGGCTCCGCCAACTGCTCACCGAGCTCCAGCAGCCACCGCAATGATCAACCATCGTCTACTGCGACAATGTTAGTGCAATGTACGTGTCAAGCAACCCTGTCGAGCACCAGAGAACCAAGCACGTGGAGATTGACCCGCACTTCGTCCGTGAGCACGTCTCCCTGGGCGAGATTCGCGTTCTCCACATGACAACCTCGTCGTAGTTCGCCGATGTCTTCACCAAGGGGCTCCCGACCAGCGTCTTCACCGCCTTTGGAGCCAGCCTAAACGCCCGTGCTCACCCCGTTTCTGCTGCCGGGGGGGGTGTTCGTAGACACCACTCAACACACGCACAGAAGGCCAACGGGATGGCCCCGAGTCATGTGATGACCACGCTCCGACGATCACCATTCCCTCTGTATCCAGCGTAGCCGCTCCACTTCCAGCGTAG